>JBAIZL010000006.1:138328230-138350730 GCA_036971475.1 Prosapia bicincta
ATATCTATTGATAGTCTATGTTCAAGACGAAAACGCCATTAATGTGTAATAAGATTGGTAAAATAGAAAATGATATAGAAATGTTTTTTCTAATAGAAAAGTAACGGCAATGACAGTTGTTCATTGGTATTAGGTGATCTGTCCAGTATTATAAGCAATCTGTACCCTGAAACATATAAGGAAATGTAAGCAAATTTTTTTTTCTTTCCAGAAGAATTTAAATTACGTTCTAACAAAGCCTAAAGAGAGATTAAGGTATTCCACTGATCCTATGGTACTGTCTTCACTGCTCTATACAATAAGCACCAATGCATACAAACTTCTAAGATATTCAAATGTTAATACTCTACCTCATCCAAGTACTATTAAAACTGTGAGTAATAACTATTTACTTACAACTTTTTTAAAAAAATGTTTTAACTTGCCTATAGTAGCACTTACTTTTTTTTTGTTTTTTTTTTTTGTTGAGGACGGCCGTTTCGGGAGATGTGTCCCTTTGTCAACTCAGACCGTAACTCTGAGTTACGGTCTGAGTTGACAAAGGGACACATCTCCCGAAACGGCCGTCCTTAACAAAAAAAACAAAAAAAAGTAAGTGCTACTATAGGCAAGTTAAAACAGTTTTTTAAAAAAGTTGTAAGTGATTACTAGTAGCTCACGCGAAGATGGAATCAACAAATGTTAATAACTACTTAAATGGTCCAACTGTGGAAGAAAAACTGCTTTCACTGCTTATGCACAAACACAGGGAAAATTTTTAAAACAATCTGAAAAAGGTAACACTTTTATGGCATGAAATTCCCATCCAATCTTACCTAGATTATAAAGGAGGGTGATATAGTAGGTAATGCTTGTAATATTCCATTACCTAGATTATAAAGGAGGGTGATATAGTAGGTACTGCTTGTAATATTCCATTACCTAGATTATAAAGGAGGGTGATATAGTAGGTACTGCTTGTAATATTCCATTACCTAGATTATAAAGGAGGGTAATATAGTAGGTACTGCTTGAAATATTCCATTACCTAGATTATAAAGGAGGGTGATATAGTAGGTACTGCTTGTAATATTCCATTACCTAGATTATAAAGGAGGGTAATATAGTAGGTACTGCTTGTAATATTCCATCACCTAGATTATAAAGGAGGGTATTATAGTAGGTACTGCTTGTAATATTCCATAACCTAGATTATAAAGGAGGGTATTATAGTAGGTACTGCTTGTAATATTCCATTACCTAGATTATAAAGGAGGGTTATATAGTAGGTACTGCTTGTAATATTCCATAACCTAGATTATAAAGGAGGGTGATATAGTAGGTACTGCTTGTAATATTCCATAACCTAGATTATAAAGGAGGGAGATATAGTAGGTACTGCTTGTAATATTCCATAACCTAGATTATAAAGGAGGGTGATATAGTAGGTACTGCTTGTAATATTCCATAACCTAGATTATAAAGGAGGGTGATATAGTAGGTACTGCTTGTAATATTCCATAACCTAGATTATAAAGGAGGGTGATATAGTAGGTACTGCTTGTAATATTCCATAACCTAGATTATAAAGGAGGGTGATATAGTAGGTACTGCTTGTAATATTCCATAACCTAGATTATAAAGGAGGGTGATATAGTAGGTACTGCTTGTAATATTCCATAACCTAGATTATAAAGGAGGGTAATATAGTAGGTACTGCTTGTAATATTCCATAACCTAGATTATAAAGGAGGGTATTATAGTAAGTACTGCTTGTAATATTCCATAACCTAGATTATAAAGGAGGGTAATATAGTAGGTACTGCTTGTAATATTCCATTACCTAGATTATAAAGGAGGGTATTATAGTAGGTACTGCTTGTAATATTCCATAACCTAGATTATAAAGGAGGGTGATATAGTAGGTACTGCTTGTAATATTCCATAACCTAGATAATAAAGGAGGGTGATATAGTAGGTACTGCTTGTAATATTCCATAACCTAGATTATAAAGGAGGGTATTATAGTAGGTACTGCTTGTAATATTCCATTACCTAGATTATAAAGGAGGGTGATATAGTAGGTACTGCTTGTAATATTCCATAACCTAGATTATAAAGGAGGGTAATATAGTAGGTACTGCTTGTAATATTCCATAACCTAGATTATAAAGGAGGGTGATATAGTAGGTACTGCTTGTAATATTCCATAACCTAGATTATAAAGGAGGGTATTATAGTAGGTACTGCTTGTAATATTCCATAACCTAGATTATAAAGGAGGGTATTATAGTAGGTACTGCTTGTAATATTCCATTACCTAGATTATAAAGGAGGGTGATATAGTAGGTACTGCTTGTAATATTCCATAACCTAGATTATAAAGGAGGGTAATATAGTAGGTACTGCTTGTAATATTCCATTACCTAGATTATAAAGGAGGGTATTATAGTAGGTACTGCTTGTAATATTCCATAACCTAGATTATAAAGGAGGGTGATATAGTAGGTACTGCTTGTAATATTCCATAACCTAGATTATAAAGGAGGGTAATATAGTAGGTACTGCTTGTAATATTCCATAACCTAGATTATAAAGGAGGGTGATATAGTAGGTACTGCTTGTAATATTCCATAACCTAGATTATAAAGGAGGGTAATATAGTAGGTACTGCTTGTAATATTCCATAACCTAGATTATAAAGGAGGGTGATATAGTAGGTACTGCTTGTAATATTCCATAACCTAGATTATAAAGGAGGGTAATATAGTAGGTACTGCTTGTAATATTCCATAACCTAGATTATAAAGGAGGGTGATATAGTAGGTACTGCTTGTAATATTCCATAACCTAGATTATAAAGGAGGGTAATATAGTAGGTACTGCTTGTAATATTCCATAACCTAGATTATAAAGGAGGGTAATATAGTAGGTACTGCTTGTAATATTCCATAACCTAGATTATAAAGGAGGGTGATATAGTAGGTACTGCTTGTAATATTCCATTACCTAGATTATAAAGGAGGGTAATATAGTAGGTACTGCTTGTAATATTCCATTACCTAGATTATAAAGGAGGGTATTATAGTAGGTACTGCTTGTAATATTCCATAACCTAGATTATAAAAGAGGGTAATATAGTAGGTACTGCTTGTAATATTCCATTACCTAGATTATAAAGGAGGGTATTATAGTAGGTACTGCTTGTAATATTCCATAACCTAGATTATAAAGGAGGGTAATATAGTAGGTACTGCTTGTAATATTCCATTACCTAGATTATAAAGGAGGGAGATATAGTAGGTACTGCTTGTAATATTCCATTACCTAGATTATAAAGGAGGGAGATATAGTAGGTACTGCTTGTAATATTCCATTACCTAGATTAAAAAGGAGGGTGATATAGTAGGTACTGCTTGTAATATTCCATTACCTAGATTATAAAGGAGGGAGATATAGTAGGTACTGCTTGTAATATTCCATAACCTAGATTATAAAGGAGAGTGATATAGTAGGTACTGCTTGTAATATTCCATTACCTAGATTATAAAGGAGGGAGATATAGTAGATACTGCTTGTAATATTCCATAACCTAGATTATAAAGGAGGGTATTATAGTAGGTACTGCTTGTAATATTCCATAACCTAGATTATAAAGGAGGGTGATATAGTAGGTACTGCTTGTAATATTCCATTACCTAGATTATAAAGGAGGGAGATATAGTAGGTACTGCTTGTAATATTCCATAACCTAGATTTTAAAGGAGGGAGATATAGTAGGTACTGCATGTAATATTCCATAACCTAGATTATAAAGGAGGGTGATATAGTAGGTACTGCTTGTAATATTCCATTACCTAGATTATAAAGGAGGGAGATATAGTAGGTACTGCTTGTAATATTCCATTACCTAGATTATAAAGGAGGGTGATATAGTAGGTACTGCTTGTAATATTCCATTACCTAGATTATAAAGGAGGGTGATATAGTAGGTACTGCTTGTAATATTCCATTACCTAGATTATAAAGGAGGGAGATATAGTAGGTACTGCTTGTAATATTCCATTACCTAGATTATAAAGGAGGGAGATATAGTAGGTACTGCTTGTAATATTCCATTACCTAGATTATAAAGGAGGGAGATATAGTAGGTACTGCTTGTAATATTCCATTACCTAGATTATAAAGGAGGGAGATATAGTAGGTACTGCTTGTAATATTCCATTACCTAGATTATAAAGGAGGGTGATATAGTAGGTACTGCTTGTAATATTCCATTACCTAGATTATAAAGGAGGGTGATATAGTAGGTACTGCTTGTAATATTCCATTACCTAGATTATAAAGGAGGGAGATATAGTAGGTACTGCTTGTAATATTCCATTACCTAGATTATAAAGGAGGGAGATATAGTAGGTACTGCTTGTAATATTCCATTACCTAGATTATAAAGGAGGGAGATATAGTAGGTACTGCTTGTAATATTCCATTACCTAGATTATAAAGGAGGGAGATATAGTAGGTACTGCTTGTAATATTCCATTACCTAGATTATAAAGGAGGGTGATATAGTAGGTACTGCTTGTAATATTCCATTACCTAGATTATAAAGGAGGGAGATATAGTAGGTACTGCTTGTAATATTCCATTACCTAGATTATAAAGGAGGGTGATATAGTAGGTACTGCTTGTAATATTCCATTACCTAGATTATAAAGGAGGGTGATATAGTAGGTACTGCTTGTAATATTCCATTACCTAGATTATAAAGGAGGGTAATATAGTAGGTACTGCTTGTAATATTCCATCACCTAGATTATAAAGGAGGGTATTATAGTAGGTTCTGCTTGTAATATTCCATAACCTAGATTATAAAGGAGGGTAATATAGTAGGTACTGCTTGTAATATTCCATTACCTAGATTATAAAGGAGGGTATTATAGTAGGTACTGCTTGTAATATTCCATAACCTAGATTATAAAGGAGGGTGATATAGTAGGTACTGCTTGTAATATTCCATAACCTAGATTATAAAGGAGGGTAATATAGTAGGTACTGCTTGTAATATTCCATAACCTAGATTATAAAAGAGGGTGATAAAGTAGGTACTGCTTGTAATATTCCATAACCTAGATTATAAAGGAGGGTAATATAGTAGGTACTGCTTGTAATATTCCATAACCTAGATTATAAAGGAGGGTGATATAGTAGGTACTGCTTGTAATATTCCATAACCTAGATTATAAAGGAGGGTAATATAGTAGGTACTGCTTGTAATATTCCATAACCTAGATTATAAAGGAGGGTGATATAGTAGGTACTGCTTGTAATATTCCATAACCTAGATTATAAAGGAGGGTAATATAGTAGGTACTGCTTGTAATATTCCATAACCTAGATTATAAAGGAGGGTAATATAGTAGGTACTGCTTGTAATATTCCATAACCTAGATTATAAAGGAGGGTGATATAGTAGGTACTGCTTGTAATATTCCATAACCTAGATTATAAAGGAGGGTAATATAGTAGGTACTGCTTGTAATATTCCATAACCTAGATTATAAAGGAGGGTAATATAGTAGGTACTGCTTGTAATATTCCATAACCTAGATTATAAAGGAGGGTGATATAGTAGGTACTGCTTGTAATACTCCATTACCTATATTATAAAGGAGGGTAATATAGTAGGTACTGCTTGTAATATTCCATAACCTAGATTATAAAGGAGGGTAATATAGTAGGTACTGCTTGTAATATTCCATTACCTAGATTATAAAGGAGGGTATTATAGTAGGTACTGCTTGTAATATTCCATAACCTAGATTATAAAAGAGGGTAATATAGTAGGTACTGCTTGTAATATTCCATTACCTAGATTATAAAGGATGGTGATATAGTAGGTACTGCTTGTAATATTCCATAACCTAGATTATAAAGGAGGGTAATATAGTAGGTACTGCTTGTAATATTCCATAACCTAGATTATAAAGGAGGGTGATATAGTAGGTACTGCTTGTAATATTCAATTACCTAGATTATAAAGGAGGGTGATATAGTAGGTACTGCTTGTAATATTCCATTACCTAGATTATAAAGGAGGGTGATATAGTAGGTACTGCTTGTAATATTCCATTACCTGGATTATAAAGGAGGGTGATATAGTGGGTATTGCTTGTAATATTCCATAACCTAGATTATAAAGGAGGGTGATATAGTAGGTACTGCTTGTAATATTCCATTACCTAGATTATAAAGGAGGGTGATATAGTAGGTACTGCTTGTAATATTCCATTACCTAGATTATAAAGGAGGGTAATATAGTAGGTACTGCTTGTAATATTCCATTACCTAGATTATAAAGGAGGGAGATATATTAGGTACTGCTTGTAATATTCCATTACCTAGATTATAAAGGAGGGAGATATAGTAGGTACTGCTTGTAATATTCCATTACCTAGATTATAAAGGAGGGTGATATAGTAGGTACTGCTTGTAATATTCCATTACCTGGATTATAAAGGAGGGTGATATAGTAGGTATTGCTTGTAATATTCCATAACCTAGATTATAAAGGAGGGTGATATAGTAGGTACTGCTTGTAATATTCCATTACCTAGATTATAAAGGAGGGTGATATAGTAGGTACTGCTTGTAATATTCCATTACCTAGATTATAAAGGAGGGAGATATAGTAGGTACTGCTTGTAATATTCCATAACCTTGATTATAAAGGAGGGTGATATAGTAGGTACTGCTTGTAATATTCCATTACCTAGATTATAAAGGAGGGAGATATAGTAGGTACTGCTTGTAATATTCAATAACCTAGATTATAAAGGAGGGAGATATAGTAGGTACTGCTTGTAATATTCCATAACCTAGATTATAAAGGAGGGTGATATAGTAGGTACTGCTTGTAATATTCCATAACCTAGATTAAAAAGGAGGGTAATATCGTAGGTACTGCTTGTAATATTCCATAACCTAGATTATAAAGGAGGGTGATATAGTAGGTACTGCTTGTAATATTCCATAACCTAGATTATAAAGGAGGGTAATATAGTAGGTACTGCTTGTAATATTCCATAACCTAGATTATAAAGGAGGGAGATATAGTAGGTACTGCTTGTAATATTCCATAACCTAGATTATAAAGGAGGGTGATATAGTAGGTACTGCTTGTAATATTCCATAACCT
Source organism: Prosapia bicincta (assembly GCA_036971475.1). Classification (NCBI taxonomy): domain Eukaryota; kingdom Metazoa; phylum Arthropoda; class Insecta; order Hemiptera; family Cercopidae; genus Prosapia; species Prosapia bicincta. Next base: position 138,335,408 of record JBAIZL010000006.1, read on the forward strand.
AGATTATAAAGGAGGGAGATATATTAGATACTGCTTGTAATATTCCATAACCTAGATTATAAAGGAGGGTGATATAGTAGGTACTGCTTGTAATATTCCATAACCTAGATTATAAAGGAGGGTGATATAGTAGGTACTGCTTGTAATATTCCATAACCTAGATTATAAAGGAGGGTGATATAGTAGGTACTGCTTGTAATATTCCATTACCTAGATTATAAAGGAGGGAGATATAGTAGGTACTGCTTGTAATATTCCATAACCTAGATTATAAAGGAGGGTAATATAGTAGGTACTGCTTGTAATATTCCGTAACCTAGATTATAAAGGAGGGTGATATAGTAGGTACTGCTTGTAATATTCCATTACCTAGATTATAAAGGAGGGTAATATAGTAGGTACTGCTTGTAATATTCCATAACCTAGATTATAAAGGAGGGTGATATAGTAGGTACTGCTTGTAATATTCCATAACCTAGATTATAAAGGAGGGTAATATAGTAGGTACTGCTTGTAATATTCCATAACCTAGATTATAAAGGAGGGTTATATAGTAGGTACTGCTTGTAATATTCCATAACCTAGATTATAAAGGAGGGTAATATAGTAGGTACTGCTTGTAATATTCCATAACCTAGATTATAAAGGAGGGTATTATAGTAGGTACTGCTTGTAATATTCCATAACCAAGATTATAAAAGAGGGTAATATAGTAGGTACTGCTTGTAATATTCCATTACCTAGATTATAAAGGAGGGTGATATAGTAGGTACTGCTTGTAATATTCCATAACCTAGATTATAAAGGAGGGTATTATAGTAGGTACTGCTTGTAATATTCCATAACCAAGATTATAAAAGAGGGTAATATAGTAGGTACTGTTTGTAATAATCCATTACCTAGATTATAAAGGGGTAATATAGTAGGTACTGATTATAATAATCCATTACCTTGATTATAAAGGGGTAATATAGTAGGTACTGATTATAATATTCCATTACCTAGATTATAAAGGAGGGTGATATAGTAGGTACTGATTGTAATATTCCATAACCTAGATTATAAAGGAGGGTATTATAGTAGGTACTGCTTGTAATATTCCATAACCTAGATTATAAAGGAGGGTAATATAGTAAGTACTCCTTGTAATATTCCATAACCTAGATTATAAAGGAGGGTGATATAATAGGTACTCCTTGTAATATTCCATAACCTAGATTATGAGGGGGAGGGGGAAATATAGAAGTTACTGCTTATAATAATCCATTATCTAGATTATAAAATGATAATATAGATGTTACTGCTTATAATAATCCATTACCCAGATTATAAAGGGGTAATATAGTAGGTACTGCTTGTAATAAAACATTACCTAGATTATAAAAGGAGAATATAGTAGGTACTGCTTGTAATAAAACATTACCTAGATTATAAAGGGGGAATATAGTAGGTACTGCTTGTAATTTACCATTACCTAGATTATAAAGGAGTAATATAGTAGTTACTGCTTGTAATATTCCATTACCTAGATTATAAAGGAGTAATATAGTAGGTACTGCTTGTAATAATCCATTACCTTGATTATAAAGGGGTAATATAGTAGGTACTGCTTGTAATAATCCATTACCTAGATTATAAAGGGGTAATATAGTAGGTACTGCTTGTAATAATCCATTACCTAGATTATAAAAGGGTAATATTGTAGGTACTGTTTGTAATAATCCATTACCTAGATTATAAAGGGGTAATATAGTAGTTACCGCTTGTAATAAACGATTACCTTGAATATATAGAGGTAATATATTAGTTGTTGCTTGCAATAATCCGTTACTTAGATTATAAAGGGGTAATATAGTAGTTACTGCTTGTAATAATCCATTACATATATTACAAATTTGTAATATTTTAGGTACTGCTTGGAATAACCCATTACCTAGATTATAAAGGGGTAATATAGTAGTTACTGCTTGGAATAACCCATTACCTAGATTATAAGGGGTAATATAGTAGTTACTGCTGGTATTATTGCATTACCTATATTATAAAGATATAATATAGTAGGTACTGCTTGTAATAATCCATTACCTAGATTACAAAGGGGTAATATTGTAGTTACTGCTTGGAATAATGGATTACCTAGATTATAAGGGGGTAATATAGTAGTTACTGCTGGTATTATTGCATTACCTATATTATAAAGTGGTAATATAGTAGTTACTGCTTGGAATAATCCATTACCTATATTACAAATTTGTAATATATTAGGTACTGCTTGGAATAACCCATTACCTAGATTATAGAGGGGTAATTTAGTAGTTACTGCTTGGAATAATCCATTACCTAGATTATAAAGGGGTAATATAGTAGTTACTGCTGGTATTATTGCATTACCTATATTATAAAGGGGTAATATAGTAGTTACTGCTTGGAATAATCCATTACCTAGATTATAAAGCTGTAATATAGTAGTTACTGCTTGTAATAATCCATTACCTATATTACAAATTTGTGATATTTTAGGTACTGCTTGGAATAACCCATTACCTAGATTATAAAGGGGTAATATAGTAGTTACTGCTTGGAATAACCCATTACCTAGATTATAAGGGGTAATATAGTAGTTACTGCTGGTATTATTGCATTACCTATATTATAAAGGGGTAATATAGTAGGTACTGCTTGTAATAATCCATTACCTAGATTATAAAGGGGTAATATTGTAGTTACTGCTTGGAATAATCGATTACCTAGATTATAAGGGGGTAATATAGTAGTTACTGCTGGTATTATTGCATTACCTATATTATAAAGGGGTAATATAGTAGGTACTGCTTGTAATAATCCATTACCTAGATTATAAGGGCGTAATATAGTAGTTACCGCTTGTAATAAACGATTACCTTGATTATAAAGAGGTAATATATTAGTGGCTGCTTGTAATAATTCATTACTTAGATTATAAAGGGGTAATATAGTAGGTACTGCTTGTAATAATCTAATACCTAGAATATAAAAGGGTAATATAGTAGTTACTCCTTGTAATAATCCATTACCTATATTATAAAGTGGTTAAATAGTAGGTACTGCTTGTCATAATCCATTACCTAGATTAAAAACTTGTAATATAGTAGGTACTGCTTGTAATAAACATTACCTAGATTTTAAGGACGTTATATAGTAGTTACTGCTTGTAATAAACATTACCTAGATTATAAGGACGTAATATAGAAGGTACTGCTTGTAATAATCCATTACCAAGATTGTAAAGGGGTAATATAGAAGGTACTGCTTGTAATAATGCATTACTTAGATTATAAGGGGTAATATAGTAGTTACTGCTTGTATTAATTCATTACCTAGATTATAAAGGGGTAATATAAAAGGTACTGCTTGTAATAATCCATTACGTAAATTATAATGGGGTAATATACCGCTTGTAATAATCCATTACCTAGATTATAAAGGGGTAATATAAAAGGTACTGCTTGTAATAATCCATTACCTTGATTATAAAGGGGTAATATATTAGTTACTGCTTGTATTAATTCATTACCTATAATAAAAAGGGGTAATATAGTAGGTACAGCTTGTAAAAATTCATTACCTAGATTATATAGGGGTAGTGTAGTTGATACTGCTTGTAATAATGCATTACCTAGATTATAAAGCTGTAATATAGTAGTGACTGCTTGTAATAATCCATTACCTATATTACAAATTTGTAATATTTTAGGTACTGCTTGGAATAATCCATTACCTAGATTATAAGGGGGTAATATAGTAGTTACTGCTTGTATTAATCCATTACCTATATTAAGAATTTGTAATATTTTAGGTACTGCTTGCAAAAATCCTTTACCTAGAATATAAGGGCGTAATATAGTAGTTACTGCTTGTAATAATCCATTACCTATATTACAAATTTGTAATATTTTAGGTTCTGCTTGGAATAATCCATTACCTAGATTATAAGGGGGTAATATAGTAGTTACTGCTTATATTAATCCATTACCTATATTACAAATTTGTAATATTTTAGGTACTGCTTGGAATAATCCATTACCTAGATTATAAGGGGGTAATATAGTAGTTACTGCTTGGAATAATCCATTACCTAGATTATAAGGGGGTAATATAGTAGTTACTGCTTGGAATAATCCATTACCTAGATTATAAGGGGGTAATATAGTAGTTACTGCTTGCAATAATCTATTACCTAGATTATAAGGGCGTAATATAGTAGTTACCGCTTGTAATAAACGATTACCTTGATTATAAAGAGGTAATATATTAGTGGCTGCTTGTAATAATTCATTACTTAGATTATAAAGGGGTAATATAGTAGGTACTGCTTGTAATAATCTAATACCTAGAATATAAAAGGGTAATATAGTAGTTACTCCTTGTAATAATCCATTACCTATATTATAAAGTGGTTAAATAGTAGGTACTGCTTGTCATAAACATTACCTAGATTTTAAGGACGTTATATAGTAGTTACTGCTTGTAATAAACATTACCTAGATTATAAGGACGTAATATAGAAGGTACTGCTTGTAATAATCCATTACCAAGATTGTAAAGGGGTAATATAGAAGGTACTGCTTGTAATAATCCATTACCTAGATTATAAGGGGTAATATAGTAGTTCCTGCTTGTATTAATTCATTACCTAGATTATAAGGGGTAATATAAAAGGTACTGCTTGTAATAATCCATTACCTAGATTATAAGGGGTAATATAGTAGTTACTGCTTGTATTAATTCATTACCTAAATTAAATGGATGTAATATAGTAGTTACTGCTCGTAATAATAAAATACCTAGATTATAAAGGGGTAATATAAAAGGTACTGCTTGTAATTATCCATTACGTAGATTATAATGGGGTAATATACCGCTTGTAATAATCCATTACCTAGATTATAAGGGGTAATATAAAAGGTACTGCTTGTAATAATCCATTACCTAGATTATAAGGGGTAATATAGTAGTTACTGCTTGTATTAATTCATTACCTAAATTAAAAGGATGTAATATAGTAGTTACTGCTCGTAATAATACAATACCTAGATTATAAAGGGGTAATATAAAAGGTACTGCTTGTAATAATCCATTACGTAGATTATAATGGGGTAATATATCGCTTGTAATAATCCATTACCTAGATTATAAAGGGGTAATATAAAAGGTACTGCTTGTAATAATCCATTACGTAGATTATAATGGGGTAATATACCGCTTGTAATAATACATTACCTAGATTATAAAGGGGTAATATAAAAGGTACTGCTTGTAATAATCCATTACGTAGATTATAATGGGGTAATATACCGCTTGTAATAATACATTACCTAGATTATAAAGGGGTAATATAAAAGGTACTGCTTGTAATAATCCATTACGTAGATTATAATGGGGTAATATACCGCTTGTAATAATACATTACCTAGATTATAAACGGGTAATATAAAAGGTACTGCTTGTAATAATACATTAGGTAGATTATAATGGGGTAATATACCGCTTGTAATAATACATTACCTAGATTAAAAAGGGGTAATATAAAAGGTACTGCTTGTAATAATCCATTACGTAGATTATAATGGGGTAATATACCGCTTGTAATAATACATTACCTAGATTATAAAGGGGTAATATAAAAGGTACTGCTTGTAATAATTCATTACGTAGATTATAATGGGGTAATATACCGCTTGTATTAATCTATTACCTAGATTATAAAGGGGTAATATAAAAGGTACTGCTTGTAATAATCCATTACGTAGATTATAATGGGGTAATATACCGCTTGTAATAATACATTACCTAGATTATAAAGGGGTAATATAAAAGGTACTGTTTGTAATAGTCCATTACGTAGATTATAATGGGGTAATATACCGCTTGTAATAATACATTACCTAGATTATAAGGGGGTAATATAAAAGGTACTGCTTGTAATAATCCATTACGTAGATTATAATGGGGTAATATACCGCTTGTAATAATCCATTACCTAGATTATAAAGGGGTAATATAAAAGGTACTGCTTGTAATAATCCATTACGTAGATTATAATGGGGTAATATAGTAGTTACTGCTTGGAATAATCCATTACCTAGATTATAAAGCTGTAATATAGTAGTTACTGCTTGTAATAATCCATTACCTATATTACAAATTTGTAATATTTTAGGTACTGCTTGGAATAACCCATTACCTAGATTATAAAGGGGTAATATAGTAGTTACTGCTGGTATTATTGCATTACCTATATTATAAAGCGGTAATATAGTAGTTACTGCTTGGAATAATCCATTACCTAGATTATAAAGCGGTAATATAGTAGTTACTGCTTGTAATAATCCATTACCTATATTACAAATTTGTAATATTTTAGGTACTGCTTGGAATAACCCATTACCTAGATTATAAAGGGGTAATATAGTAGTTACTGCTTGGAATAACCCATTACCTATATTACAAACTTGTAATATTTTAGGTACTGCTTGGAATAACCCATTACCTAGATTATAAAGGGGTAATATAGTAGTTACTGCTTGGAATAACCCATTACCTATATTACAAACTTGTAATATTTTAGGTACTGCTTGGAATAACCCATTACCTAGATTATAAGGGGTAATATAGTAGTTACTGCTGGTATTATTGCATTACCTATATTATAAAGGGGTAATATAGTAGGTACTGCTTGTAATAATCCATTACCTAGATTATAAAGGGGTAATATTGTAGTTACTGCTTGGAATAATCGATTACCTATATTATAAAGGGGTAATATAGTAGGTACCGCTTGTAATAAACGATTACCTTGATTATAAAGAGGTAATATATTAGTTGTTGCTTGTAATAATCCGTTACTTAGATTATAAAGGGGTAATATAGTAGTTACCGCTTGTAATAAACGATTACCTTGATTATAAAGAGGTAATATATTAGTTGCTGCTTGTAATAATCCATTAGTTAGATTATAAAGGGGTAATATAGTAGTTACTGCTTGTATTAATCCATTACATATTACAAATTTAAAATATTTTAGGTACTGCTTGGAATAACCCATTACCTAGATTATAAAGGGGTAATATAGTAGTTACTGCTTGGAATAATCCATTACCTAGATTATAAGGGGTAATATAGTAGTTACTGCTGGTATTATTGCATTACCTATATTATAAAGTGGTAATATAGTAGGTACTGCTTCTAATAATCCATTACCTAGATTATAAAGGGGTAATATTGTAGTTACTGCTTGGAATAATCGATTACCTTGATTATAAAGAGGTAATATATTAGTGGTTGCTTGTAATAATCCGTTACTTAGATTATAAAGGGGTAATATAGTAGTTACTGCTTGTAATAATGCATTACCTAGATTATTAGAGGGTAATATAGTAGTTACTGCTTGTAATAATCCATTACCTAGATTATAAAGCTGTAATATAGTAGTTACTGCTTGTAATAATCCATTACCTATATTACAAATTTGTAATATTTTAGGTACTGCTTGGAATAACCCATTACCTAGTTTATAAAGGGGTAATATAGTAGTTACTGCTTGGAATAATCCATTACCTATATTACAAACTTGTAATATTTTAGGTACTGCTTGGAATAACCCATTACCTAGATTATAAAGGGGTAATATAGTAGTTACTGCTTGTAATAATCCATTACCTATATTACAAATTTGTAATATTTTAGGTACTGCTTGGAATAACCCATTACCTAGATTATAAAGGGGTAATATAGTAGTTACTGCTTGGAATAATCCATTACCTATATTACAAATTTGTAATATTTTAGGTACTGCTTGGAATAACCCATTACCTAGATTATAAAGGGGTAATATAGTAGTTAATGCTTGGAATAATCCATTACCTAGATTATAAGGGGTAATATAGTAGTTACTGCTTGTAATAATCCATTACCTATATTACAAATTTGTAATATATAAGGTACTGCTTGGAATAACCCATTACCTAGATTATAAAGGGGTAATATAGTAGTTACTGCTTGGAATAATCCATTACCTAGATTATAAGTGGTAATATAGTAGTTACTGCTGGTATTATTGCATTACCTATATTATAAAGGGGTAATATAGTAGGTACTGCTTGTAATAATCCATTACCTAGATTATAAAGGGGTAATATAGTAGTTACTGCTGGTATTATTGCATTACCTATATTATAAAGGGGTTATATAGTAGTTACTGCTGGTATTATTGCATTACCTATATTATAAAGGGGTAATATAGTAGGTACTGCTTGTAATAATCCGTTACCTAGATTATAAGGGGGTAATATAGTAGTTACTGCTGGTATTATTGCATTACCTATATTATAAAGGGGTAATATAGTAGTTACTGCTTGGAATAATCCATTACCTAGATTATAAGGGGTAATATAGTAGTTACTGCTTGTAATAATCCACTACCTATATTACAAATTTGTAATATTTTAGGTACTGCTTGGAATAACCCATTACCTAGATTATAAAGGCGTAATATAGTAGGTACTGCTTGTAATAATCCATTACCTAGATTATAAGGGGGTAATATAGTAGTTACTGCTGGTATTATTGCATTACCTATATTATAAAGGGGTAATATAGTAGGTACTGCTTGTAATAATCCATTACCTAGATTATAAAGGGGTAATATAGTAGTTACTGCTGGTATTATTGTTTTACCTATATTATAAAGGGGTAATATAGTAGGTACTGCTTGTAATAATCCATTACCTAGATTATAAGGGGGTAATATAGTAGTTACTGCTGGTATTATTGCATTACCTATATTATAAAGGGGTAATATAGTAGTTACTGCTCGTAATAATACTATACCTAGATTATAAAGGCGTAATATAGTAGGTACTGCTTGTAATAATCCATTACCTAGATTATAAGGGGGTAATATAGTAGTTACTGCTGGTATTATTGCATTACCTATATTATAAAGGGGTAATATAGTAGTTACTGCTCGTAATAATACTATACCTAGATTATAAAGGCGTAATATAGTAGGTACTGCTTGTAATAATCCATTACCTAGATTATAAGGGGGTAATATAGTAGGTACTGCTTGTAATAATCCATTACCTAGATTATAAGGGGTAATATAGTAGTTACTGCTTGTAATAATCCATTACCTATATTATTTGTAATATTTTAGGTACTGCTTGGAATAACCCATTACCTAGATTATAAAGGGGTAATATAGTAGTTACTGCTTGGAATAATCCAATACGTAGATTATAAGTGGTAATATAGTAGTTACTGCTGGTATTATTGCATTACCTATATTATAAAGGGGTAATATAGTAGGTACTGCTTGTAATAATCCATTACCTAGATTATAAAGGGGTAATATAGTAGGTACTGCTTGTAATAATCCATTACCTATATTATAAAGGGGTAATATAGTAGGTACTGCTTGTAATAATCCATTACCTAGATTATAAAGGGGTAATATAGTAGTTACTGCTGGTATTATTGCATTACCTATATTATAAAGGGGTAATATAGTAGGTACTGCTTGTAATAATCCGTTACCTAGATTATAAGGGGGTAATATAGTAGTTACTGCTGGTATTATTGCATTACCTATATTATAAAGGGGTAATATAGTAGTTACTGCTTGGAATAATCCATTACCTAGATTATAAGGGGTAATATAGTAGTTACTGCTTGTAATAATCCATTACCTATATTACAAATTTGTAATATTTTAGGTACTGCTTGGAATAACCCATTACCTAGATTATAAAGGCGTAATATAGTAGGTACTGCTTGTAATAATCCATTACCTAGATTATAAGGGGGTAATATAGTAGTTACGGCTGGTAATATTGCATTACCTATATTATAAAGGGGTAATATAGTAGGTACTGCTTGTAATAGTCCATTACCTAGATTATAAGTGGTAATATAGTAGTTACTGCTGGTATTATTGCATTACCTATATTATAAAGGGGTAATATAGTAGTTACTGCTTGTAATAATCCATTACCTATATTACAAATTTGTAATATTTTAGGTACTGCTTGGAATAACCCATTACCTAGATTATAAAGGGGTAATATAGTAGTTACTGCTTGGAATAATCCATTACCTAGATTATAAGTGGTAATATAGTAGTTACTGCTGGTATTATTGCATTACCTATATTATAAAGGGGTAATATAGTAGGTACTGCTTGTAATAATCCATTACCTAGATTATAAAGGGGTAATATAGTAGTTACTGCTGGTATTATTGCATTACCTATATTATAAAGGGGTAATATAGTAGTTACTGCTGGTATTATTGCATTACCTATATTATAAAGGGGTAATATAGTAGGTACTGCTTGTAATAATCCGTTACCTAGATTATAAGGGGGTAATATAGTAGTTACTGCTGGTATTATTGCATTACCTATATTATAAAGGGGTAATATAGTAGTTACTGCTTGGAATAATCCATTACCTAGATTATAAGGGGTAATATAGTAGTTACTGCTTGTAATAATCCACTACCTATATTACAAATTTGTAATATTTTAGGTACTGCTTGGAATAACCCATTACCTAGATTATAAAGGCGTAATATAGTAGGTACTGCTTGTAATAATCCATTACCTAGATTATAAGGGGGTAATATAGTAGTTACTGCTGGTATTATTGCATTACCTATATTATAAAGGGGTAATATAGTAGGTACTGCTTGTAATAATCCATTACCTAGATTATAAAGGGGTAATATAGTAGTTACTGCTGGTATTATTGTTTTACCTATATTATAAAGGGGTAATATAGTAGGTACTGCTTGTAATAATCCATTACCTAGATTATAAGGGGGTAATATAGTAGTTACTGCTGGTATTATTGCATTACCTATATTATAAAGGGGTAATATAGTAGTTACTGCTCGTAATAATACTATACCTAGATTATAAAGGCGTAATATAGTAGGTACTGCTTGTAATAATCCATTACCTAGATTATAAGGGGGTAATATAGTAGTTACTGCTGGTATTATTGCATTACCTATATTATAAAGGGGTAATATAGTAGTTACTGCTCGTAATAATACTATACCTAGATTATAAAGGCGTAATATAGTAGGTACTGCTTGTAATAATCCATTACCTAGATTATAAGGGGGTAATATATTAGGTACTGCTTGTAATAATCCATTACCTAGATTATAAGGGGTAATATAGTAGTTACTGCTTGTAATAATCCATTACCTATATTATTTGTAATATTTTAGGTACTGCTTGGAATAACCCATTACCTAGATTATAAAGGGGTAATATAGTAGTTACTGCTTGGAATAATCCAATACGTAGATTATAAGTGGTAATATAGTAGTTACTGCTGGTATTATTGCATTACCTATATTATAAAGGGGTAATATAGTAGGTACTGCTTGTAATAATCCATTACCTAGATTATAAAGGGGTAATATAGTAGGTACTGCTTGTAATAATCCATTACCTATATTATAAAGGGGTAATATAGTAGGTACTGCTTGTAATAATCCATTACCTAGATTATAAAGGGGTAATATAGTAGTTACTGCTGGTATTATTGCATTACCTATATTATAAAGGGGTAATATAGTAGGTACTGCTTGTAATAATCCGTTACCTAGATTATAAGGGGGTAATATAGTAGTTACTGCTGGTATTATTGCATTACCTATATTATAAAGGGGTAATATAGTAGTTACTGCTTGGAATAATCCATTACCTAGATTATAAGGGGTAATATAGTAGTTACTGCTTGTAATAATCCATTACCTATATTACAAATTTGTAATATTTTAGGTACTGCTTGGAATAACCCATTACCTAGATTATAAAGGCGTAATATAGTAGGTACTGCTTGTAATAATCCATTACCTAGATTATAAGGGGGTAATATAGTAGTTACGGCTGGTAATATTGCATTACCTATATTATAAAGGGGTAATATAGTAGGTACTGCTTGTAATAGTCCATTACCTAGATTATAAAGGGTTAATATAGTAGTTACTGCTGGTATTATTGCATTACCTATATTATAAAGGGGTAATATAGTAGGTACTGCTTGTAATAATCCATTACCTAGATTATAAGGGGGTAATATAGTAGTTACTGCTGGTATTATTGCATTACCTAGATTATAAAGGGGTAATATAGTAGTTACTGCTGGTATTATTGCATTACCTATATTATAAAGGGGTAATATAGTAGGTACTGCTTGTAATAATCCATTACCTAGATTATAAGGGGGTAATATAGTAGTTACTGCTGGTATTATTGCATTACCTATATTATAAAGGGGTAATATAGTAGTTACTGCTCGTAATAATACTATACCTAGATTATAAAGGCGTAATATAGTAGTTACCGCTTGTAATAAACGATTACCTTGATTATAAAGAGGTAATATATTTGTTGCTGCTTGTAATAGTCCATTAGTTAGATTATAAAGGGGTAATATAGTAGTTACTGCTTGTATTAATCCATTACCTATATTACAAATTTGTAATATTTTAGGTACTGCCTGGAATAATCCATTACCTAGATTATAAAGGGGTAATATAAAAGGTACTGCTTGTAATAATCCATTACGTAGATTATAATGGGGTAATATACCGCTTGTAATAATCCATTACCTAGATTATAAAGGGGTAATATAGTAGGTACTGCTTGTAATAATCCATTACGTAGATTATAATGGGGTAATATACCGCTTGTAATAATACATTACCTAGATTATAAAGGGGTAATATAAAAGGTACTGCTTGTAATAATCCATTACGTAGATTATAATGGGGTAATATACCGCTTGTAATAGTCCATTACCTAGATTATAAAGAAGTAATATATTAGGTACTGCTTGTAATAATCTATAACCAAGATTATAAAGTGGTAATATAATAGCTACTGCTTGTAATAATCCATTACTTAGTTTATAAAGGGGTAATATAGTAGGTACTTCTTGTAAAAATCCATTACTTAGATTATATGGGGGTAATATAGTAGGTACTGCATGTAATATTCCATTACCTAGATTTAAAGGGGTAATATAGTAGGTACTTCTTGTGAAAATCTATTACTTAGATTATATGAGGGTAATATAGTAGTTACCGCTTGTAATAATACATTACCTAAATATTAAAGTGGTAATATAGTAGGTACTGCTTGTAATAATCCGTTACTTAGTTTATAAAGGGGTAATATAGTAGTTACTGCTTGTATTATTACATTACCTAGATTTTAAAGGGTAATATAGTAGGTACTGCATGTAATATTCCATTACCTAGATTATAAGGGGTTAATATAGTAGTTACCGCTTGTAATAATCCATTACCTAGATTATAAAGGGGTAATATAGTAGGTACTTCTTGTAATAATCCATTACTTAGATTATAAGGGGGTATTATAGTAGGTACAGCATGTAATAATCCATTATATAGATTATAAGGGGGTAATATAGTATTTACTGCATGTAATAATCCATTACCTAGAATATAAGAAGTGGTAATATAGTAGGTACTGCTTGTAATAACCCATTACCTAGAATTTATGACGGAATATAGTAGTTACTGCCTGTAATAATCCATTACCTAGATTATATGGATGTAATATAGTAGTTATTGCTTGTAATATTCCATTACCGAGATTAAAAGGGGGTAATACAGTAGGTACTGCTTGTAATAATCTATTACCTAGATTATAAAGGGGTAATATAGTTGGTACTGCTTTTAATAATCCATTACCTAGATTATAAGAAATGGTAATATAGTTGGTTCTGCTTGTAATAACCGATTAACTAAATTATATTAACGTAATATAGTAGATACTGCTTGTAATAATCCATTTCCTAGATTATAAGGGAGATAATATATAAGTAACTGCTTAAAAATTTCTATTACCTAGATTATAAAGTGCTGATATAGTAGGTACTGGGTCATCCTCGCCTTGTGATGTCACGTCCAGAACTCTCTGGCCTTCGCCTTTAGTAGGTACTGGGTCCGCCTCGATTCGTAATGTCACGAACAGAGCTCTCTGGCCACGCTCTCTAGTAGGTACTGGTTCATCCTCGCCCTGTGAGGTCCCAAACAGAGCTCTCTGGCCTTGGCCTCTAGTAGGTACTGGGTCAGCCTCGCCTAGTGATGTTACGATCAGAGCCCTCTGGCCTTGGCCTTTAGTAGGTACTGGGTCAGCCTCGCCTTGTGATGTCACGAACGGAGCGTTCTGGCCTTGGCCTCAAGTAGGTATTGGGTCAGCCTCGCCTTGTGAGGTCACGAACAGAGCTCTCTGGCCTTGGCCTTTAGTAGGTACTTGGTCAGCCCCGCCTTATGACGTCACGAACTGAGCTCTCTGGCATTGGCCTTTAGTAGGTACTGGGTCAGCCTCACCTCGTGAAGTCACGAACAGAGCTGTCTGGCTTTTTCCTCTAGTAGGTACTGGGTCAGCCACGCCTTTTGATGTCACGAACAGAGCTTTCTGGCCTTGGCCTCTAGTAGGTAGGCCTACTGGGTCAGCCTCGCCTTGTGTTGTCACGAACATAGCTCTCTGACCTTAGCCTCTAGTAGCTACTGGGTTCGCCTAGCCTTGTGATGTCACGATCAGAACTTTCTTACTAGTTTACTAATTAAGTAAATTATTTTAAGGCTTTACCCCCTGCCTATCATTTTATTCTCGTTGACTTTACATATATTAATTCTTAATTACTTTTATTTATTTTTTTTTAACTAATTACCCACTTATTTTGGTACTTATCTGGGTTTATGTATTTTATAAGTTATTAATTTTTGTCCCTATTTGTGCATGCCTAATTCGAGCCCCGCGTTCGGGCGAGCAACGGTGGTTCACCCCGTCCCTTACAACCTCAACCTGCTACCTGTCGAAAGTTGCCTACCACCTAGTTACATGAGCAAGTATTTAAAATCCCATCTAATAAGTATACCCTGGGAACGTTGTCTATAAAGTGTATTTAAAGTCATGGTAAGGTCAGTGATCTGTTATATGGTCTAATCATGTCAGCTGAAAACACATAAAATTTATCACATCATGAATTTGCTTTACCACGCATTGAAGACATCTCTCCACCATGCTCCTGCTTTAGTGAGGTCCGTGCAAGATAGAGTCTTACCATATCCTCCTAAAAGAGGTCCTGTGTTTCATATGGTAAAACCTGCCAGTGAGTATCAACTCCTGGGCTTTAAAGCAAAACCAACTAGTCCTTAAGCTAGCTCATAATTTATAATTTAATTTAATTAATTTCTCTGGATGGGTTGCTCGATTATCTTTAGGTTTCACA
>JBAIZL010000006.1:138365730-138680730 GCA_036971475.1 Prosapia bicincta
AAAATCGTTAATTCTACCAATATCGTACCAGCAAAATAAAGAGTGCTGCCCTATAACCAGGTGTTACTATTATTGTTTACAACAAAGTAGATGCATGCTAAGAGGAACTAGTTTGGATGCAGGGTATTCTTTAAAAAGGCCCTACAATACCTGGGATAAAACTATACAATAGGTAAAGTGGTAGGTAGTAATACCATAAAAATTAGGTAAACAAGACAATTTGTACTCTCAACAGATGGTACTAAGCTCTTATGCAGTGTATTCTTAAAGAAAGCTCTGTAACACCTGATATAAACCTATAAAATATACCATTTAATAGGTAGTAATACCATGAAAATTAGGTAAACTAGACAATTCATACTCTCAACTTATGGTATTAAGCTGTCATGCCATGTATTCTTAAAGAATGCCCTGTAACACCTGACATAAACCTATAAAATATACCACTTAATAGGTAGTAATACCATGAAAATTAGGTAAACAAGACAATTTGTACTGTCAACAGATGGTACTAAGCTCTTATGCAGTGTATTCTTAAAGAAAGCTCTGTAACACCTGATATAAACCTATAAAATATACCATTTAATAGGTAGTAATACCATGTAAATTAGGTACACAAGACAATTCGTACTCTCAACAGATGGTACTAAGCTCTCATGCAGTGTATTCTTTAAGAATGCCCTGTAACACCTGATATAAACCTATAAAATATACCATTTAATAGGTAGTAATACCATGAAAATTAGGTACACAAGACAATTCGTACTCTCAACAGATGGTACTAAGCTCTTATGCAGTGTATTCTTAAAGAAAGCTCTGTAACACCTGATATAAACCTATAAAATATACCATTTAATAGGTAGTAATACCATGAAAATTAGGTAAACTAGACAATTCATACTCTCAACTTATGGTATTAAGCTGTCATGCCATGTATTCTTAAAGAATGCCCTGTAACACCTGACATAAACCTATAAAATATACCACTTAATAGGTAGTAATACCATGAAAATTAGGTAAACAAGACAATTTGTACTCTCAACAGATGGTACTAAGCTCTTATGCAGTGTATTCTTAAAGAAAGCTCTGTAACACCTGATATAAACCTATAAAATATACCATTTAATAGGTAGTAATACCATGTAAATTAGGTACACAAGACAATTCGTACTCTCAACAGATGGTACTAAGCTCTCATGCAGTGTATTCTTTAAGAATGCCCTGTAACACCTGATATAAACCTATAAAATATACCATTTAATAGGTAGTAATACCATGAAAATTAGGTACACAAGACAATTCGTACTCTCAACAGATGGTACTAAGCTCTCATGCAGTGTATTCTTTAAGAAAGCTCTGTAACACCTGATATAAACCTATAAAATATACCATTTAATAGGTAGTAATACCATGTAAATTAGGTACACAAGACAATTCGTACTCTCAACAGATGGTACTAAGCTCTCATGCAGTGTATTCTTTAAGAATGCCCTGTAACACCTGATATAAACCTATAAAATATACCATTTAATAGGTAGTAATACCATGAAAATTAGGTACACAAGACAATTCGTACTCTCAACAGATGGTACTAAGCTCTCATGCAGTGTATTCTTTAAGAAAGCTCTGTAACACCTGATAAAAACCTATAAAATATACGATTTAATAGGTGGAAATAACATAAACATTAATTAAACAAGACAATTCGTACTCTCAACAGATGGTACTAAGCTCTCATGCAGTGTATTCTTTAAGAAGGTTGTACAACTTCTGAAATAAACCTATAAAATATACCATTTAATAGGTAGTAATACCATGAAAATTAGGTACACAAGACAATTCGTACTCTCAACAGATGGTACTAAGCTCTCATTCAGTGTATTCTTAAAGAAGGCCCAGTAAAACCTGATATAAACCTATAAAATTGGCAAATTAGTAGGTGGTGTGAACGTTATTATTAAGTAAACAAGTCAATTGGTATTGTCAAGAGATTGAACTAAGTTTAAGTAATTAAGTCAATTCACCATAACAGGATTAATTATTTTAAATGAATAGCTCTAATTGATTCAAATTGTTTTATTTTATATTCTAATTTTAAGTTTTTATAGCTGTAAAATCTTGTATTATATATACATATATATATATATATATATATATATATATATATATATATATATATATAATACGTTTTCTTGTTTAATAATTTAAAACAACATAGGTTATTCAAATACAAGAATATTTATTAATTTATATTCAAAGCTTTTCGTTGGTAAACAGTACCATCCATGATGTTGGTACTGTTTACCAACGAAAAGCTTTGAATATAAATTAATAAATATTCTTGTATTTGAATAACCTATGTTGTTTAAAAAAAAAATAATAAAATATATATATATATATATATATATATATATATATATATATATATATATATATATATATTAAATAATATATGACTTGTATACTGAAGCACTTGAGGAGATTATCCACATGTTCAACCCAATCCACAACAATAAGTTTATGATTTTATATTGCGCCATATTTCTAAAAACAGCTATCTTTATTCTATATTGAAGTGAGTGCTACTTTAGTTAAGTATGTGTATAGATGCATTAATTAAAATGCAAGATTAATGAAACAATATTTGTAAATCTTCATAAAATATATATTTGTCCCAATTTTATTGAATTTTAAAAACAATTTATATCTAAATTATCATGTTTTTGTGTAATTATATAAGAGAAAAAAGTAAATATGTAGTCGGTTTTGCATGATATACGAATAAATATTTTTATTGGTTGCATATATTTTATTTCAGAAGAAAAATGTTGGATATTGGAAGATGAAAAGATGGAAAACAGAAATTGTAAACATACATTTACATCAAAAATGAACAACAATGATTCAAATAACAACATGGATTTCTCTCCGAGCCTCATCCAAACATTTTTTCAAAACAGCTGTGTCCTAATAACTGGTGGCACTGGGTTTCTTGGGAAAGCATTAATTGAAAAACTCCTTCGCTGTTGTCCAGATATAAGTAAAATATACCTTCTGATAAGGCCAAAGAGAGGATTGGATGTCGAAACGAGATGCCAGGATCTGTTGAAAAACACTGTAAGTTGTTTAAAATCTAACTGTGTATAGATTTTTGTTTTATTTCTGTTTTTTTAATTTTTTTAAGCAATAATTCACACAACCCAATAGATAACAAATGAGTTGAAAACTAATTATACACATTACAACTAATTCTTTGAGCTTAGCTTGTGAGGTTATGTTAAAACAAATAAAAGATATACACAAAACTCACAAATTAATCATTTATTTGATTAATGACTACGTCATTATCATCAGTGAGTGTTGCTGCTACAAACTCTAACTTACAACTCCAAGTTCCACTCATTGATGGTGATGACTTTGTTATTGAAACGAGTATGAGCCAATAAATGATTAATTTGTGACCTTGTGTATGTTTTTATTTGTTTTAACTATACACATCTTGTTATTGTTATTGAAGAAATATAAATTAGTATAAAAACAAAAGCCCTTTAGTAGATACAGTAGATTACGCTATCGATAATATTTTAAGTTGTACTTCGGAGCACAGGAATTAGTATTTTTTCTGTCAGAATTACAAATTCAGTTTTACAGTTAGCTCACACAATACTTTTCAAGTATAAGTAATCTCTTAACCCTGAGAGATAATTGGCAAATAAAAAGTTGTAACGAGTAAAAAATAGAAATTAACAAATTTCTAAACCCATTTTAAACCCAAATTTAGTAGAATTACTCATAAATTATGAAATTGTTTCACAATTTTGGGACTCGAAGTTCAACGATTGTCATACTTAGGATTCTATAGCATAATGCTATAGCACTAACAAAAGAAAAGATTTTATATCATAGCAATTTTTCCAGCCTTCTGGTCATAGCCTACTTTCCTGGAGTACAAAATTTGTTAGTATAGTTGCAACTAGATTAAGCCTAGCATACCCAACATTTCCATTAATTTTCCTCTTAGAAATGATTTCACTTTTAAAGTGTTGAATGAAGAAGGCCTTCCAATAAATAGAAAAAAAATTAATGATTTAAAAAGCTATACAGTGTTTTAAATCCCGCCAGTAGGGAACTTTATGTTCTGCTTACAAGTCAAGGCAATGAAGCTTGTGATGTTATGAATCCGACAACAGCAGTGCGGATGGGAACAATTAAACTACTGCTGTAATAACAATTAAACATTCAAGTTAATGTTGCATTTATTATTTGTACATTTTATTACTTAAATTTTGTACAGTAGTTTGTATTCATTTTACCTGCCAATTCTTGTCAACCCCGGTCTAGCAGAAGAGGTTTTCCAGTAAAAACAACCTTTGTCATAATAAATGAATGTAAGAAATTTAATATAAAAATTAGTTAATGATAAAAAAAGCAAAAATTTAAAACAGTATTTTTAATAAGATAAAATACTTTTTTAAGATCCTTAATTCAAATACCAATTTTAATAGTTTGTATTTAAGAAAAACTATTTTTATGTGTTTACAAATAATTTGTAAATATTTACATAAGTAGGTTTTGCCCAAAACCCTTCAAATGTATTTAACTGTGACCTAACAGTGTTCATAATTTCCTCCTCTTATGTGTATTTTTTCAGATATATGATCAGATACGGAAGAAAAACATTTGTGCACTAAATAAAATCCTGCCTCTTCAAGGAGATATAACAGAATCTTCCATGGGATTATCGGACCAAGATATTTATCGAGTTTTGAATGAAGTAACTATTGTATTTCATTCTGCAGCGACAGTCAGGTTTAATGAAACTTTCAAAGAGGCTGTTAAATTCAACACATGTGCCACACAAAAAGTAATCGCATTCTGCAACAAAATCCATAATCTTAAGGTATTTATATATTCATTAAGATTTAGTTTTTATAGCTAATTCATTGTTTTTGAGGCTACACAGATTATATCTTGTCTTCAGAAGCAGTAAGGGAGAAATAGTGATTAAAAGAGTTTTTACAGAATCATTTTTAACTTGAATTTCTGTTTTTTTTGTTATAATTTTGTAATAAACCTATTTTATAAGTGAATAATTTATAGCGTTATTTATATAAAATATTTTTAAAACTTTTAGCTTTGTTAAAAGTTATTATATTGATTATGTGAGAAGTAATAATGTAAAATATATTACAGTTATTTTTAGGTTAAGATATTTTTATTGTTTGACTTTAAAATGTTTTATGTGGTTTGTTTTATAGTTGTACAATAAGGAGCCTATCATTTATATATATATATATATATATATATATATATATATATATATATATATATATATATATATATATATATATATTGATGTACCTTGATGAAATATGCTAGTAGTAGCCAAGCACAAACTAGTTGTTTTAATAAACTAATGTGTATTGAGATTTAGAGTAAAAGGTTTTAATTTTTACCATTTGGAATTGTTCTCACTAGCTAAGCACTAATTAACTTAATGTAAAAAGGTTAATGAATAGCAAAAATCGATTTAAAACTTACAAACTCTATTTAAAATTATTTTACATATTCCCTGTGCCTACTAAAAAATGTAAAATTGAAAGACGTACTAATTTTTTGTTTTTGTTTTAAGTTAATAAGTTTTCTAATTGTTTGGGACAAAATCCGTATCCCAGAATAGTTTGTAGGGCAGAAAACTATTGTAAACACTTGATACTGCTATAACAATTACTCATACTCTATACTATTACAATTATTTTGTATTTGTACAAGTTTTAACAAAATTACGTGATCTTTTGGGTATAGCTGCTTGAAACCGCGGCAGCAGCGGGCATGGCAAAGTTTTTGTTCAACTTTATCCAATAACCACTGATAAATTAGTAATATTTCTGCACTATATATATATACAGTTCTATTGCATGAATGCCACAGAAGGTATACGCGACCATGTCAGCAAACATTTAGGCACAACACTGGCATGGGATGTGATTTAGGTAGTTAGCAAATTGGGGAGTTAGCAAATTTGAATTTACCTTTAAAACATAGTTGTTATAGGTGACGCCCCTTTTAACACTGCAGTGCTTGCGTGGCCTACTATTGTAGTCCAGGGGTGTTGGGTTTTTAAGTTTCAGTGGGTTGACAACATTGCACAACCTTGAGGCTTTCTTTACTCCCCCCCTCACTAGATCACACTCAGTGGCGTGGTATTAGTAAACGTGAGCGTATTGATTATTTACGAATTTTTATATTAGCGTGGCCTACTATTGTAGTCCAGGGGTTTTGGGGTTTTAAGTTTCAGTGGGTTGACAACATTGCACAGCCTTGAGGCTTCCTTTACCTTCCCCCCCCCTCCATCACTAGATCACACTCAGTGGAGTGGTATTAGTCAATGTGAGCATATTGATTATTTACTAATTTTTATATTAGCATGGCCTAATATTGTAGTCCACGCTAGTCCTCTCGTGACAACTAATGTTCTTTGTTTTTAGTTGCATATATGAATTTCAATATCATTGTAACGTTTTTTCTCATCTGTTTTTATGGTTTTTATAATATAAAATGAAAGATTTATATCTTATAACAGATATTTTTAATTTTATTGCAAAACATGCTTGTAAGTACAAAGTACAAAGTGTTCATATTTTGGAGTAAAAATGTTAGTATTATTTCTTTATAAGATAAAATGTTTTTTTCTTTATAAATGTGTTTTATACTTCTTTAAGAACCATTCACCATAATTTAAAGTTATTAGATAGTCAACAACCGTAGAAAAAAACCCACAAAATGGACTACAATAGTAGTCCACGCAAGTACTCGTGATCCAAAATTTCACATGAGCACCCCAGTGCTAATAGGGTCTGTTATACCTAGGATTAACTCTATTTAGTTAAATAATTTGTTTAATTGAAAATTCTCAACTATTTATTAGGAATATACTGTGGTTGAATTTAATAATAAATACACAAAAACTTCTTAACCACAAACTTTCACAAATATACAAAGACTGTCTTTGTATCTTATCCCTCTGAGGATGGTTACTTGGTAACTGAAATGTACATAAGGGTAAATTAAAGAAAATTTGTGGTTAAGAGGTTTTTGTGTATTTATAATTGAAAATTCTCATCTTTCATTTCTGAAGAACTGCATTAATTTTACCATCATTCTAATCTTCGTTTCTCCGGCACTGTATTTCCTGGATTATAGTGTTGTTATATATATATATATATATATATATATATATATATATGCAAGCACTATTGATTTACTTTAATAACCATACGAGAGAAAAGATATTGTGTTAATATATATTTATATTTTAGTGTATTCATTTGTTGTGTTTAACATTGGGGAAAATATTTTACATACTGTTTGTTAAATACAGACTTTTTACACCTATAAAAATAAACCCTTTCATATTAGTAGCAAATACACAATACTTTGTTGCTATATGAAACCGTCCATATCAGGAGACGTATTCTGTTTTCTATGTGTCTATGTGGTCTTGTTGTGTGGATATGAGGTGCTTGGTGAAGTTTGATTGGTAGCTATGCATCGAACATCATCCACAAAACATGACCACATAGACATAACATCTAACCTACAATTTCTTCATAAACAAAACAAAAATAACCAACATTACACAACTGAACAATACAAAATATACAAACATTTCAAACTACACCCTACACACATACTCAATACACAATTACATTATAGTTCACACACACATTTTGACATCATAACTCTTAATATTCACCAAATACACCCCCATCCCCACTCAAATATCCCACCCTCACCCTAACCTACAACAGCTTTGAGATCAGTTACGGTCTGAGTTGACAATAGGACATATCTTCCGAAACAGCCCTCCTCAACAAACATAAGTAAATGCTACTATAGGCAAGTTGTAAAATACTTACAAATGTTTTAGTAAATATCTGTGGATTGTATTGTGCAAGGGTATTAGTGAAACTTTTATGTTTGAACTTAGTAATATAATGACTAACCAAAGTTATAATTAAAGAAATTTTTTAAAAACGTGCTGAGAAAACATTTTTAAATAAATGCACTGGACGTCCTTACATTGATGTTGTACCTGAATATCAGCCAACACACTAGAAAATTGCCTAGTGCTTTTAAAAACACTTTGTCTTGGTAGGTTTTATTATAAATTAAGTAAAACATAAATAATGTAATAATTTAAGTTTTCATTTTTCTAAATAAATTATATTCTTAGTATTGTGAAAATAAATATGCTTTGCAGTGAAAATAGACCAGGAAAAAGTTAAGTTATAGTAATAATTTTTAAATTCAGGTTTTGGTTCATGTGTCTACTGCATATTCCAATGCTGACAAACCAACTGTAGAAGAGGTTGTATATCCTCCCCCTGCAAACCCGCTCTGCATTATCCAGTGCTGTGAAGAGTTGGATGAAGAATTGTTAAATGAAATGGAGAAGACATTACTTAAAAAGAACCACCCTAACACATACACTCTCACCAAAGCCATGGCAGAATGGATAGTCAGCAAAGAATCAAATGTACCAACAGCTATTGTCAGGCCTTCAATAGGTACTATTATTATTACATTTCATAACTCTAAAGTTTGATTTTTATAAAATAATATATTATTATTATTTTCTTAGCCACATTCTATTGTATCACTAGCAGAAAAGAAAATTCAGATACCTTTACTATATGACATTCCTCTTTCCAATTTTTAAAGATCTGATTATTATATAGTACGGTAGTATCTTGATATTTCGGACCTCACTATTCCGGATCTCTGCATAATCCGGACTAGTTTTTGTGGTTTTTTTTTTGATTTTTTAAAAATGGGACCGCCACCGATACAGGAATCGGTAAAATTTTGGAATTTACTCATCACTAACATGTCTTTGATTAATATTCCTGATGATGTTGGTACTGTTAGCCAACGAAAAGCTTTGAATTGTAAATTCAGTTATAATTCTTGTATTTGTATTTTGACTTAGTTCTTTATTAATACACAAGAATACATATTGCGATATTTATATATATATATATATATATATATATGTGTGTGTGTGGGGGGGGTTTTGTTGTGTGTGTGTGTGTGTGTGTGTGTGTGTTGGTGTGTGTGTGTATGTGTGTATGTGTGTCAGTGTGTGTTGTGTGTGTGTTTCGGTGAGTGTGTCGGGGAGTGTTTGTGTGTGTGTGTGTGTGTGTGTGTGTGTGTGTGTGTGTGTGTGTGTGTGTGTGTGTATGGGTCGGTGTATGTGTCAGTGTGTGTGTCGGTGTACATGTGTGTGTCGGTGAGTGTGTGTATGTGTCAGTATGTGTGTGTCCAACACCATTCGTACCACATAAAGGATATTTTCTATAAGTATATGTTTTATTTCCCTATTTTTTAAGAATTCTCTGGTTAATTCTAATTTTCTATAATCCATATCGGCTTCCGTTGCAGTTAGTCTGAATTATCGAGGTTTACTATATTTTTAAACAAATATGCATTGTTACTATATACAGTACTAGTACGTATGGATTTACTAGACTTAAAAAGTTTAACTTGTTAATAACTGAAGAGTCAAAACAAAATTTTGTCAAATTAATATTCATTTTCAAATTTTTCTCCAGTTGTCTAAATGAATAGTTGTTATTATAGACAATTTCTCAAATAATTTGAAAGGTGTAAACACTGATCATATTTATATTTGTGTTTCATATTTATCTCCTAATTTACCACAGGTTTAAAAATAAACTCGTAAGCACTGTGCATAAATCAAAGGAAATTGGATCAAGTATTTAAATTTACATTTACAGTAGTCTCGATAATGGAGGTAGATAAAACCGAAACTCTCTCGAATTACATGCATTAGAAAAAATAGGGGTTATAAAGAACTCTATTACTATAATTAAAAATTCACTAAATAACTTTATAGACTTTATGTGAAAATCTCTTGGAAGCCTGACTCATTTCCTTTGCATACCGTATAACTATAAACATTTCTTGTATTCTCGACTCATTTCCTTTGTATACCATATGACTATAAACATTTCTTGGATTCTCGACTCATTTCCTTTGAATACTGTATAGCTATAAACATTTCTTGGATTTCAACTAATTTTCATTGTATTATACATTATGGCTATAAATATTTCTTGGAAGCCCAACTCATTTCCTTTGCATAATGTATGACTATATGCATTTCTTGGAAGCCCGACTCAGTTCCTTTGAGAACCGTAGGTCTATAAACATTTCTTGGATTCTTGACTCATTTCCTTTGTATACCTTATGGCTATTAACATTTCTAGGTAGCCGACTTATTTCCTTTGAATACCGAATGGCTATGAACATTTCTTGGATTCTGGACTGATTTCTTTTGTATACCGTATGACTATAAACATTTCTTGGATTCTGGACTCATTTCCCTTGTATACCGTATGGCTATAAACATTTCTTGGAAGCCTGACTCATTTCCTTTGTATACCATATGGCTTTAAACATTTTTTGGAAACCTGACTCATTTCTTTTGTATACTGTATGACTATAAACATTTTTTTGAAACCTGACTCATTTCCTTTGTATACGGTATGGCTATAAACATTTCTTGGAAGCCTGACTCATTTCCTTTGTATACCATATGGCTTTAAACATTTTTTGGAAACCTGACTCATTTCTTTTGTATACTGTATGACTATAAACATTTTTTGGAAACCTGACTCATTTCCTTTGTATACCGTATGGCTATAAACATTTCTTGGATTCTAAAATCATTACCTTTGTATACAGTATGGCTATAAACATTTCTTGGAAGCCTGACTCATCATTTTCTTTCAAATAGATAAAATAGCCTTAAATGGGAATAGGCTCAAATTTAATGACAGTTCAAAACGTCGGGACTCGGATTTTTGAGACTCTACTGTATTTATTATTTAATGCATAATAAGTGTTGTCATATTAGAGTCACATATTAATTCTGTTTTGTCTATAAGTTAGCAAAACGCAAGTTTATCATCCAAATATTTAGTAATACTGAGACTGTATAGAAAGTATCAGGAAAATTTTTTCCTGATGTGACTAATGGGCCTAATGGGGGCGGAGTGCCCAACAACAAGCACCAAGCACCAGTTCTATGTGAGGATTTATTCAGGCTGGATTCTTCTTTAGTAGACCCACTGCTTATGGGCTCAAGGGTTAGAGAAGTATCAAAATTTTATGGTTCTAAGAGGAGAGAAATTATTGGTATGTGTTTAGTAGAGGATCTTTAACCTCACTTTCAATAAACCACGTTTGTTGACATCTATCATTATTTTCGATATAACCTAGAAATCAGCTGTTGTTTTACAAGCAGTTCAGTTTTCACCGCCTGCCGGATAGTCGACGCCTGCTAGAATGTAGTTTCCTCACTGCAAAGAAATAGTTTCATCTGTGCGTATCTCAAATAGAAGAGTTATTCCGCTCTAGGCACCAGTTGTTTTGAGCCTATTCCTCTATGTTTTAGACTAGGTCCACGTAGTTTCTGATCTAGTTACCCTCTCCTAGCCACTTCCTTCGTCTAAGTTACAAGCAAGCAACATGTCGCTTTAGAATTCAGCAATCATTTCTAGCCAAGTGCGTTATCAGTGTGAATCTTTGTATAACCGTGTTTATATGTTACACCGCTTGCAGAATACTTTCGGGCAATAGGGTAAATGCGTGCTGACAATAAATTCTTGATGTCAAACTTTAATAAATCCTTTTAAACCGCGTTATAAGTTCGAGTGCCCTTGTCTTAGGTTAACCACGGGTTACTAAGATTGCATCAGATCATTAACTCCTTTAACCGCTTGAAGGAATAAACATTTAATGATTCAAGACGTTTTATATTGTTATAAGTTCAGTGAAATTATTAAATTAAAGCTTAAATGAGTTGTAGTTTATGCCACTCTTCGAGATACTTCTTTCATCTCTGCTAGATACCAAACAGGCCTGTTGCGTCGAACGACTCACCGCTCTACAAGAACCGCATACATTTTGATTGGTAAGTGGCTTAGAATTAACTGCTACTCATGAAACTTGTGTTATCTCTCTTTTAATTATCTTTGGTGTTAAACTTAAATTCAGTGTCGTTTTTATTAATAAAGCAGACCCCATACTGCTCCAACAAAGCGTGGGTGGCTCCTCCAGACTTTATTGTGTAACCTCGTACAATTTGAACTACCCTATTGATTTCTAATAATTCACATATTTTCTTTCTTTAGTTTTGCTACCAAAACTCTACATGGTCAACACGGGCCGGATAATTTGAACCGCATAAGCCATAGGTTACAGTTCATTGCAAAATTTCCTTAACAAATCATCTTCAAAATTTCCTTAATAAGTCTTGTTTGAATCCCAGTAAAAATGTCAATTAATACAGATTATTATTTGTCAAAATTAAACATCATTTAGGGCCTAGAACAGGTCATTGACATAATCGCTGGAAATGAAATCCGAGCAGGACTCATTAGTGAAATCCGACGCATCCCTGGAAATTTTATTGACACCTACGAATACATGGAAAAAACTTTTGAGCATGAAGTCGCTGAAACTGCAGAAAAGGCTTTTCAATTGAAAGCCAAATTTCAACTTTTGTATTTACCTATCTTGGCAAAATGTCCAGGCATTATAAAATCTGAACATAAAGAAATTTCATTGGTTAACCTCACTAATAATTGCATCAGTCTGCCAAGCCTACAAGTACCCACTTTCTCAGGCGATAACAATGAATGGACAGACTTTATCACTATGTTTGACTCCATGATCCACTCTAATGTTAATCTTACCACAGTACAAAAATTTCAATATTTAAAATCAACATTGAAAGGCGATGCTTTAGCAATTATTACTGGTTTGACAATTTCTGAAAATAATTATGAAATAGCTTACACCGCTTTAAGAAACCGCTACGCAAACCCACGCAGGCTAGCTGATCATTATTTTAAACAAATCAAGGAATTTAAATCAATGAAAACTGCTTCTCAAGCAGAACTTAACCGCTTCCTAACTGCACACTCTAACGCAGTATGTGCCTTGAAGGCCGTTAACCTACCGGACTTAGCAGATTTTTTGTTGTTTCAATTGGCAGTTAATAATTTAGATCCGAGCACTCGGCTTAATTTTGAAACTAGGCTAGGCACCAACACTATGCCTACGTACCACAGCTTGAATGATTTTGTAACCGAACAAGCTAGGGCAATGGAATTGCTCAACCCGCCTTCGACTTCAACCGCAGCTAGCACAAGCCAACAACCCCAACTATCGGTCTCCCCTGTCAACGAACCTGACATAAGTAATACACCTCCTGAGAGTCCAACCCCGCTGCTCGAATACCCCACTAGACTCATGACGCTGATCTCGACTACCGCAGCCGCTACAAGTAACCCCGCCGACTACGCAGATGAAGCCGCACAGCTGAATGAAGGTCACCACCGCACTACAACGCACCACACCGCCAGGACTCAACCGCAGGCTTTGCGACTACCAGTGATAAGCCAACGCATCCAGTTCAACCGAAGAGCACCCGCACCGCAACCATCACCGCTTGTTAGACAAAATTTGCCCAGACCACGCTTGTCTACCAGACCTACCAACCCGCCTCGTAACGATCCATCCACAGCACAGTGTTTCTATTGTTCAGCCATTCACAATATTTTTTGTTGTCCAGACTTTCTCAAACAAAAGGCCCAGGAACATCGTGAGTCTATACGACATATGCAATGCTGTTTCAATTGCTTCGGCACCCACTACAAAAACAAATGCAAGTCACTCAAGACTTGTAAACAATGCAACGGTAATCATTACTCCTTGTTACATGACTCTAACTCAGCTTCGCCCCAGCGACCGTACACTCATCGACACCCAAACTCAGCCAATGACTGCAACCATTCAACTACCAATGGAAAACCTCTCGCCAGCACCGATAACACTAACGTCGCTTCTGCCTTATTAGACACCGCTCAGGTCATTGTAAATGATCATTTTGGAAATCCGCATATCCTTCAGGCAATCATTGACCCAGGCAGTCAAGTGTCTGTCATAACAAAGCCCGCAACCGCACGTTTGAGCTTACCTGCTAGGAAATCAAATGTTTCTCTTGTCGGGGTCGCTTCTCAAACCACACATATATCAGAATATGTGTCCCTACAAATCTCTTCTAGATATGCCTCAAATTTCAAACTCGATGTCGAAGCTGCAGTACTACCTCACATCACTGACCCTCTTCCATCAACCGCACTATCACCCAGTATACATGCACGCTACAGTCATCTCCAACTTGCTGGCCCTCACTTTGACACTCCTGCCTAAATTGACTTAATACTAGGATCTGACGTATTTAACCGCAGTCTTATCAATGAACCACAGACCATAATCAAAGGTCAACCTGCTGCCCTAAACACCTTCTTCGGATGGATTATCTCAGGATCGCTTCCAGACCATCTATGTCATCAATCTCACGCCTTCACTACAAGATTAGTCACTCGTTATGCCGCTGCACGTCGATCCATGGAGAGGAAAGAAGTCATCCGCCCCATTAAAGACAATCAACACTACAAGAACTTACGCAAGGTTACCACCACCAGTGGCTCCGCTAGAAAAGTCAACCATATCACCGAGTTTCTTCGCCCTCTAGTCGACGCCTCCGGACTGCTCATGGTGGGCGGGAGAGTTCATCAGCCTCCACAAAATCACCCTTTTTAGCAACCGCCACCTCTTCAGCAGATGTCCAACCGCTTCTGTCATTCTTGGTCCTCCTCTTACTTACTTGCGCAACACCTCACTAACTCTTGGACATCCATCCATCTCTTAGCTATCTGGTAACCTCCTGGTTGTTTCTTTCTGGTTCTTCGCCCCTCTACTAACCCCGCTCATCATTCTTCTTCATTTCTAAAACATTCGTTTTGGTGGGCGGTATGTTAAGTACAGGATCTTTAACCTCACTTTCAATAAACCACGTTTGTTGACATCTGTCATTTTTTTTTATATAACCTAGAAATCAGCTGTTGTTTTACACACAGTTCAGTTTTCACCGCCTGCCGGATAGTCGACGCCTGCTAGAATGTAGTTTCCTCACTGCAAAGAAATAGTTTCATCTGTGCGTATCTCAAATAGAAGAGTTATTCCGCTCTAGGCACCAGTTGTTTTGAGCCTATTCCTCTATGTTTTAGACTAGGTCCACGTAGTTTCTGATCTAGTTACCCTCTCCTAGCCACTTTCTTCGTCTAAGTTACAAGCAAGCAACATGTCGCTTTAGAATTCAGCAATCATTTCTAGCCAAGTGCGTTATCAATGTGAATCTTTGTATAACCGTGTTTATATGTTACACCGCTTGCAGAATACTTTCGGGCAATAGGGTAAATGCGTGCTGACAATAAATTCTCGATGTCAAACTTTAATAAATCCTTTTAAACCGCGTTATAAGTTCGAGTGCCCTTGTCTTAGGTTAACCACGCGTTACTAAGATTGTATCAGATCATTAACTCCTTTAACCGCTTGAAGGAATAAACATTTAATGATTCAAGACGTTTTATATTGTTATAAGTTCAGTGAAATTATTAAATTAAAGCTTAAATGAGTTGTAGTTTATGCCACTCTTCGAGATACTTCTTTCATCTCTGCTAGATACCAAACAGGCCTGTGGCGTCGAACGACTCACCGCTCTACAAGAACCGCAATATAGTTTGATTGGTAAGTGGCTTAGAATTAACTGCTACTCATTAAACTTGTGTTATCTCTCTTTTAATTATCTTTGGTGTTAAACTTAAATTCAGTGTCGTTTTTATTAATAAAGCAGACCCCATACTGCTCCAACAAAGCGTGGGTGGCTCCTCTGGACTTTATTGTGTAACCTCGTACAATTTGAACTAACCTATTGATTTCTATTAATTCACATATTTTCTTTCCTTAGTTTTGCTACCAAAACTATACAGGTATGTGTCAATATTCTATATTTGGGGCCATCCCTGAATTACGTATGCCCCCGAGGGGGTGGGGTTACATCTACCGTTACACATCGTTAGGAAGGAGGAGGGGGTTGTAGTAGCATTACGTAACTTGACATTTTATTCTTGACACATTAGAATCTCTTTTAATTTATTAATTAAACCAACCCCATTGAAACTTTTGAGTAAATAAATGTAGCTAATGAACTAAAATAAAATCTAATCACAAAAAAAACATGTATTTAAAGTACTCTATTAAACTTCGTATTTATGGACATTATTGGAAAAAACATGTGAGGAACCATAACCTTGAGCACGTATTGCCACAGTACACACTACGACAATCTGGTGCCGTCTGGTTGTAGACATGTAGGTGTTACTTACATTATTAACAGTTTTTAAGAAAACAATATTGTTTTATTTCGAGTAACATCTTTTCAGGCCGAGCCAGGGAACTCAGAAGTACACCAAAGCTTGGTCACACTCGGTCATGACTTGTCATGAGAGGTACAAAATGTATTTGCGCCATACTGAGGGAGGTTGGTGGACTTCTGACTACCTTGAAAGGAACACGACATAAAACTATATTGTTTGTAAATTTTTTAAGTTTGTAGTATTTGTAAACAACATACGAAGTGATCTATTGCAAAAATTAGGCTTATTATGTATACATAACTTTTCCTGAAGCTCGAAGCACCAGTGTTGCCTGTCGCTGCATTCACGACTACTACGTGGGAAGATTAATAGACTTTGGACAATGTTACAAATGGGTTGATCACTCTGCATTTAACTCATTCAAGTCACATTTAATAAAACAATACAGTATTTTCAATTCATGTTGATATTAATATTGTCTTGATTTTATACATAACCTAAAGTTTATTTTGATTTTATGGTTTCTGTTTGTTTTCCAGTACACGTGAGGTCACATATTTAACAAAATTGTTTATTATTCCTGTTGTTTTATTTATTTTTCATTAGATTATTAGCATGATATTTATTGTCACATTTGATGTACTTCTTTATTGGCCTATAAATTCAACATTCAAAACAATTACCACAGTAAAGGAGGACAAGATTACGTAATTATGGGGGGCTGGTACTACTGTTAAACGGTTCGTTACGGAGTGGGGAAGGGGTTAAAAATCATTCATTTTAGCGTTACGTAATTTAGGGATGGCCCCTTTATTTATGAATTAATAGAATTATAAAGCAATGTTAAATTTGACTGTTAATTTTTATAGTAACTGCAGCATGGAAGGAACCGATACCCGGGTGGGTTGATAGTACAAATGGTATTACAGGCATCATGATTGAACTGGCCCGAGGATCAATAAGAACAATCATTTGTGATGGCAGCCTTGGCGTAGACCTGATCCCTGTGGACATGGTAGTCAACACAATTATTGCTGCTGCTTGGCATACATTTACACACAGGTTATTTTTCTCAACTACTGTGAGTCTGTACGTGTGCATGTGTGTTCGTATCAGATTGTTTGTGATACTACTTCCTTATTAAAATATAATGTTATTATAATATAAGGTATAGTTTCAGCATACTTAATAATTATAAGCAGTGGCATAGCCAGGACGATGTTTGGGGGGGGGGGTCAGGTGGAGGACAGGTGGTCCCGGGAAAATTTTGACAATGTTTATCTCTAGAAATCATATATTATGCTATTTTAGCACTTTACACGATCATTGAATTCTCAAGAAACTGTTTTGCTAAAAATGTAGCGCTTTTTTATATGGTAATATTTTTTATCCTAAAATTAATTGGTTTGGAGGGGGCACGTGCCCCCCTCCGGCTGTAAGGTAATGCAGTAAATTACATACATTTGCAGCTCAATCATTGGTCGCTCTGTAAAGCGTAGGTAAACAAGGGGGACAAAATATAAAAACCAAACCATTATATTTCAGTATGACTGACCACAAGAACTACATACACAGTGAGATGTGCCATTAAACTGCCATTGTTATAGCTATATTGAGGCCAGTTCAGGTATTCCAACTACAGGAAGCAGGGTTGGCTTTATGACATTTTTTAGAGTTTTTTTTGTGTAAACCGAATAAGAATAATCCAATCTCAGTTATATTTATTACTTTCTTGAATTTTGTAGTCTTCTATGTTCAGTGAATCTTAATTAATCACTTTAACAATAGTTTATGACAATCTGAACTTTAAATTTTGTAAATTTGTAAAAACTTATTGAGACAGAACGTTTTTGATCGCTATGCACCGATCTTCATCAGTGTCAAAGAGTATCAAAGAGTATGTGTGATTTGTATTAATACAACAAAAAAGGACCACATCTCAACATGCTAGAACAATATGA
Source organism: Prosapia bicincta (assembly GCA_036971475.1). Classification (NCBI taxonomy): domain Eukaryota; kingdom Metazoa; phylum Arthropoda; class Insecta; order Hemiptera; family Cercopidae; genus Prosapia; species Prosapia bicincta. The sequence continues at coordinate 138,384,008 of JBAIZL010000006.1, forward strand.
AATGTACAGACACACAAAAACACAGTGTATAAACGTATTAAAGGAACAAACCCAATACAAATCACACATACTCTTTGATACTATTGAAAACCTGCCTTTAAACCATCACCGCTTAACTTAACATCTCCAAGCAGAAGACACTGATGAAGATCGCCACATAGCAATCGAAAGAGTTCTGTCTTAATAAGTTTTAACAAATTTACATAATTTAAAGTTCGGATAGTCATAAATTATTCTTTAAGTGATTAATTTATGACTTTATGTAACTAGAATCTGTTTATGTAATAACGTAATAAACAGAATAAACATTAAAGTATGACCTAATTATAAATAATAATACTTACCACAATCTCACCCCACAATACAGGTGAGTTTGTGATGACTTGATCTTTCTTAATCACTTTAACATTTAATTCAGATTCACTAAGCGTAATCGACTACAAAATTCAATTGGTTTTTCTATGGAAACTAATTGGAAAAGAGCACTGTAACAATGTAACCCCACAGAGCTTTACTACAGCATCAGAAACAAATTCTAAAGTAATCAAATTAATTTTAAATGCTTTAATTTAATTTTTTTTTAATGCTTCAGGCATTGCAGTTCAGCCTTGACCTAATCTTATTAATCTAAATCAATCACTTGAAATAAACCTCTGTGCCTATTTATTTGGGTAGGTTTATGCTACCCAAACTTCTTCGGCATCATAAAAAATGGCATCTGGTTTTGATGACCATTTCCACCTTCTTAGTTTCCTCCATAAATGAAACAATATAATCAGCTGTCTTTTTCTCAACAACCTTCCCTGGGAACAAATTGCCCTGAAAATTGATAAAAACATGTCAACTAAAAAGTCTGTATTATTAAAATCCTCAGGGGCAAAAGTATCAGGATTTGCATCGTTTGATCCTTCAAAACAGCTGTTTTGGATCAGATATCTATTCATGTAAAAATTCCACACCTCTTACAATGGAGTCCTATAAATGTCTATGATGACAGAATTATCATTGCCCTGATTCGCCTTTCTTTTCTGCTCTTTAGGAGTCTTTCCTTTTTTATCTTTGAAAGTTTTCAGGTCTCCTTCAGTTTTCTTTGTGACTTGGTGGCAAGCTGCCTCTGACACAAACTCACCCCATCAACCTGCACAATTTCGTTTATGTATGTATAACTTTATAACAAAAATACATAAATGAGTTTCTTCGACATTATATGATTGCAATGAACCATGGTATTATTATAGTTACTTGTATAAACTCCAGTAATTAGGTTGAATGTTGTGCAACAGAAAGTTTTCTCTCGAGATAACAAACACTACGTTTTAACTAAAACACTTTAACCAGCCTGACATTTTGTCAGGCACTAGATACAATCGTTCCTAGCTCTTTAAAATGCAAACATTTATTGCAATATTCAAATCAATCAAAAATTTTTGTGTTACAATGTCAGTCTAGAAGTCACAGTCACCCCTCCCCTCCCCTCCCCACTTACAGTAACGTCTTCATTTAAAGTCAAGTTCCTTTTTATTTTATTTCAATTTATATAAAAAGTCTCGAGTCACACTAAAGATAAATAGCTCGAACATCTGTGGGATTTCCTATATGTAATTTAATCCTTGAATTGACACTGATCAACTGTTTGAATATTGCTTCCTAATTAACAGCTTTAGTTTCTTTGCTTTGCTTCACAAAAGCTTTGCATAGATATTTTCAACATCCAAGCTCAGGTCGAATCCATTTCGGTGAGTTTAATTCTGGAATAAAGTGAAAAAAACTGATGTTTACAATGCCAGGCTTTTAGATAACTTTCCCACTGTTTTCTGCTCCACTCATTTTACTGAATGCTACTCAGATGCGTCGCTATGTTTATCGTAGTGTTACAAATTTGTAATAGTTGCTTGTTAACCGTTAGTGAGTTGTAAATTAAAAACCACCACTGTAAAAAAACTAGGACTATCTTAATATTATTAAACTACTCAGTTATTATGTCGTACTGGCACCGAGGTTCTGTATAAGGAATAGATCCTCATCTACTACGAAGACCTCAACTAAGTTTGATTTAATCACAAATTAGTTGTTGTTAGAATAATTACATTCTATAATTATTTTTGAAGAATATTTAATACTATTACAATGTTTAGAGTGTACAAACATTTTTTAACAGCAATTACTAATTTTGTTAACTTTCTTATCACAATTAGCCTATGAATTTTGACTATACAGTAGAGTCTCGATAACTCAAGGTAGATGGGACCGAGACCTCCTCAGATTACACGGAACTATGTTTCTGTGCATTAGAAAAAATAGATTTAATAAACCCTAATACTATAGGTAGTTAAAAATGCACTTCATAAGTTTATATAAACCTATATGAACATTTCTTGGAAGCCTGACTCATCATTTTCTTTCAAAATGATAAAATAGGCTCAAATAGAAATAGGCTGGAATCTAACAGAATCTCGAAATATCAGGACTCGGAATTTCGAGACTCTATTGTACTTCCATAGCGATTTCTTTATAAATTTTTCTTATAAATCTATGCCTAGAATCACTTAACCTGTGTCATTATCCTTCCATATAAAACATATGTAAGATGAAAAATAAAGGTTTTTTTAAATATTCATTTTTGAAGTTATTTTTGTTAGTACATAAGAAATGTTTTCAATAGTTATCATACACGATTTGAATTATTTTTTTGCATACTTATTCTAAACTGTTAAAAAACAAATCAATTGTTGAAAAAACCTTTAGTGTATGTTATGAAAAATGAGCACAAAATATATGTTGCACAAAAGCTCACAATATTTGTGAGTTTATTCATTGCTAGAAATATTTACAAGTGTAAAAAAGGTTATCATACAAAATGTAAATGATATTTTTAATTCACAGAAACAATGGAATCAAAGTATACAATTGCACATCTGGAATGCAGAACAAAATACACTGGAGTGAGCTTGCAACATTAATACAAGAACATGCTTTGTCATTTCCTACCAAGTATATACAATGGTATCCTGGCTTCACATTCAGGACAAATCGTATTGTACATTGGATTTACCACTATTTACTTCATGTATTGCCTGCTTTTTGTGTTGATATAATTTTCCGTATTCAAGGAAGTAAACCAAGGTATTGCATTTATATTCTAGGTTGTATAATTATATTAAGCATGATATAGTATGTATTGTATTTGTCTCATAACTGTAGGTCAAATTTTATAAGCTGGTACTTGACTCTTAGGTAGAAATTGTGTATTCCTCATCTATAAAACATCAGGCACTGTTGTCAACCCTCATCGGGGCCATAAATTGCAGCATACCAATCCCAGCCCTTAGACAACCCTATTAGCACGCTCTATTTTCATTTTTTTTTAATTTTTACTATACGTTAAAAAGTATTAATAACAAAATAATTAGCCAATCCTATGAGTCAGTGGAAGTCCAAGGGTTGATGTTTTTGAAAATGACCTGCGAGGGCCTCCACCCGTCCCTTGTCCTCGGCCCGCAAACTTATAAAATTTTACCTATACATCAAGTAAGAATATTAATAGTGAAGTCAATGAAGATTTTAATTTGCAAAAATACCTAAAAGATTAAACTTTTTCAAATTGTACTTTGAAATGTTTTTGTAAAGTTCTACTCCAGAAGTAGATGTTTCCAGACTTTTAAAATTTCACTTTGAAAAATTCCATCATTTTAGATTGGCCATTTTGTATTTATTCATTAAAACTTTTAATGTCATATTCAAATTCTATAGCTTCAATAATATTTTAAATACATTTCAATAGAAAAATGCATTTTATAGATTTTCTGTTTTGTTGATAAAAAAATCTGCTATTTTGGAAGAACCATTTTTAATTTTAAATATCTATCATCATATTCGAACTCTCTAACCTCAAAAATGTTTAAAGAAATTATGGTGAAAAAATTACTTTCAAACTTTCAAACTTATCGATAAAAAAATCTGCCATTTAGGTAATTTATAATTTCCAACATCAGATTTCGTTTCAGAGGCCCAAAAAAATAAATAAAATGAAATCTTGTTGCGGTTCATGACGAGCTGGTTGTAAATTACAAATTACACTTTTGCTATTACTTGCGACCAGACATTTGTTAACTAAAAGTTGTTAATTGTTAAGTTACACTTGGAGGAAACGTTTTCGTCTTACAACTTCTTCAGCCTCGTATTTTTGCCACTAGGAATGCCGCTGTTGTGCTTTCAACAGCAGCATTCCTAGCGGCAAAAATACGAGGCTGAAGAAGTCGTAAGACGAAAACGTTTCCTCCAACGGTAAGTTAACAATTAACAACTTTTAGTTAACAAATGTCTGGTCGCAAGTGTTAGCAAAAGTGTAATTTGAAATAAAATTAGTTTTGATGAAAAAACGTTTTTCTTATGATTTTTATATATATTGATTAAAAACCAGTTTTTATTGTTTAAATAAACAATAAACACAGTGGCAAAATCTATATTGGAAGCCATTATCTCGGGTTATTTATAAACAAAAGAAAAATGTTTTCAATTCATGTTTTTAATCTATATTGACTCCATTATAACATTAGTCCTTTTTTTTGTCCAGGACCTTACCAATACATTACACTATGAAACCGTTATAGCATGTGAACAACTTTACACCACAAATTGTTGTTGTACTGTATTTATTTTCTTTAGGTGCTCTCTCAAGCAGACGAGTAACTAGTAATAGAGGCAACAGATTCATTTCTTTGCATGTCTTTATTTTGTTTTTATACGTGTGAAATATATATTCATGATCTGTACTTACTTATTACCTATTTCATTTTATATCAATTTTACCTTATGCCCTGTTGCATATAATTATATTCATATTTGTTGATTCCATCTTCATGTGAGCTAGTTTTTAACTAAAAACACTTGTAAATTGTTACACTTGCTTATAGTAGCACTTACTTTATATTGTTGAAGACGGCCGTTTGGAGAAATGTGGCTCATTGTCAACTTAGACTGTAACTGATATCAAGGTTTTGTAGGTTACGGTGGGGGTGGGCTATTAGGGTGGGGATGTGGGTGTATTTTGGTGAGCATTAGGAGTTATGGTGTCAAAAAGTGTATATGACCTATAATGTAATTGTGTGTTTATTATGTGTGTAGGGTGTAGTTTGAAATGTTTGTATATTTCATATTGTTCAGTTGTTTATAGTTGATTATTTTTGTTTCCTTTGTGAAGAATTTGTAGGTTATATGTTATGTTTGTGAGTTAAGGTTTGTGGATAAGAGATGTTTGGCGAAGTTTGATTGGGGTTTCACCCAATGACAAAAATAGCCAACGATACACAACCGAACGACATGAAATATACAAACTACACCCTACACACATAAACACAAACTTACATTATAACTCACACACACTTTTTGATATCATAACTCCTAATACTCACCAAAATACACCCACATCCCCACCCCACCCTAACCTACAAAAACTTTGAGATTATTTTTGGTCAGAGTTGACAATGCTTCACATCTCCTGAATTGACCGTCCTCAACAATATAAAGTAAGTACTATTATAGGCAAGTCTAACAATTTACAAGGGTTTTAAATTATATTAATGTTTTTAAGCTCATTATCTTTAAATGATTTGTAGATGACTTTTTCCTTATTAACTATTTAATAATGTAAACACATTTCATTATCAAGAATACGTATAGAAAAATAAGCTCAAAGTTTTTCATTACTGTTGATATATTCAAGAGCTTTGTACACTCTCAACAGCTAAAATACTCTAGTTGACAGCGTACAAGTCACAAATGTGGCAGTCATGAGTATTGAAATGTATACACATTAATAAATAATTGTTTTAAAGTAAATAAATATATTATTCTGAAAGAAATGATTTTACCATTTTAGGATGATGAGAATTTGTGAGAAATTTAAGAGAGCTGCTAAGGCAGGAGAATTCTTTGCTTTACACGAATGGGTGTTTTGTTGCGAGAATCATAAACGTTTAAGAAATGATATGACAGAGAAAGACCAAAATCTTTTTATAACAGATGTAACTCAAGTATCGTGGAATGATTACTTCAGACACTATATGGCTGGAATCCGTAATTATGTCTTGAAGGACTCATTTTCTTCTTTAGCCTCAGCACGGAAAAAATTAAATAGGTAAGTTGATGAATAGAAGAAAGTTGTTGGCTTGGTGGCAGCCCATTAACCTAGAGCTAAAAGTAAAGTGACAGCTTTCAATAGTTATTAGGTAAACAACACAGAAATTCATGGTTTAAGTTTGCAAAATATATTTTACCCCTCGGGTAAAGAGAATATGTCCGTTTTATAATATGGTATCAAATTTTTTCAATAACTAAATTGAATTTTATTGCACAATCACATAAATTTTATTTATAAAAAATGATCACAGATATTAAATTCTACATGCACTTCTTTCTTTGCTCAGATCCTTAATTTTTTTTGTTTAAATATTTTTACAATTGTAAGAGATTTCTTTGATTTACAAACTACTTCAAGCTCATGTAAAATAATTGCTTTTATTGCACTGAACAACACCGTTCGAATAGAAACACCACCATCACTAGACTCCTAATTATGGATTCATGAAACACAGACACCCACACAATATATATATTATAACCTAAAATTTTTTATAGGTTACCTTTATATTATATTTAATTACCTTACCTTTCTATAGTCACACCTTCAGGTTTCTAAATAATTAAACAATCATATAAATTTAACATCACCTACATTTATTCATCTTACATCTAATTAACACAAATTATACCAAATTACATTAATACTATGCAGTGACAAAAATTGATTGCTCAACTAATACTACAATTACTAAAAAGGTGGACTCTTAAGGCTTAAGGCTTTTTTTATATAATAAAGTTAATAAATACAGTGTTGAATTGCTCTTTCTCTTGGGTCATTATTACGGGATCTACTATAAAATAAAAAGCAATGAAAAAAACTACATTAATTTTTATAAAGACAATGAATTTAAATTGGTTCTGAATTTACTAATTTATAAATCTCTGTCGATTGAATCTAATATAAGAAAGATTGTGCTTATTGTTTGTGTTCCTGGAACTCACTGAAACCGTTGTCCGGTTAACTGCTTCACTGCACTTTTACATAATAATTAACTCACTTCCCTAATTTCTTTACTATCTGCCTAGTTCATTTCTCATTGCACTTTTAAATTTCTACACATAAATAGCTAACAATTCCTTTTACAATTCTCTGAACTCTTCTCAACAAATTTACTCCTTTTAAAACATTGCTTACAACTTTGCCCCCCCCCCCCTGCAATATGTCTGCACTCCTCGAAGTTCCCCAAAAACTTAGTCCCTTTGCCCGATCATTTTAGTTTTTAAGAACAAGCATAATATCCCCCCTTAGTTATTTCGTTGGTTCTCACACACCATTGTTTCCCACACGGTAACAGTGTTACTTTCCCATGCTATTCTTGGTTTTCCCGAAATACTTAAATCTTGGAATACTTTGAATCATTCTTTTGTCAATAGGTTTTCCACGACAAGTTAATGACTACAACTGAACTATAACAAAGGTTAAGCCCCTTTGTCGGTACTTTAGTAAGCTACCCTTGGTCACTCCTTTCTTAATATTTCTACTGATCATTATTATTTTGAATACTAACTAAATTTATACTATATGCCTCATATGTTTATGTTATTAAATATGTGTGTGTTTCTTCTCAAGGGAACCCCTTGGTAAATGTATACAACAGGCCACATCTAGTCTGTGCACACTTACATTATCTATATAATGAGATAACCCCAGCTAATGCCAAGTATAAAATATTAGATATACCACTGATTTAATATAGTATTTTATGCAAAGAACTGCTTTAAGGAAACATTTTTTTTTTATTAAAATGTTCTTAATTTCTTGTAAAATATTTTTAAGCATATGTACTTTTAGAAGTTACAAATCTTGAAGGTAAATTTAAATTAACTTAAATTTATATTCAAGCATGAATTACATTGAAATATATTTTAATTAAACTCATAGGTAATGTAAAAAATAAAAATTCAATTAACTGTTGATCATTTGAAGCCTTTGCCAACATTGATAGAAAAATATGTAATAATAATAGTTTCCTTTAACTATGAAATTATTATATTTTATTTGAAATTTCATAAATGTTTAAGGATATACTTTTATTCATGGCTAAAAGAGTGGGATTTTGTGTTTGTAAAAACTTATAAAAATTAAATTCTTGAATTTTGTAGTCCATTATGTTCGGTAAATCTTAATTATCCCTTTAAGATCGCCAAATAGTGATTGAAAACCTTCTGTCTCAGTACGTTTTCACAAATTTACAAAATTTAAAGTTCCTGATAGTCATAAACTAATTTTAAAGTGATAATTAAAAATTAAATATTTGAAAGATCTAAAATAATAAAGTTTAAAAGGTCAAACAATTTGCTCTAGGCAATTACAATATATCACAAATAAAATAAAAATTATTTTACGAGTAGAATCTCTTATACTTGTTGTTTTTTATATTCGATGTGATTTTGTAACCATTTTAAATTTTTTTCTGTCATGTAGGTTATACTGGCTACATCGCTGTACACAGTTGATCACAGTCATGTTAATACTGAAATTGTTTGGTCTACATAAATTTTAGTGAGCTAACATGCTAATGACACTAACGTTATATAATGTAATAATAGTACGGTGTGATCACATCAATATGTCTGAAAATAGTCAAATTATTCAAATAAGAGAATGTAATGTATGTAAGTAATAAAAGTACTCGTATTCTCTTATGTGTTTAACAATTTCAAATAGAATGTACATTACCATTGTAGTTTGAGTGAATTAAAACGATAAAGAATTTTATTGCTAAATATTTTGTGCTGTAAGTTGGCATAAAATTAGAGTTTTAGTAATTATTTGTTTTACAAACATCATTTAGTTTGTGAATTAACTGATCTTATAGAACTTTTAAGTAAAATATTAATAAACAGTACAAGATAAAAATGTTTTAATAAATATAGTAATACTGTGATGCCATTTGTACATTGTATTTGTGAATTTAAATACATTTATAAAATGTGAAATTTGTACAATGTTAGTTTTTTTTAATCAAAGTTTGTAATTTCAGAGTGTTGTATTTGGGTAGGCACCTGCCTATTGTATTTTGTAATGGCAGATGTATTATATCTAGGTAGGCACCTGCCTGTTGTATTTTGTAATGGCAAATGTATTATATTTGGGTAGGCACCTGCCTGTTGTATTTTGTAATGGCAAAGTGTTATATTTGGGTAGGCACCTGTCTGTTGTATTTTGTAATGGCAGATGTATTACCTCATATCATAATCTTGCTATTTATTGCACTTTTTACTTTGATTTAGAAAGTAATGAATAACCTTACATTTTGGTAATACATTACTGATAAAACTGAATAAAAGTATTATTTTGTTTTTCTCAAACACATCATTTTATCATAATGAAATCGTTTGAATTGAAGTGTAATATATATATATATATATATATATATATATATATTCTTGATATTTAACATTATCCATTGTTTTTCCGTTGCACTGACTTTATGAAGTTAATATATTACTATTTTTGAGTAATTTTATCCACCATTAAGTGCAATAATTTTACCTTGAGTGATGAGGCACCTTTCGGTCTTTGACCATTGTCGAATCACTCGTAGTGAGTGATTCGACAATGGTCAAAGACCGAAAGGTGCCTCATCACTCAAGGTAAAATTATTGCACTTAATGGTGGATAAAATTACTCAAAAATAGTAATATATTAACTTCATATATATATATATATATATATATATATATATATATATAGGGATGGGCCGATTCCTAAAATTTTCGATTCCGATTTCGATTCTAAAATTTTCCTTTCGATTCTCGATTCTTTGGTGGATTCTCGATTCTTTCAAGTTATATTAGCTTACATGTTAGGTATCTAATAATTAATTTAGTTAACATCTTGGTCATACGGCAAAACCATTTAAAGGTTCTGTTTTAATGTAATAGGCTACACAAAACCTTCAACCTTAATTTTTCATTAGGAATTTTTAAAAGCATTAAAACATATCAGATTAAAGTAATGACTTATTATAAAGTTTAAAATGTGAACTTTACACTATTTTATGAAGTTTGAAAAAATACCTAAGCCTATTTACATTGTCTCTCAAAACAAAACAAAAATTAAAAACAAACGAACAACATGAAGATTTAAAAAAATAATAGAAATAGGGTAGTTTTTAATATGCCCCTGAATCATTGGCAGCGACACGGGGGGGGGGGGGAGAGATAGAGAGCACGAGAGAGAGAAAGAGAGATTGTGTATCGAACGCTCTCTAGTGAGAGAGAGAGATATAGAGAGACGAGTGATGACAAACGACCAGGATTGGTTAGGATCTTCTTTGTTGTTGCTTCATAAATAATAATATTTTTGTTATCTCAAATCGGTATTTGCTTTGCAAAGCAACTAATACATAAATAAGACATATTTGGTAGTTAATTATTTTTCCAATAAATTACTCCATACACATATTTTAATAGTTAATAAAATAGGAATTGGAATCGACACTTTTATCAATGAAGAATCAAGTATCGACGATACCTTGATACCACCTAGAATCGACTATTCCTGGAATCGAGAATCGGAATCGGCCCATCGCTATATATATATATGATGATACGATATATATATACAATATATACGATATACGTATATACGATATATATATATATGATGAATAGTTATTAACTGGCTCGCTCTTCAACTGTTGTTGGGTTCACCTCATCAATGCTAGATGGGATTCTAGCGAAACTTTGGAACTGCGATTTTATGCACTGCAGAATGAACGGATGTACTCCAGATAATAACTATTCATCATATTTTGCCATCCGTAAAGGAATACATATCAGCATATATATATATATATATATATATATATATATATAATAGCTACCAACAACACGTATTGTTCCTATTTGTATAACACTGCAATTACTTGTTGTTGTGTCTTTCATAAATTGTTGTAGTGACTTCATACTTACTTACTTACTGCCAACACCCACCGTTAGCTGTTGAGCCATTTGGTGACGCGCTGCCTGGTATACTTCTTCTTTTTCTTGAATGGAATGGTCATTGGACAATGGACATGCAGCAAGATGTTCTGTGTCCATTGTAGTGTAGCCGCACAGTTGACAATGTGGTGTTGGGAGAACTTTGATGTGATTTAGATGGGCTGCCAAGTAATCATGGCCTGTTTTCATGCGGAATGCAGCAACAGCAACAGCTCGCTGGAGATCGTCTCTAACAGGCCCAGCGGTGACAAGGCTTTCCCATTTTTTACCAGCTGCCTCTTGGGTTAGATACTGCCGGACCCACTTCTCTGTTGCAGCACTTATTTGCAGTTTGGAAGATTTTAGAGATGGTTGGCACCCAGGTTGCTGGAGTGTAGTCCCTTTCCTTGCTAGTTTGTCAGCTCTTTCATTTCCGAAAATGTTGACGTGGCTGGGGATCCATTGAAGTTTGATAAGCCATCCTTTTTGTCCAAGTGTATGTAGAATTCGTTGGCACTCTAGTGTTCTTGGGCAATCTGTTTCTGTGTTACTTGATAGGTTATGGATAGCTGCCTGGTAATCAACCAAAAAAACTGTGTTTATAGGCTGGTTGATCTGCTCTAGCTCCTTAGCTGCGGCCAAGACTGCAGCAACTTCACCCTCGTAATTGTTAAGAGGTGCACCCACTGGGAGAAAACCTTCAAATAGTCAACAAAAGTAGCCTGCTCCTGTTCGTGGTATCGAGGATCCATCGGTGTATATGTGAAGCCATTTATTCAGAGGATAGTCTTCAGCTATGATTTGATTTGGTGCTTTTTCTAACTCAATGGGTAGCGATTTCTGTTTTGTAAGCTGATGGTTTCTTAGGTTGAACTTAGCTTCCGTAAGTTGGCTGAAAAACTCGTTGTGATTAAGGAGTGGAAGTGGTTGAGAGGAGGGGATCTCGTACTTAGTTGCACACTCTTTAAACACTTCAATGGGAGTTTTCTGTGTTTTAAGCCTAGAGGAAGGTTGTTTATAATTATCCCATTTGTCTTTGTAAACGCGCTTGTTTCTTTCCCAGAATTTAAGTGGTTTTTTCTCTGTGGACCTGTAGTGGTTGGATATTAGTTTGTGCTTCCATTGCCGCTATGGGGGTTGATTTTGGGGCTCCAGTTATGGTTCTCAGGGCAGTATTTTGTACGATTTTAAGCTTCCTTGATATTGCAGAGCTAGCTGTGACCGTAACTTCGCTGCCGTAATTTAATACGGGCCTAATGTAGGTCTTGTAGGTTGTTGTAAGCACATCTTGGGAAGCACCCCACATTGTCGCAGTCAATCTTTTAAGGAGTCTTGTTCTTTTTGAAGCTCTTTGTGCGCAATTTTGTATGTGTGGTTTCCAGGAGAAATGGCGGTCCAAGGTTATTCCTAGGTGTGAGGATAGGTCACTTTCTTTCAGGGTTGAGTTCTGATATTTCAATGATATTTGTGGTGGCTTAGGGTATAGTGTGAAGAGTTGGAAAATGGTTTTTGTTGCATTTACTGTCAGTGCGTTCACAGCCATCCATTGCTCGAGCTTCCTCAGTACCTGATTTAAACATTTTTCCAAAGCAGGGATAGAACCACTGGTTGCCAATATTAGAACATCGGCACTTCATAGGAATCAATTTATGATTTATAATCATTTTTGTGCATTGTTAACTGATGAAAAAAATTTGGACCGAAATTCAGAAAAGCTGCCTATAGTACTGCGTTCCATAATAGGAACATTGCCATTTAGGCTATATAGTTAATGTCAGAGTTGACAATGGAATGCGTCTCCCAAAACAGCCATGCTCATTAAACAAACTAAAAAAATCAATAAATGCTATTATAGGCAAGTGTCTAACAACTATATCAAGCATTGTGGGCAAGACTTTGGGGACATTTTCTCCTCTTTAGTTCGACTGGATGAGAACTTGTATTACAGTTATCAGACTCTAGTACCAAAGACCAATGAGTCGAAGCTCACAGAGTTTCTCAAACTCCCAACCACAACAGTCCTGATTAATAAACATATTTCTATGTTTTTGTGTGTAACTACTAGCCTGCATTTCCCTGCAGGTTTGGCTAGTCCTTGTAAAACCTCAATTAGCTGCGTAGAAATATTACAATATCTGAAAACCACATTATATGACCAATACCTACTACTCATAGCAAAAACTTAAAGAGATATAGGAGGAAAAAGTTATTGACAATTAAATAAACACCTGGATAAGCAGTAAAACTAAAGAGTGAGCACAATGCCACAGGGAGCATTACACATGTTAAAAAATTATTAATACTTTTTTGTATCAACTTGGCATAAAACCACTACTTACTGATTTATTCAGCAGACGTTTTTCGTACTAGGTCAGCGCATTATTCAATGCTGCTAGTTACTGACAAGACTGTTTCTCAGGTGTGTTGTGTTGGGGAGAGTCTGTCTACACTAACACAACACACTTGAGCAACAGTCTTGTCAGTGACTCACAGCATTGAATAATAAACTGATCTAGTGTGAAACGCGTTTGCTAAATAAATCAGGAAGAAGTGGTTTTTTTTACCAAGCTTATACAAAAAAGTGTGATTTATACAAAACCTCAAGATGTAAAACACAAAAACTACAAGTTTAAAAAATTATCTTTCTAAATAACAGAGTAAAGTTTATGATATGGTGAAAACATTTGGTTTTGTATTTTATACAATTTATTACAGCTGCACAGTTTTCATTATTTACTATTTGGGCAAAATGATATGAGAGCATTTCTGAGATTTAATGACTGAAGGTAAATGAAATTTTAAATATGTTAATAATGTATAAAGAACTATGCATTGAATTACGTGCTGACAGCTTTTGAACTTCTGTTGGGCAGCTACTTAATTCACCAAGATTAGATATATATAATTTTCTCAGGTGATATTAAATCTGTAACACATTAATATAAATTATTAGGCTGTTAATAAAAGTTATTACAATTAAGATTATTTTCCTGAGAAAATGATTGAAGTCCAACCCTCGATGCTATAAAAAGTATCTATAACTTTTAATCAGTTATATTAATATTAACTTTAAGCAGTTACTTTTTTTTGGTTAACTTTCCCAAATATATGTTTGACAATAAGAAACATTTCTAGCCCCCAATTTATTTATTTACCATACAACGGGGGCTATCACATTAACAAAGGATATCTGCAATCTAAGTGTATACAATAGCTCGGCCTCAAGAAGAGCGTAGGTGTTACATTGGTTTATTGCTTGGCAGCAAGATTCTATGTGGTTTTTTAAAACAGTTTGCTCCATTCTTTAGAAGAGGAAGAGAAACAAAACTAATTGACAGAATTTTCCAAGTAATGAATGTAAAAAAACATATTTCAAATACAGAGCGTATTAAATGGTAATGAAATATGATACAAACACCATGTCTATCATCAATTAGATTTTTAAACAAACAAATTTTACTGACTTGAAAAGGAAAAATAAATTAAACAAAATGTAACATTAAATATATTGTATATTTTGAAAAACTATTGGTAATATAAACCACAACATTATGTGAAAACAATACTTTCATAACAAGCCATGTTTAACTTAAACAATTAAATGTTAATACTATTTAAAGGAGAATACAAACAAAATACTTAAAATAATTTTAAATGGAAATGAATGTTTATATTAATAAGCTAGATTGAAGGCCTCTAGTTAATTAAGGAGGCGACTGAATGGAGAGGAAAGTTTATGTGACAAGTTATGCTTCATGCTTACTCAATTCTAAAGTTAGAAAAATATTTAAATTTGCTTTACAGTAGTGTATATTTATACAGTTTTTGTTCAAATGAAATGTTATACAACAAACAATTTATTCTTTAAACCTACTTAATATCTTTGGCATTCTAGTCACTCTTAGTGGTATTTTGTAAATGTTTAGTTTCAATGACTGAAAAATATTGATACTTGTGTTATGAAGGCACTTTCAAACAAGTTAAACATCTTCTAGTCTAAAACAATATCAACAATATTATATGAATAGATAAAGTAAATGCTTTGTTTGTCTACAGACTTAGTAAAGGCAATTAGCAATAATGGAAAGCTTACTTAGCAAAATGATTCCTTTTATATCATCAATCTGGTGTAGGAAGGATATGGTAGAGCTGCCTAAGCAAGGTACTGCTTGCCACTGGGACACTAAACCTTTCAGCTGCCTCTTCATACTTTATACCTAACTTGCAAATTAACCTACGGCTTTGGAAAAAAGCAGTGGAAACTGTTGTTACACTAGATCAGCAATTTCCAACCCAGAGGCAGCACATATGGAGATGTATGGCACTACTTATATTGAACAAAACAAATGTTTAAATATCTAGCCAGCATTCGCAGTTTTATAAAAGGCATCGCAGTTCTGTTATTGCTGACTTCACGGCCCTTCGAGAGTACATATGTTTGACATTTTTAAATGAGTAGGAATTCTCAAATGTTATTGTCGATTAAAGAAAAATATGGTACAGGCAGTGCTATGAGATTAGTTCTCATCAAACAAATTCTAGTACAACTGTAGTACAACTACAATTCTAGTTACACTAAGAAAAATATGAGATCAGTCTAAATAAATGCAAAAAATTTTAATTTTTTCTTTAGTCTTTAAGGTGATTGTCATTAAGAATTTATATTTCGTTAAACAGTCCTTTAACTAATTCTTTTTTCATTAGAATTTTTTAATTTCTATTTGTTAAAAATGATTCAGAGAAAAAACATCCAAATTTATGACAAACTAGTGTTTGTTCTTTCTCAATTCAAATTATCTAGTATATTTTCTAAATTACCCATCCCTAAATGAGTAATCTGCAACTATACAACTTTTCTCCACTGAGACGAACCTTGAATTGAAAATGTTCTGCTGATCTTGAAAGAGCACAAATGAGTCAGGCTTCCAAGAAACGTTTATATTAATACAGTATGTTTCTTCCTCACCCATTCTGTTGTATCAGATTAGTGTACTACCCTACTTCAACAGTTGTGTATGAATGCCCTTATCAGTTATGTTTAGATGTCTGACAGAAGGTCAGTGGGCTTAAAAAACATTTTTTTAAATTTACGCTGTAAGTTTTGACAGTCAACAAATATTCCTGCACAAATGTCTACTCTTATGTGTGACATATTAGAAAATAAACTCTCTTGAAGAAAACAAATCAAACAATGACGACACTCAAGATTACTGTATATATATATATATATATATATATATATATATATATATATATATATATATATATATATTTTTAGGTTAGTTTTGGTTGGTAAAGATTACAATTATTTTATTTCATTCTCTCATATTTCTTTTTGTGTTTTCTCTTCGATTGACAAAGACCACTGTGTGGTTGAAATATATCATTGTTTAAGTGCTTTTATGTGTTCCTATTTCAAGACTACGGAGTGGACTCTTACCAAGGTAAGTCTGTCAGTCTCCTAGTCCAAAAAATCTATATATATATATATATATATATATATATATATATATATATATATATATATATATATATATATATAGAATATCAAATGTGTTTTCCTGTTAGAATATTTTTAAGATCAAATAATACACACAAATACAGGAATATTTAATTTATTGAACAATAAACTCTTTTTAACAGAATTATCACTGTCATTGGTAATACTGACGGTAGTAGGTTCTTGCTTAGGATGGTTGCCCCTATTCAGGCAAACATCCATATCACACTCACACTCTGTGGAACAAGGTGACTCCATTTTCCGACAGCTACATAAATTCTTTGAACAATTATTTAGACATGAACACTTGGATAAGCCATCACTGCTCCTTTTCAAAGCCTTTCCCTTTAGTCTTTTTGGGCATTGCTTTAAGTATTGTAATCGTTTGTAAAGAGGAGTCATTTTCCAGGCCGGTTTATTTTCTACATCATCATCATCCCAGGTATTATTATCTGCAGAAATTGTTTTTTGTGGAGTGCATTCTTGGACTTTAAATTCTGCAACCTGTTTTTGCCTTTCAGGTTTGTTTTCTATTGATGACAATACTTTCATCAATCTTTAGAAGATGCAGAGCGAGAGATGCATTTGTTGGAAGCCACAGAACTAAATAAACAGTTGCAGGAGCTCACAAAAAAATTTGGCCTGGAAAGAACAGGTTGTTCTGAACATGGTGTCTTCATCTTCTCAGATGTCAGGACTTCAGTTAGTAGGTGAAAAGAATTTAATAGAACTTGAAGGACAAATTAAAGAACTGCAAAAAGAAAAAGAGGAATTAACAAACCAGTTAAAGAACATGCAGACAAATGCTGCATCCAATAAGGTGGCTGAGCAGAGACGTAAAAGGCTACAAGAACTTGAACAAAAGATTTCTGTTTTAAATAAGAAAGTAACTGAGCAAGCAAGAATAATAAAGATGAAAGAGAACTCTGATAAGAAGATCAATACACTCAATGAGGAGATTTTGAACATGAAGAAAACCAGAGTGCGTCTTATTAATCAAATGAAAGTTGAAGGCGATAAATACAGAGTTTGGAAAGTTGAAAGAGATAGAGAACTTTATAGGTTGAAACAACAAGATCGTCAGCACCAAAACCAAATTACAAAGTTGAAATGTATCCATCTGAAAGAGAAGAATGTATTAAAACGCAAAGTAGAAGAAGCAGCTGCAATCAATAAAAGGCTTAAGGATGCAATGGCTCTTCAAAAGAATGTTCAAGGAAAACGCAACCTTCAAGGCAACCCAGAACGTATATCTCAGTGGATTCAGGAAGAGTTAGAGATTATGTTGAGTACTTTAGAAGCTGAGCGAACATTGGAACATTTGGCAGAAGATCGTGCAACACTGAATAAAATGTTACGAAACCTCAAGACTAAAGTGAATGATCTAAACCTAAACAAAGAAGATAAAATGGCTTTAGAAAAAGAAATTAAGGAGTTGAGCCAAAATCTTGACTTAAGGTGTACCCAAATAATGGACCTCAAACAGAAGATTGAAGATAGTGATCAAGAGAATAAAGCTAGAGCTAGATGGGACTCGATTCAGTCAATGGCTGATGCTAAATGCGCACTTCAGTGTCTTTTTGAAGTAACTACTGAAGCTAGAAAGGATTCATCAACTAAAGAGATTTTGTTGCAAGAAATGCGGGATGCATACAATTATCTTCTAACAAAAAAAGGAGCAGGACGATTTTAAACAACACAAGATGATACAGAAACTTGAACAAGAATATGAAGACAAGATATATTTACTATTGCGTCAACTACAAGAGCAAACAAATGGTAACTTCAGTGACGGAGAGAAAGAAATAATGCGCATACAAGAAGACGAACTTAGAAAAATGGATGAGCTTCGCAGAACTGTGGAATATTACATGAAGAAATGCGAAGAACTCGAAAAACTGAAAGTATTGTCATCAATAGAAAACAAACCTGAAAGGCAAAAACAGGTTGCAGAATTTAAAGTCCAAGAATGCACTCCACAAAAAACAATTTCTGCAGATAATAATACCTGGGATGATGATGATGTAGAAAATAAACCGGCCTGGAAAATGACTCCTCTTTACAAACGATTACAATACTTAAAGCAATGCCCAAAAAGACTAAAGGGAAAGGCTTTGAAAAGGAGCAGTGATGGCTTATCCAAGTGTTCATGTCTAAATAATTGTTCAAAGAATTTATGTAGCTGTCGGAAAATGGAGTCACCTTGTCCACTGAGATATACGTTCTGGGTTGCCTTGAAGGTTGCGTTTTCCTTGAACATTCTTTTGAAGAGCCATTGCATCCTTAAGCCTTTTATTGATTGCAGCTGCTTCTTCTACTTTGCGTTTTAATACATTCTTCTCTTTCAGATGGATACATTTCAACTTTGTAATTTGGTTTTGGTGCTGACGATCTTGTTGTTTCAACCTATAAAGTTCTCTATCTCTTTCAACTTTCCAAACTCTGTATTTATCGCCTTCAACTTTCATTTGATTAATAAGACGCACTCTGGTTTTCTTCATGTTCAAAATCTCCTCATTGAGTGTATTGATCTTCTTATCAGAGTTCTCTTTCATCTTTATTATTCTTGCTTGCTCAGTTACTTTCTTATTTAAAACAGAAATCTTTTGTTCAAGTTCTTGTAGCCTTTTACGTCTCTGCTCAGCCACCTTATTGGATGCAGCATTTGTCTGCATGTTCTTTAACTGGTTTGTTAATTCCTCTTTTTCTTTTTGCAGTTCTTTAATTTGTCCTTCAAGTTCTATTAAATTCTTTTCACCTACTAACTGAAGTCCTGACATCTGAGAAGATGAAGACACCATGTTCAGAACAACCTGTTCTTTCCAGGCCAAATTTTTTTGTGAGCTCCTGCAACTGTTTATTTAGTTCTGTGGCTTCCAACAAATGCATCTCTCGCTCTGCATCTTCTAAAGATTGATGAAAGTATTGTCATCAATAGAAAACAAACCTGAAAGGCAAAAACAGGTTGCAGAATTTAAAGTCCAAGAATGCACTCCACAAAAAACAATTTCTGCAGATAATAATACCTGGGATGATGATGATGTAGAAAATAAACCGGCCTGGAAAATGACTCCTCTTTACAAACGATTACAATACTTAAAGCAATGCCCAAAAAGACTAAAGGGAAAGGCTTTGAAAAGGAGCAGTGATGGCTTATCCAAGTGTTCATGTCTAAATAATTGTTCAAAGAATTTATGTAGCTGTCGGAAAATGGAGTCACCTTGTTCCACAGAGTGTGAGTGTGATATGGATGTTTGCCTGAATAGGGGCAACCATCCTAAGCAAGAACCTACTACCGTCAGTATTACCAATGACAGTGATAATTCTGTTAAAAAGAGTTTATTGTTCAATAAATTAAATATTCCTGTATTTGTGTGTATTATTTGATCTTAAAAATATATATATATATATATATATATATATATATATATATATATATATATATATATAGGCATCTAAATATTTTACATTTACTTAGGATGGGTTATAACAGACTATCTTACTTTTAAATGCAACCTGAAGTGATACAAAAAATAGAATGAAATAATTATAGTAACAGAGTATCTTTTCCCTGGGTTGCTAGTCGTTCTTTCTAGAATACTAAAACGTGATTAGAAAATATTATTAATAGAGACAAGCTGACTTGAACTGTGTCAAATATTGGTGCTGGGTAGTCTGGGAACATTCTTATCTCATTTTGTGGACATAAAAAAAAAACAATTTGATAATATAGTCAAAACCACAAGGCATTATCTTTTTTTTAATTTTGTTTTTAGATTTTGAGTTGTTAACAGTTTTTGTAGAAACAATCTTGTATGTTGGAAAATTAAGATTTTTAAACAAATTATTCGTCAGTAACGATTATCTATTCTACAAATTCGAAATATTTAGTATTCTTTCTCTATGATTATGACTAAATGTACAAAGTTGGCAAAATAAAAATACATCTAAAATAATATAAAAAGTTACATCATGTGATTCTAAATATTAGTCCCCAATTTGTTGTTTAAATTACCCAATTTTTTGAAACTTAGTAAAAGGATCTATTAAAAGCTGAAAAATAATCATTTTCTTTGATGAATTACAGAAAAATTAAGATATTTCTGTTTGTCAAAGTCATATGAAGACTTTTATATTTTATTTGTGACAGTTTTATAAAGCAATAATTAAATTTAAAGACAGCAATAGCCTAGATAATAAGAACCCAACATACACACAAACCTATTTCTGGTAAAAGTTATACACCTCACTTGCACGCGGTTAGAAAGACAGGCTACTAAATAAGCAGCCCAGATAACACAAGCCACGTTTCTACTCCAGTACAAAGGGAACTTTGTACTAAACTTTCTATGACAGGCCATGATACCCAAAATGGGTGTTTAAACACTTTTTTTAATACAAAAAAATGTGTATCAGTGAAAACATATAATAAAACACACTAAATATATATATATAGCACACTTTGTACCCTGTGTTTGTTCTCTCATTGCCTCGTATTCTATTATGTTCTATCATTTAATCAATATCATTTAGGTTTAACTAAATTATAGTTTTGCTCCATGAGAGAATGGAGTAAAACCTTCTTAAAATCATTAATTTTAAATACATATCATTCTTTATATAAAAAGCATTATTCTGATTAAACCACACTGAGTTTTACTTTAGCCGTTAAATGCAAAGCCATTTGTTGTCACAATGGCCTTTGCATGTCTAAATGTTTAAAGAAGTAAAATAGCAAAATAAAACAACCAACATTTGGTTGTGGAAGACTGTTAGGTTTATCAACACTCTACTTGAAAAATATCCTTTTCACTTATAAAAAAAACCTTTGATTGATCAACTTAATTTTACACTTTGTGTAGAATCATTACAATAAGAAAATAATTATTTAGGAAAACTTACACAAATTGCGTATTATATTGCAACAGCTGAGTCTTCCAAAGCAAACAAAAAGAAAATTAGTAACTTACATGGTAAATATTAAAAAAAAACCTTTTACACATTGCTTTGTAACAATACAATATACACAGTGGTTACGAGATTCTGGATGGCATTTACGATGGTGAATCATTAATTGCACACATTTTCCTATTACTAGCTTAGTAACCTATTGCTAAATAAAATATTAATATATAGAAACAAATTATAAAACATGCTTTTGATATATCAAGGTCATTTACAGCCATTTACAACAATATACATTAAAAATATGATTATTTAACAATGTATCAATGAACATTGCTAAAAAAATTAAAGTTTTTTTTTCATACTTTAACAAAACTATTTGTAGTCAATTCTGCTAAATTAGAATAATCCAGATCTTTCCTGGACCCTGAGAGCCTTAGATAACACGTAACTTCTTGCTCTTACACTGTACACATTTGATTGATTTTTCATTTCTATGTCCAAATTTTAGAAACCAACATTATGAAATGTAAACAGTAAATAAGATATCTATTAAAACTGTAGGTAAAAGAGCCCTATATAATTTTTGCTCCATATGGATTTAAGCTTTTGAAGAGTTTTATTTAAAACTATGAGTCAATAATAAGTACTTGAGTACTATAGCATATAAACATCTGATACACCCTTTGTTACAAACAACTTTCTATTAACAGACAGCCACTCTAACTTTGTAGACTGTATATTTACAGGCTTCACACACCTGCGGTGCAAATTACGTACATCAAGTAAATAACCATTAAAATAAGAAGCACATAAGCCACTATAAATAGGAACTCTTTTAGTTAGGACTTTCTCATGAATTTATTTCTACTTACTTTTGAAATCTGCAAGGTTCATTATATAAATAGATACCAACTATGTATATTATGCTAAGGAACTAATTATAGAATAGAAGCTTCGATTTTAAATAGGTAGAATAACAGAAGTGCATAAAACTAATTTAAAGCACACATTTTGTTAGGCAGACATGCTTGATAAATAACACAAATCACCCAATATAGAATTTTTTTTTATAATAAAAAAATGCTTTTTAATCTTTAAAACATAAATGAAAATTATTTTGGCTAGAGGGTGTTTGTTATTTATTACAAATTAAACACACTTTGTTCCAAAATAATGATGGCACGCCTGACAACAAATATAAAAGAGTTTATGTACGTAATTGCAAATATTTAGCAAATGACTAGTTCATAGACTAATAATTCATAAAATAATAATTTTGTTCCACAGACATTATACAAGAAATTGAACGAGTATAATTTAAAATTAGGAAAATTATAAAACACACAGAATATTAATGAATATTCTTAGTGTTTCAGTGAACCAAACTAGTTATTGATGATTACGATTGAACACAATAGTAAAATGATACAGGTTGTCTCTCATTTCAAGCAATGTCTCTTCAAATTAATAAAAGTACAAGATATGTTAGTCATACAACTACGTATGTTCAAAGACAGAACTAAAAAAAGACAACACAATAAGGAAACAAATTTAAGAAAATTAAAGAATTCAGGATGAACTAAGAAAAAAAACAATCACTCACTCTAAAGTATAAGAATGGTAGCAAATGATGTAATCACTCACTCTAAAGTATGAGAATGATAACAAAGGGTGTAATCACTCACTCTAAAGTATGAGAATGATAAAGGGTATAACCACTTACTCTTAGGTACGAGAATGATAACAAAGGGTGTAATCATTCACTCTAAAGTATGAGAATGATAAAGGGTATAACCACTTACTCTTAGGTACGAGAATGATAACAAAGTGTGTAATCATTCACTCTAAAGTATGAGAATGATAACAAAGGGTGTAATCATTCACTCTAAGGTATGAGAATGATAACAAAGGGTGTAATCACTCACTCTAAAGTATGAGAATGATAAAGGGTATAACCACTTACTCTTATTTTCACAACATAAACCGTAGTAGAAATGTAAGGTAAGAGAACACAAGTAATTATTACAATCTAAAACAATTTTTTTTAAATGACAATAAATGACCTCATAATTTTACTAGAAATATTTTTGAAAATTATGTATAATAACATACATAATAATACATCATGACTATTCAAACACCTTATGAAATCACAGAGGATATTTTTTAAAATCTAATAGAAAACTTTTATTACTTAAATTAAATTGGTAAGCAAAAAGTAAATAAAAGTTGTCAGTCTCTCTCATAAAGCTACGTCAGCTGGGGGAGTGTGGTTTTGTTTTTTACGGAAACTTGGACTTCTACGTCTCCGCAAAGTACCCAAAACGCTGATCATCTCCTGCACCACAGGTGGCTGTTCTTCAACCCTGTTTACCTTCTGCTTCTATTAACAGATTTAAACCCGTAAATTCAGTATGAAATACATAAATACAACAAAAAATACTTAACCAAAACTTATCTTGCAAATGGGTGCTAAAAAATAATTTAAATTTGTTATTTCTAAAATATTTAGTAACAATAACTAATAAACGAGTTGGTTGATATATATATATATATATATTTAGGTTAGTTTTGGTTGGTAAAGATTATTTAGATTTTTTGGACTAGGAGACTGACAGACTTACCTTGGTAAGAGTCCACACTGTAGTCTTGAAATAGAAACACATAAAAGCACTTAACCAATGATATATTTCAACCACACAGTGGTCTTTGTCAATCAAAGAGAAAACACAAAAAGAAATATGAGAATGAAATCAAATAAAATAAAATAAATATAGTTTGCCACAACTTATATTTATTTTATTTCATTCTCATATTTCTTTTTGTGTTTCCTCTTTGATTGACAAAGACCACTGTGTGGTTGAAATGTATCATTGGTTAAGTGCTTTTATGTGTTTCTATTTCAAGACTACGGAGTGGGCGCTTACCAAGGTAAGTCTGTCAGTCTCCTAGTCCAAAAAATCTATATATATATATATATATATATATATATATATATATATATATATATATATAAACATTGCAACACTGTTTTTTTGCATTCACTTATCACTTTCACTACATGAACTTAAACAAGAATCTTACTTGGTATTTATGCGAGTTAACTTTCAAAGTTTGGTAGTATCTCCATCATCAAGCATCACGGACCGGGGGTTGTAGGATGGAGATACTACCAATCTTTGAAAGTTAACTCGCATAAATACCAAGTAAGATTCTTGTTTAAGTACATATAGTGAAAGGGATATATATATATATATATATATATATATATATATATATATATATATATATATATATATATATATATATGAAGTTGATATGTTACTATTGTAAATACTTTTATCCACCACTAAGTGCAATTTTTTAGTGATTCGACAATGGTCAAGTGACCGAAAGGTGCCTCATCACAACAAGGTAAAATATTAATAGTAATATAATACAATAGCAATATATCAACTTCATAAAGTCAGTGCAACGGAACAATAATGGACAACGTAAAATATCAATATATATATATATTTTGTTAGTTTTGGTTGGTAAAGATTATTTACATTTTTTGGACTAGGAGACTGACAGACTTACCTTGGTAAGAGTCCACTCTGTAGTCTTGAAATAGAAACACATAAGAGCACTTAACCAATGATATATTTCAACCACACAGTGGTCTTTGTCAATCAAAGAGAAAACACAAAAAGAAATATGAGAATGAAATCAAATAAAATAAAATAAATATAGTTTGCCACAACTTATATTTATTTTATTTCATTCTCATATTTCTTTTTGTGTTTCCTCTTTGATTGACAAAGACCACTGTGTGGTTGAAATGTATCATTGGTTAAGTGCTTTTATGTGTTTCTATTTCAAGACTACGGAGTGGACTCTTACCAAGGTAAGTCTGTCAGTCTCCTAGTCCAAAAAATCTATATATATATATATATATATATATATATATATATATATATATATATATATATAGGAATTTTTGGACTTGATAGGAGACTGACAGACTTACCTTAAAGGCAATAGTCCAAAACTGCAATCTCTTGGAAATAAGCACATATAAAACACATATAAACACTGAAGAAGATCATGTTGATCGAAATATTTCAAATAAAAGTGTATTAAGTGTTTTATATGTGTTTTATATGTGCTTATTTCCAAGAGATTGCAGTTTTGGACTATTGCCTTTAAGGTAAGTCTGTCAGTCTCCTATCAAGTCCAAAAATTCCTAAATAAGCTTTAAGCTCTACTAGAACTAACCTATATATATATATATATATATATATATATATATATATATATATACACATACACATACACACACATATAACCAGATATTTGATAACTGTAATTAAATTTATACAATAAAAAAGTCCGATTTTAACAATTTTTTAATTTAACCGTTATTTGTATTTTGCTTTTAGAAAATATGTGACCAGTTATTACCTTCAAGTTTCATATACTTTATTTTGTAAGACTTGCAACTACCAAAATGATTGTTGCAAGAAACTAGGTAATTGTCAAGATAGCCCATGTTAAGTAAATACGAAAAAATATTAATTTAGCGAAATAAATTCCAATAATTAACAATAAAAATAAAGTAAAGTTAAACTAAAAAATTTCATATTTAGGTCAAATAAATAGATTACCAAATTGAAGTGTTATGAAATAACCTAGCTTAGGCAAACTATATTCTAAGAGCTACTCGTTTACGAGTTTTGTATTAAACATAGTCCTACAGCAGTGTCGTGGAAGACATATTTGAAAGTGTTCATCCGCGATAAATGCTTGTAAAAATTTGGCAACATGGTTGACTGAATCGTGAGGGAAAGACCAGGACGCTAAAATAAAAGAAATTAATTTAAACAAATATAAAAGTGAAATTTAGCTGAGGAAGGATAGAAAATGCAACAAATCAACTTTAAAAAATCATTGGAAGTATAAAAAACCTATAAGTGAAAACCCCAGGAAATTCAGCACAAACAACCAGTCGTTGCTATTGTAACAAATATTATTGGTCTAATCAGAAGTAAAAGAAGAAACCAAATGTTGCGAGCGAGGCAGCGTCTTTTGATACACTCTCTCCAAGAACACCGACAGAGGTGGATGTGTTTAACATAGTCAGAATTCAAACATCTTAAAAATGGAACAAGATAGTTCTTAGTTGTGTGAGATTCAGGGACCAATATAGAAAGTCCACGATCAAGATGAAGTGACCAGAAATAATTTTAATTTATTTACCAGTACCAAGAAATCAGAAGCAGTTTGTTCAAAGAAATTGGACGTCAGCATCTGATCCGGGTTTTACAAGTTTTAATTCTTTCTTTTAAAAAAATTATTTTGTTTCATAATATTCCAAATTAAACAAGTAAATTAATTTAAAATACAAATACAAACTTTAATCTTGACTCCACTCGTTAGGTAATCAATGACGCATTTTTAAATATGCTCCACTTTCAAGATAACTTTATAGATAGCCTAGTGTAATAATATATAGTAATGAAAATGTTTAATTTGTAATATTAATAGAATTGTGTTCAAATTTAATCTTGTGTTGAGAATACTAAATGTGTTAAGAATGTACAAAGAATCACTTATAAGGTTTAGGAGTAGTTTTGGTTTGTTCAGAAATCACCATCATAAGGATTTGTTAAAAACCTTCAATGAAATACTGTAATGTAATAATACAAGTTATTTTTAATAATAAATAGAGAAAGAAATAATGTATTTAAATGTTCAAGTACAAATACGTAAATTGTAATAAAGTGTAACTAAATAAAATGAGAAGGAAGTAAGGTGTAAAACAGTAAAATTTTACTTTGCCCACTTAAGGGTATTTATTAACATAGTGTAATTTTGCCAAATTAAATTGTAATTAAATTTAACTCTTTAAAAGAACTCAAAATTAACCACCCATAAAGTAAATAGCATTGCCAATGATTAAAATTAAGAGAAATTAAACAATTTGATAATTATTATAGATAGGGTAAATGTTGACTCTGTATATGTATCATCAAAAGCAATTACATAAACATCATTTAGCTAAATTCAATTAAAACTAAATTCAAATAATCAAATAAAACAGTAATGTAATAATAATAAATGGAAACCCTACAATAATTAATTGATACATCTGTTAATAAAATAAAAATTGTTATTTTCCAATTGGATCCACGACCATGATAATAACCTAAAAGCTTATCTGTGGCTAATTGATTTTTTATATAAATTCAGGAGTTTGTACATCTGAGAGATCTATCTCTTAAAATACAAGTAACAAAATACGACTTCAGGAGATAGATCATTACTTTCTTACAGACCAGGTAAGAAAAGAAGAGGACGAGCTGGCTGGTAAATGAAAAATAGAAGTGAGCTTAAGTGAGATAAAAATTTTAAAAATGAAAGGTAAATACAATTAGTGAAAGAGTAGGGAAAGTCCGAAGGAGGCTATTATTACACCAAAATAAAACTCAAGGTAATAATTATGCAAGTCAATTTATTAAGAGACATTAGGTTGAAATTAATTGTATTTAACATTAATAATTCATATGGACTACTTTTAAATAAATATAGGCCAACACATCCATTATTCATTGTATATATACACCATATCAATACTTTTTTATGCAAAAGTAACTGGTAGACAAAAAAAAGTTACAGTGACCAATTGTCACTTATCAAGTAAAAGTCACTTGAAATGACAACACACTGTCGTCATCTGTTTAAGCATTTGTTGTTGTTGTTTTGTCCACATTAAAATAAGCAAACTGAAGAGACTGCACCATTTATTGAGTGTTTTTTGCTTTATGAAGATCATAAGTAAGTGTTACTGTATATTTTTGAAGTACATGGGGAGTGATGATGTATATATGAGTTTGGTGTGGAAGACAAACACCAATGGCTAAAGGAGACAGCAAGATATGTTTGAGATATCCATATTTAGACTGGTAATTCCCTAAGAAGAAGGAGAAAGCCTTACTTTCTAAACAAAGTGTAGGCAATCGGTCAGTACATAGATTCATTAAACTCTTATACATTGTAACTTCTCTCACAAACACTTTCTCTATTCTCTAAGCTTTATAGATACTTGAAGCTTAACAAAGAAAAAGACTATTTCCAGTCATTTATGATAACAAATTATTTAAGAAACATTACATAATAACTGCAAGTGTTATTAATATTTAACAGTTATGATTTGTTAAAGTATTTTATACTTCATATTTAAAAACTCTCTCGGGGTTTCAGAAAGCCTAAAATGTTTCAGTAAAACACACAAAGCTTCACTAAGAAATTTCAGTAAGCATTTGGGCTAACTGAAACTTATTTCAACTAACACTATTACCAAAAAATTTAATAAAACAAAATATCCTAAAAACAATACTTTAATGCAATTTATTGGTGAAATTAACAACAATAATAATAATAATAACATACCTCAGTAGCCTTTAAAGTGAAGCGACCCCCTTTAATTTCATTAATGATGTCATCAATGGCAACTAAACAAAAAACACAGTTATTGGTACAAATGTTCATATAGTAACTGCCATTTCTTAATGGGATCATGCCCACTAGTGGTCACAATACAACATTAAGACTTGAAACATTAAGAAGTACAGGTAGAAAACTGTTTAAGAAAACTGGAATTATGTTTAATCTTAAAATTAATACATTTTAGAACAGTAATAATTATTAGCATCATTTTTTTAACACTTTCAATGCTAATCCCGAGTATAGATCAAGCCATGTAGTTAATGCTAGTTGCCTACGCTTGAGTATAGATCCAGGCCATTTAGTTAACACTAGTTGACTACGCCAAAATTATAGATCAGGCCATTTAGTTAACGCTAGATGCCTACGCCTGAGTATAGATCAAGCCATTTTGTTAATGCTAGTTGCCTACGCTTGAGTATAGATCAGGTCATTTAGTCAACGCTAGATGCCTACGCCTGAGTATAGATCAAGCCATTTACTTAATGCTAGTTGCCTACGCTTGAGTATAGATCAAGGCATGTAGTTAATGCTAGTTGCCTATGCTTGAGTATAGATCAGGCCATTTAGTTAATGCTAGTTGCCTATGCTTGAGTATAGATCAAGCCAAGTATGTTAATGCTAGTTATTTACGCTTGAGTATAGATCAAGCCATTTTGTTAATGCTAGTTGCCTACGCTTGAGTATAGATCAGGTCATTTAGTCAACGCTAGATGCCTACGCCTGAGTATAGATCAAGCCATTTACTTAATGCTAGTTGCCTACGCTTGAGTATAGATCAAGTCATGTAGTTAATGCTAGTTGCCTATGCTTGAGTATAGATTAGGCCATTTAGTTAATGCTAGTTGCCTACGCTTGAGTATAGATCAGGCCAAGTATGTTAATGCTAGTTATTTACGCTTGAGTATAGATCAGGCCATTTAGTTAACGCTAGATGCTTACGCCTGAGTATAGATCAGGCCATTTAGTTAACGCTAGATGCCTACGCCTGAGTATAGATCAGGCCATTAAGTTAACACAAGTTGCCTACGCCCGTGTATAGCTCAGGTTCCTGTATTTATTTCCACAGCAACGTAACTCCCATGTATTCTCAGTTTCGTTAATATTGTTTTTTATATTACTTAATTCTACTTTACATGTCCTTTAGACCCTTAGGCTATTCAGAGTTTGTTTTACGAATAAAAACATAATTGGTTAAGTGTGGTGACAGAGAGCTATCAGACATTTGTTTGACAGATGTTCGTTTGGTCAGATAATGAGTGTTTTATTAGTGTGTGTTGTTTACTTTTCAAGTTTATTGTTTTTTATTCTAAATTTTATCTATTTCATTTATTTAATTTGTAGTTCGTGTAATTTTTCTTTAGGCTTCCGAGTGTGTTGTTTTTCGCTCTAAATTTATCTTTCAGTTATTTAGTTTATTTAAATTTTATTGTTAGAGAAATTACATTATAGGTATAATGGCTAAGGACGCTTTGGGATGGGATTTAATACAAGGTATGTTGATTTTAGACAGTGACAGTGAAACCAATCTAGGCTGAGGTACAATCGACATATCTTTCATTGATGAACTGAATTGAAATGTAAATGCTACAATTTTAGACAGTTTTCTAAATTTTAGAAGAAATATTTCTAAATTACGTTTCCTTTTAGCTTTAAAATGATACATAACACGTAATATTCATCTTCATTTAAATGTAAAATATGTATTTGCAGTAATATATAGTGTTGCTATTTTATTTTATAAATTCTTCACGCAGATAGAGACGGGTGCCTACTAAGGGGCTAGGCTTCAAAGTGTCAAGGACAAGCATTTAATTGGATATTTTATGCATGTAGAGTTAATATATACCTGTTGGCACAGCAGGTTTGGAGGTTTTCTTGGGAAAACCAAGAAGGTTGGCCATTTCTAGAACCGCACTTCCACTACTGAAACTAGGCTCAATACCTTCACAATCTGAATGTCTTCCATGGGTATTGGCATTCCTTGTTCTTAAAGCAAGTTTAGAAAATGTAAGATCTGGAAGAGGAGGTGGGGGTGGTGGAAGAGGAGGGGGAGGTGGAGGGGGAAGAGATGAAGAAACTGATGTAGATTTTTGATATGATGCTAGTTCTGTCTCTAGTTTTCCCACTGTAAAAAAAAAACACCATAATTAGTTAATGCCAGATATGTAAAATATTGCAATAAATATTAAATTTTACAAATAATTTCTTACCTCACAACACTTACGATTGATCACATCAATAAAACTTTATTGCAGGGACATTTGCAAAACCTTTTGAGGGCTTTCTATGTTAGACGCACTAAACCTATACAACACAACTACTACTAAATTTTGGTAAACATTTTCATTAATGGTCACAGATATTAACAGTCAATTTAAAAGATTAATTTTATACTATTTAAAAAAAACTGTTATTAACATTTATCTCAAACCAATAGACTTGCTTCTGAGGTAATTCATATTAAAATAAATCCTTCTATCAATTTAAATAACATGTCCAAGTGACTAATTTATTTAAATGTACCATTTCAAACGGTAAACTCTCGAAGTGAAATAATTGCAAAGGAAAATCAGTACAGACAGAAAACTTCATGTGAAAGCAAAGAGATTTAGAGAGATGAAGGATACAACCATTGTTTTACGCATTAATGAGATAAATCATAGAGTTTTTCCTTTCTTTAAGTTTTCCTTTGCAATTTTTTTTTTTTTTTTTTTTTTTTTTTTTTTTTTTTGATGAGTTTAATTTAATAATAATGTAAAAGGCAATTCACAAATCTAGATTACTACAATAGTTTACATCATGAATGTTTGCAATAAGCTTGAAATGTGATGAAAGTAGTAGTAGGCCCACACTTATATAATACAAGTTTTTTACAGATACAGCTCAAATAGAAAACACTTAAAGTTTTACACTTATTATTACTTAAAGAATCAGGTATATAATGTTGAAATGACTTTGATGTATTGAACTTTTGGGAAAACAAGCACGACAACAGTAGAGATAAGTGGCAGGAGTCTGTTAGAGATATTTTGTCTTGAAATAGCAAAACCACTATTTAAATATAAAGAAACAATTCATAAATAATTATCTGAAGAGCTAAGTGAACGTACCTGCTAACAAGTTTCAAAATAGTTCTATTGGCAAAGC
Organism: Prosapia bicincta; assembly: GCA_036971475.1. Lineage (NCBI taxonomy): Eukaryota > Metazoa > Arthropoda > Insecta > Hemiptera > Cercopidae > Prosapia > Prosapia bicincta. The sequence continues at coordinate 138,416,124 of JBAIZL010000006.1, forward strand.
CAAACCTGCTACCAATGAAACTTTGTCAATAAAAGGATGTTACAATAAAAATATTGCAAAAACCCCAGTATAACAAAAACAATCAAAAATAACTAACAATACAAGTTACCTAAGATTAAACCCTTATGTACATTTCTATGATCATGTCATCATCATCAGAGGGTCTTATTACAAAATTACAAACTAGAATACAAAAGTTTCACAAATTAGACTGACCCAGGTATTCAAGTTTCTAATTCTGTAATAAGACCCTCTGATGATGTTAACATGGTCATCGAAATGTACATAAGGGTTTAATCTTAGGTAACTTGAAATATTAGTTATTTTTGTGGTATTGGGGTTTTTGCCAATAAAATTATGGTTTCGAAACTAGTCAGCAAGTAAGTTGTTAGATTTCACTCAGTTCTTCAAATATTTATGATTTAATTAATGAAATCAAGGCGGTTACAACAACTAACTTTATAAGAACAATTGTTCAAGTGTAAAAATGATCCTAAATAAAACAAAATATTATAACTTTATTCATTAATAAATTTTACCACATATAAGTTGAAAGTTTGTGTCCTAATCTAATTTTTATTATTTGTAAAAATAATAAAGTCTCATACTTCATAAGATCAGGGTTATGTCTTGTTTGAGTTATAGATCTAGCACAGGATATATCTTTCAATCTCTCTATAACTATAACAAGATGGATGACAACAATTAGAACTTAAGTTATAACATTTACTGTGGAGTAACCAGTCTCTACTTATTCTTTCCTAAACTCCTTTCTGTAAATCTAAACAACATGCAAATAAACCAGAAGTATAAACTGCCATATTATCCAAAAATATAAAAAATCCCTACAGTAGGACTGTTAATTATCCGAATCAAGGAACTGGGATTCAGATAAACATAAATTCATATAATCCGACTTTTTCAAAATAAAGGGACACTTTTAATTATTTACTGTATGTGTAAAGGAAATGAGAGAAAAGAAATATATTTGAAAAAAAATTTTTTATAAGCCTCTGAGTTAAGATCCTAGCGTTTCCACAAAGAACTGAGCCCGAAATTGGGTTTCCTATAGAACGTTGAAACCACTTGAAAACAGCATCTTCTGATTTTTGTTTTTTACTGGCTTCGTTGATTATTCTTGAAGAACTTTAATCTTTATTTTCGAGAAGGTTTAAAGTATAGGTTTGCTCCTTCTAATGTCTGAAAGTGTTGATTGTTCAACGTACATCTCGGCCAACTGTTTACCTTCACTAACTCTTTTATCTGATTGATCTATTATTTGTTTATCTGTTAACAATAAGACAACTTGTTTGAACAGAAACACAACAATGGACTGAAGCAGATTAAAGACAACCTGCTTGACTAATAAAAATAAATAATAACAGTTTGGTTGGACTGGCCACCTGGTGGTCAACTATGCAGAACTCCATTGAGATGGCAACTGAGCATCTATATAATGTTTGTGCTGAGCCTATGGAATCTACACAGAGGAAAGGCTTGTAGCACAAGTACACAGAATCATTATTTTGGAAGTCACAGTATGGTTTTTTCTAGAAATCTGAAACCGATTAGAGTAGTCAGAGATTCGTATAACTTAAGTTCTACTGTACTTTTACAGTTTATTCTATTTTACCAGAGGTTCAATTCCCCAAGCAGTTGCACTTGAGTCAACGCCATTTATATTAATTTAAACAATTTTACAATTTGTTTATCTTCTACAAATTTTAATTTGAAAGTAAAAAGAATAAGTCTCATTTTGAATGTGTTTATTATCAGGTCTCGGAGATACTCAGGAAGGTTGGCAACCCTCTGGAGATAGTACCTACAAGAAAGGTATATATAACTGAAAGCCCTTTTAGTGTTAGGAAATACATCTAGCACTACTTGCACGACTTCTATATCTACTTGTTCAATCAATAAATTAACAATGTTCAATCTAACAATCAGATACTGCATAATTTATTACTATTAATTCACTACATCCTTTTGAAAACAATTTTGTAATTTTTCATACATTAAAAGAGTGGAAGTTAGTTTACCATTTAATTTTTTCCTATGAGTAAAAAAAAATAAAAACTATTTCTAGTCACTGATACTCTGTAATAAACTTGTCATATAGGATAATTCTCACAAACAAGTAAACAATTTCTTAGTCAATCTCCGATTTTAAAGGCAACAAGTTACAAATGAATATTATTAGAGATAACATATTCATTTAATAAGCGTAATTAAAACTTGAACTCCCAGTTTAAGATGAAATTAGACTTAGACCTACATTTATTGCTGAGTTCATCATTATACTTCTCTGCTCGCTCAGCACGTTGTAATGAGCACATCAGTTCTGACTCTGCAAGTTTTAATTTTTCTTCTAACAATTCTATCTGAGCCTCTTCTTCTCTTTCTTCAAGTTTTTCCTAAAGAATGGAGAAACAAATAATTACCTTAACATGTAATTTCCAAAGCCTATAAGAGATAATTATACTTAAAAAACTTAAAATTGAACAGTTAGTTAATGTGGGAGGTTATATTTATAAAAACTGTGGTTTCTGTTTAATTATTATTGATATTTAATATGATGTCAAAAAAGTTAATTGTTTTGTTTGTTTCTGTTAACAATTAACTTTCTTGGCATCACATTAAATATCAATAATAATAACATAGAAACCACAGTACATAAAAAACCAACTACCAACATCACCACAATAGATGGAAAATCTTACCACCCCTGGACCCACAAAATTACCATTTATGATAAATAAAGCAATAAAATATACACAGGATAACGAACAAAAATTAAATGAAGAATTATATAACATTACAAAAATAGCAGTAGAAAATGGATACAACAAACACCTTATAGAAAACATATACAATAAATTTATAAAAAAAACCTAACCTCAACACAACACTACAACCTGAACACACAAAAAATAATAAAAAAATCTACCTAAAACATAAATACACCAATAACAAAATAGAAAAAATAACAAATATATACGACAAAGAACACTACACTCCAACATACAAACCAAACAACAAAATAATAAAATATATTAATAACAAAAAACACAAAACAAATACAGAAAAACATTACCCATTTGGAATCTACAAAATTACATGTAACGACTGCAATGCATTTTACATAGGAAAAACTACCAGGTGTTTTAAAATAAGATTTTCAAAACATTACAGAGCATTCATAACTAAAAATACAAAAGCATCAAATGTAGCAGAACACCTAATATCAAACAAACATAATATAATAAATTACGAAAATAACCTAACCATATTTGAAATAAATAATAATCCAACAGAACTTAACTCTCTAGAAAAATACCACATTTATAGGAAGAAACACAATAACCTAATTAACCAACAGGCAGCATATGCAGACGATGCACTCTTCAAAAGTATCATACACGGAATACACGATGAGACGTATATGGCGTCAACAAGTACCAACATCACGGACTAAATAACGACATCAGATAAATAGAGAAAAATAATTCAGTGATTCGACAATGGTCAAGTGACCTAAAGGTGCCTTATCACACAAGGTAAAAATTAATTGCACCTAGTGGTGGAACAATTGTTTAAAATTAACAATAATAACTTTATAAATACAGTGCAACGGAACTGACAAAACTGCTATCTCTTGGAAATAAATAGACACACATAAAAACATATCACACTTCAAATATTTCGATCATACAATGATCTTAATCAATCAAAAAAAATACCCATTTCTTTTTTTATTGATAAAGATCATTGTATGATCAAAATATTTCAAGTGTGATATGTTTTTATGTGCATCTATTTATTTATTAATTTCCAAGAAATTACATTTTTTGACTATTGCCACTAGGTAAGTCTGTCAGTCTCCTATCTAGTAAAATATTCCTAAAGAAGCTTCAAGCTCTACTAGAACTAACCTTATATTTATATAAGATTTGTAATTATTCATATAAAATTTGTAAAAACAGCTCAATTAAAAAAATTTGTACTGAAACAATACAAACATAATGTAAGAATAATGTTCAGGTTATATTTACATTCTAAATATTCGTGAAAAAAGTTTTCAAACAAAAATACAGTTATGGTGAAAATTTGTAAAATATGTGAGAAAAATCTAGTAATTATATTTATTATTTGAAAATATCTATAATATTGTGAAAATACGTTATACAATATATATATATATATATATATATATATATATATATATATATATATATATATATATATATATATACTTGAATTTATATTGAAAAAATGCAATAAAAATGTTAACATTTTACAATCATTGGGAAGACCGGCCTTGAACGGGGAATGCATAGTAAGCCTGATGTGGTGCCTCGTAGTATAAATAATTACGTTGGGCCATGACGGTCACCACTGTCCGGCAACATCATAATATAAACAGTTTAAATGAATAAACACACTAGAAGACAAAATGTATTATGTTTTGTCATTATTTAAACAAAAATTACCAAAAAAACAATAGTGTTTGAAGGTTATCAGAAAACTGATTGGCAATCAATGTTTTAAGACTAAACTGAGAGTAGCAAAGTAGTATAAGTTATGAATCAACATTTCTCAAAAACATGTAAAAATTTAAGATTAAATGAAAATGAGATTATTACAAATAAGTGTTAAAGTGGATAAACTCTACACGAGTATGAAACTGAAATGTTGTTTAATGGGTAGTGCTTGATTAGGATAAACTGGTTGTTGCATGTGCTATGAAGTTACACTTTCAACTGAAATTTGAAACAAAAGAATAAAGAGTTAACAATGGCATAGTTAGTATTTTTTTGTGTGTTTAACACGTTCATTGCCAAACTGGAAATTGGAATGTTGAGTGGTGGCCGCTGTAATAATTCACTTAGAATTTGGATAGCAACGGCCACGCGAAATCGCATGATCGGCCACCCGGCAAGATCAGACATCACGCGATATCGCGTGATTGGTAATGAACGTGTTAAGGGAAAAAACCATGACCATAACCTGTTACCTAGATGTATATGGTATGACAAAAAAAGAACAGAAAGAGAGCAATTTGTTTTCTGCATAAATGTGATACCATTACATATACATCAATATTTTATAAACATGATTCCAGGCTATTGCAGAGATACAATTTACCTGCAGCAGCTGTATCTGGGATAAGTACTCCTGCTGTTGTTCCTCTAAAGATCGTTTCAGACTTTCAATTTCAGTCAGTAACTGCACCACCCTCTCATCAAAAGCGACTTCACACATTAACAGCTGACTCTGGTGGGCCAATATATTTCTCTCCTTTTTGGCCTGAAAAAAACCTGACATTAGCTGAATCAGCGAGTTAAAGCCAAACTTAAAGTAGCCTTAGAATGTTCAAAGTATAAAAACTTGAGTAAAGTATCGCATATTTTGATCTAAAATGTAGTTCCATGTCTACAAAGAGGCTTAGAACTTGTCTAAAGCATGTTGCGTACTGAATTGCATTATGTTTACATGTATTTGATAGTATTGTGTGATGTGCTCACTGATAAAATCTTCCCCCACAATAAACCACACGACAAACCTTCATAAATAAGGTAAGGTACGTAGCCTGCAAAACACAAATAAGAGACAGGAGGTTTATTTATACAGGGCATTAACTGGGATGGTAACTGCCATAAAGCTTGGAAAATGATAAACACGTCTGTTCTCTAGTTTTTTGCCAAGTACTACAATGAGTCAATATAAATAAGTGAGTAAATTTCCTCTCCATTTGTAATTTATAAATGTCATACTATAATATTACCATTAAAAAAGGTTATTAAAGAAAATATAATAATATGAATGTTTTACAAATCTAGAGAAAATAAAAAATACGATATTAGTTGATAACTGTCACAAGCCTGTTTTCATTACCATAAAGAAAAGAGTATGAGGAAACCTTATCTTAAACAGTATAACCTTGTCTTATGCTGCAGCGAATCTCCTTAACTACTTTCCTTTTCGTATTTTAACACAAAATTTTTACTAGTTATTGAGAATTGTTTTTAAAGTGCTATAGGCACTTGAATACAAATTCATTAATGTAATTTAATTCATCATACTGGCTTAATAATTAACTATGTTTTTACCATGATATAAACAATCACAATATACTTTAATCTATATAGTATTGTACTTCATATCATAAAAAAAATTATTGACGATTATATAATTAATGGTTCATTTTCCATTCCCTACCTTTGCTACAGAAATGTATCATTTATCGATTTCTCGCAATGAAGTTTAATTTTGTATTTTCTGTTACTGTTAATTCACAAGACAGATGTGTACTTGAAGCTTACCTTATCCGCATCACTTTTCATTCTCTGCGCAGCTTCCCTCTCCTTCTCGTACTGTTCTCTAAGAGAATAGACTTCAGATGCAAACATGCGCTGAACTTGACCCAAGTTTTCTTTCATTGTTCTCAATTCCTGAAAAAAATAATATCACAATTATTGTTTCAGTAATTCTAAAATGCATTCTACAACTTTATTAACTGTAATGACAACTAACTTTTCTCTAATTGCTTCAGACACTTAATTATTTTTCTATTATCTATTTTTACCAATTAGTTATCCTTCCTAAGAATTATCCTTATGAAATTTTCAAGTTATAAGATACTTATATACAACCACTTATCTATCTAGAACTTTTCTAGAAACGGTTCTTTAGATTCAACATATTGTATTTAACACTTTAAAATATTATTTAACTGTAACTATTTTGTAATAGTTGTTGAATATTGTAGTTATATGATACATAATATATAGTTAACCTGCAAAAGTTATGTGCATTCTATTTGAATTAATAGGAGGTATGTTTTGAAGAAGGACACATTTTAGGAATAATACAAATTAAGAATTTAATTAATCATTAGTTCCAAAATAAAGAAAAATTGAACAAATGAAAATTATATTCTTATTACACTCATGTTAAAACATTTAATCTCTTTGATTATGAGGTTAACCGATTTGAACAATTGTGCAAATAATTAAATTGTGGTATAGATATGAGATATCCACTTGCAAGATTGTTTCATTAAGTAAAAGTATTAGACACATTATGAATCTAAAAATTGGTACTTGAAACAGAATTTTAACATCACATTGCTTAAATACTCATTTAAAACGCTTTGAAAGTAAAACAATATTTTAGAAACTTTACTATATGACCACCTAAATGTTAATTACATAAAACTGTATTTAATTGAATTAGTTTTGAAGATGATATTACCAAATTATCGTATCTCATATCTGGAAAATTTACATAGAGTTGACAATTTTCCCATGTACGATCCACCATCTTCATGTTTTGATCGGCTGAATGTTGCATTGGGAGATGCAATTAATTAATTAATGCAGAAATAATAATATTACTTTCTGAACTTATTTTTAACTAAATTGTATAAAAAATACTTAGCTAAACATTACTTCTATTTTTTATAAGAAACTTCAATGGATGATATATACATACTCCCCTCTCCCTAAAAACCTAATGCATTTTAACAAGAACATCTAGGTCCAAATACTCGTTATTAAGTGGGGACGACAATTGTTACACTGCTACTTTTAACCTTTGCGATCGCTCTGAGCATTTAACCTAGAACGTTTTCATACATGTTTCTAAGTTAGAAATTTGATATCTTTACCATTTTGTTTACATATATTATTAATGAACAAATTCACAAATTAAAAAAAAAATAATTTAAGTAACTGTTCCGACTTGTTTTTTAATGCTGGTAAATAATATTAATATTATTTTATTGTATAAAATAATGTTACAAAACACATAATGTTCTTGACTGCACTAAGCAATCTCCCACACTAATTAAAATCGTTTATATGTGATCAGAAACATTATGTCTCTGTATATATTTCACAAATTTAATTAAAATATAACTTTGGCAAGTTGTTATTTATAAAGTTTGAATGTTATAAGTTTGACAGATCATCAATGATAACAAAATGAGCAGTAACAGACATTTTACCCAAGCGGTTGTTGATGTGGCCTTTATTGAATTAGCCTTCATAAAGACGTAAAAACGCTTTAACTGCAAAAGTATTTAAAACTATTTTGGCAGGCTGAAATATTAGAAGGCTCATTCATTGCTTTAAAAAATCATGTAACTTTTTCCAAACATGCTATCTGAAACTAATACAAACTCACTTCTCAAGAAAACAAACACTTTTAAAACATTTTTTACAAAAATGCTAACCAAATTAATTTTCTTTGTGTTTAAAGTAATTTCCAAGATATTAACATTGCTTTTAATATTTATCATTTATATTTGGATATGTCTAAGGTGCATATTTATAATAAAGTTTATTAATATTTGAAATTTGCCAGCACTGTTCAAAGTTATTTACAAAAGTAGACCTTATGTGGAAGATGTTCTTCCTACAAGTGGTATATTTGCAAATACAGTATTTATATGACATAGGATACTAATACATATTCATAGCATACAAGAAATAATACATTTACCTGGAGTTCACTCTCAGCTCTCTTTCGGGCATTCCTCTCATTCTCGAGTGCTGAAGTTAGCTCTATTATGCTTTCCTGTGCTTCAAACTCTTGTTGAATTGCTGAGTTTAATTCAGCTTGAATACAAGCAACTTGGTGGTTTAGCTCTGTTTAACATATTTGTATTTAAAAATTAATATTTGTGGTTTACAAGTAACTGCTTACATATACAGAGTCCAGCAATAAAACCTCCCTAATTTTAAAAGGTAGTTACAAAAAAAATAAAACAGATACAGAAAACATACCTTTATATTGGTGAACAATGAATACTATGCCATTTTACATTACTTAGTTTTAAAAATTATATCAGCTAAATGACGTCCTCCATTGTTGATACATTGACGAAGTCTTTCCCGGGAGTTCTTCATAATTTTTTTGTCATTTCTCTTGGGATGGGTGCCAATGGCGCACCAAAATGTCACATGAGGGCTGGGAAGTGGTCGCTAATGAAGTTCCCGAGGGTTCTTTGCAGCCCAGCAGCGAAAATTCTGTTTATTTACAGTAACTGATAAGTGGAAGTGGGCCTCATGCGAAGAAATAAACAAGGACCAGGGGGAATGTTCTGAAGAATTTCCTCACACACAGCTCTACGAGTTTCACAATTGTTCTCACTTAATTGCTGGGTAACCATCATCTTGAATGAGTGCATATTAAGCTCTCTATGGGGAATTCTTTTCACACTTCTAACGGATAATCCCAGGGCAGCTGAATGTTTAAGTCTTGGGGATTGTTGGACGGATGCTCTCACATGCGCCACATTTTCCAGCGTTGTTGCATTCCAAGGTCGGCCAGTAGGTTTTCATTTTAGTGCTGAGCCTGTTTGTCTACAGTTTGACATCCAGAGCTGAATAGTTTTCCTATCAGAAATACGATCATGTCGGCCAAGCTGGAACCGAATTTGAAATGCTAGCTGAGTAGCAATCACAGAACCACCGTTACTAATAAACTCCTCTACAACAAACCAAGCCAAGCCATGATGCACACTGAAAATGTCACGTACAACACTTTCAAACAATACCCACACCACATCAGTACTACCACCACGACTCAACCAACGGTTTCTTCAAATACGGGAGGTTTTATTGCCGGATCATGTACTATCAAATGCACACAAGTATTACTGATACAAATTTATCATTGACAAATTTTACTTTTAAAGAAATTAACAATAAATTTCAGAGTTCGTTTCTCAGTGACAACTATAAAGATCTGCTCTGAGACGGTAACTCAGCATACAAACAATGTTTGTGCTGCGCTTACACTAGAATCGCAGAAAAAGTACCAATAGCACATGTAGACAGACATTATTTTGGAAATCTCAGTACGTTTCCGTCTTAATTTTTTCCCTGAAAATCTGAAAGCAATTCAGATAATCGGCAATTCAGATAGTCTGAGCTCAGATAAGTGGAGTGCCACTGTATGTTATTTAATGAAATTTCAGAGACATAATATGGCTGACATGTATGTTACCAAGGTATATATCTGGATATAAGTTGTTCTTTTTATTATAAGTTGATATAGTTTGGTAGTTTACAAATGTAGATTTTATAATCTCTAATTATCATTGTGGTGGAAAATACTGGGAAATATTTATTTGTAAAGACTAAACAAAATTTAGTTTTTGAAATATATTGCTGGAAAGTAACACGAATGCTATATATTATAGGGTTTTAGAAGAAGCCATCCAAGTAGGTATTTTCATGTTGTAAATAGTTTAACAGGAATAATCTAATAGTGCAAAACAACTATCATTCTACTTAGGATCTGTGTTTTCAATCTTATCTTTGAAAGTGTTAGGCATTGTTGTAATTAATGTTACAATTTTTAAATTGTTCTTGAAAAAAACTTCATCCTCTTTGCAGTAGGGATGGTCGATATTTTCTATCACGGTGACTTGTCACTGATATTAGTTTGTTGCTGGTGGCACCAGTGACAAAATATGGAAAATGCCTGTTCCAGTGACAGACGTGATATCGGGAGTGGCCTATATTGTGATTGGGCAAAAAGTCGCAGTCACTGGATAAAACGGCTGTCATTTGTCGATTTGCCACTGTCACTGGATTAAATGGGTGTTATTAGTTAATTTGTCGCTGTCACTGACTCTGCTCTCACCGCTTGGCTCATGGCACTGATTATCGTGCAGTGTCGTTGACTAAAGAGAAGAGGGGGTATTTCTGTTATGATTGGGCAAAATGTCGCTGCCATGACTGAAAAGTTACTGATATTTTACCACGGCTGTCATTGGTTGATTTGTCGCTGTCACTGGTTCTACTCATTTACGTTGTGTATGGGCGGTCGATTTGTGTCAGGTTTCAAGAGAGTGTTAGTGTTGTGTACAGAATATGCTATTTCGCACTTGGTAGTTTGTTCGTAGGAATTTATTTTTAAATAAAATGAGCGTTCCAAAAGAGAGAGTTGTAAAATCATTTCACAAGTGTGATATGATTGCCTGTTATTGGCACATACAGAGCAATCTCATCTCAATATCCCTTGTCTCCGGCACTAAAGTCACCAGCAAAAATCACTGATCCAAACCTGGCGTGTCACTAAAATCACCGATCCGTTAAAGTCACTGGATTGACCATCCCTAATTTGCAGCAAATTACAAATGGATAAGGTTCCATAAGTTTTATTACTTTTATATGGTGGCATTGTCATACGAGGTATAGTAAATTGATACCTTTTAATGACATTATACAATCATGATTAGATGCAAAGGTTAGTTAGGGGAAATATAGAGGACAGACCTGATTTCAGATACAAAAAAATTCTGTTTATATATTCACTTTTATGGTTTACCGACTGTGGGCAACTACAAGATAGATTTCTTGTTGCGTGCAGTAGGTAAACCGCAAGTGAAGCTTATGGTACTATTTAATTGATAAAATTCCTTTCTCAAAATATCCTAGTAGATATTTTAAATGTATCTTCAGCATCTATTGTAGAACACAAATTTACTTTTACTAGTTGACCATCCTGCTTCAGAATCAGAATGTATGATCCTTTTTGTTACCTGTCAATTGTGTGAGTGACGGGTGTTATTTAGTTTAGCTTGTTGTTTATTTTAGTTGAGACACTGTAAACAAAACAGTAAACAGAAAATGTGTTTTGTAGTTGTTTAAAAAAAGATATGAATTTATTTGAGGATATTTTTAAATATACAAGCAATAGAGGTATATAGCCCAGCCTAGGTATATGATTAGATGTTTTGAGTAGGTATAGGTCGTCAAGACAAACACCTTATCATTATTTCAAATCATGAGACGAACAATAAAAGCTAATAAGAATGTGTGTTTCTACTTGATGAACATAAAAATTTGCAATGCATTTGTAGCTTAATAAAAACAAGCATTTTACTAAATTTCATCTCAATCTTATTGAACAAATATTGGCTTTGGTTACCTTACTGTGTTAACAATTAAAAATATACATATTTGTAAACAAATTACAAGAGTAGTAAAATCTTATACTGTTTGGAATTTATTTCATTGAACACTGGATTTTTGCCTTAAAGTTGACACTCTTTTAAACTTTATTATAGTATGAATCTGTTTCATTTAAGCCGAGCTTTGATAGTATCAAAGAGTATGTGTGATTTGTATTGGGTTTCATATTGTTGTAGTGTGTTGATATGTGGTCCTTTTTTGTTGATGTGTAACATTTCTAGGTTATGGTAAATGTCTGTATATTTGTGTCCTGTGACCTGTTATTTCTTTTAGGTGATTGGCGAATGCTGAGTCGGTGTTCTGTGTGATTTTGAATAGGGTGATTTTGTGTGTTACTCAACTCTGTTGGAAGCAGCAACCTGTTTTCTCAATGTAGAATTGTAGATTGCTGAGTCGGCGTTCTGTTTGGGTGATTTTATGTGTTCCTCAACTCTTTGTTTGAAGCTGCAACCTGTTTGCCCTATGTAGAATTTGTTGCAGTTTGTACAGTACTAGAAGTTCTTGTATGCCTTACCCCTTACTTATATATTTTTTTGTTTTTAATGTGTTTATTTTATAACAATAATGATATTAACATGTTTAATTAATTACATGTTGTATTTTTAATCTGTATCCATTTACCTTGTACAGTCTGTCGTAATTCATCAAGATCATCAGTCGATGAGTTATCTGTTTCATCGCTTAGTTCTGTTAGTGAGTCAGGTGCAATTTGTATTACTCGCTGCATTAATGCTGAACTCTTTCGTTTCAATTCACGATTTTGCTTATACCACTAAAACAAAACAAAAGCAGGTTGAAGTAAAATTATGCATGGGGCATGATTTAAGTCAACAAAAGGCATGGATGATATTCGTAAGATAACTATTTGTGTAATTTACATCTATTTATATGATATTCTTTACAAAGCCTTATTAATTGTACTCTAACATTAACACGTTAAAAACTAAGTAAGCATATTGAGAATGATAAAAGCAGCTTGTTTAAACCTTAAAACTATTGTGGGTAAATATATTTCTATTGCACGTCATCTGACTATGTGCCGGTCACAAGTAAGCTGAGACACAACCTCGAAGGCGAGCACAGGCAGAGGAAGCAAAAGACCACAGACATTTAATATGTGGTATAGTATTAATATTATAATAATGTAGATCTGACAAGGCTGTAAGGCCGCTATAAATATTACTATATTTGATTTTTCAAATTAACCCGACCATTTACATTGAGGTTTGAAAAAATTTACTTTTATCAGTTTCCTAAACAAATGCAAGACTGGCAATTTTTGATACAACAGGCACTACAAAAACTAATGTTTTTCAATAGGGCTAGTACAAGTTTTCTATTGATCGATCGCACGCAAGTTGTCGCGTGACCAGCTATTCAGAATTTTCTTTTTTAATTTTATAAGAAATCAAGTATGCATACTTTGATTTTAAAGCAGTGATTTAAGTTTTATTACTAATAATAGAACAGAGTGAAAAATATTTCCATTGGCCTGATACTATTCTAAACATGATTCTATAATAGTTTCGCATGGTAGTAAAGAGTAAGCTCCTTCAATTCGGCTTCACTAAATTTGTATTGTTCACAAGACTGACATGAAAGGATGTATACAGAGTGTTATTCCGTGTAAAAAATTCCAGCTGGCAACCCTCAATCATTTGTTTTATGACCAAATTATTTTTGTTTCCAACCCAACTAAATTATTGATGATAAACAAATAAGCATTATGCATATTAATTGTGCAAACATTTCTGGAAAAACCATGATCGGACAGTCATAACTCAAGTGATGAAAACTCGTAAAAATACTAACTACTGTAATAGTAGGGAAATGTAACAAATATTACAGAGCCCAGAAAAGAGGCAAGGACTCATCAAGTGCGCAAATGGCTTAAGTGATCCAATAGTATAAGCCAAGCAGCAGAAATTGTAAAACGTTTTGAAATTTTCTGCTTTAAACTCAGTTTTGGTAGGCTTGAAGACTTCTAAGACAAAACATTGCAATTTCAAAATTCTGTAGTAGAAGTACATCAGGAACTAGGAGCATGACTGTATTCCGGAAGCTACTTATTAATTTACTTAATACAAAGTATGTGAAGAGAAAATTTTTAATATATACATAACTGGGAGAAAATATAAAGGAAGAAAATAATGTAAATCAAAGAGATAGTACGCGTCGTTGAAAACATTTACAGGCCAGAAAAGTTACCACTGTAAATGATTAAAAAAATCAATGCATACAGGATATTTTTAGTCAGTAAAAAATGTACAACCTCAGTACGAACCCATTGGGGATTATATTATTTGCAATCTGAGAGATCTAGCTGCATTCGTTAATTTGCTATGTCAAGTGATCTCAGCACTTAAACTGTGTTGCTCTAAAAAAACAATGCTTAGACATGGAAATGAGTTGCACGTACGTATCTGAAGCATAGAGATAATAACGCACTAACAAGGATCAAACAGACTAAACTTTCAACAGAATAAAAGTCACAGTATCTTCAAACATAGACAAAAATTTATGACGAGAAACCCTCGTACTATGCACGCTAATCACTTTTGTAGCAACAAGATATGGGAAGCAGTGAATTAAAGATACAACAAATAAAGATGAATTTTCAAACTTCCCCAAACTCAAATCAGATACTGGCATTTACCTTTCTTAAATGTTTTATTTGCTTATTTTAAAATTTAAATAAATAAAACCTCTATACCACCAATAACTTTCTACTTTATTGAAAACCTTATACACACACACACACTCGCATGTACATTTCAATTGCATAACAATCATCCTCAGAGGTAACTTACAAAATTTGTTTAAGAAATTTATATTGTAAATTATCTCTGAGGTTGATTGTTATGCAATTGAAATATACATAAAGCTTTTAAATAAAGGAAAAAGTTTTTTGTGGTATAGAGGTTTTATTTATTTAAATTCAACATTACACCACACTTGATTTATACAGTTATGCGTATTTTCTGTTTAAGAATTTAATACTTGTAGTACATAATTTTTAATGGCCTAATAAAAGGCTGTGTCAAATCAAATGAATGAACCTACATTATTTTAAAACAACTTTGGGTTTTACCTGGGATGCTCTTCGCATAACTTGTTCCATTGTTCCACTTTCAAGGTCATATTGGTTTTTTAGTTGGTCATATTCCTTGTAAACACCTTCTGATACTAGAACACAAAATCAAAATTCATGTGACATCAATTTTTCAATCAAAACGCTGTTTAGTTCATTACTGTTATTTTTCTGGTGTTTTTACTACATTCATTGCTCTCAATGTAATTTTTATTTATTTTGTTTACCTTTAAATTACATACCGTAGAACTCCAATTATCAAAATCGATTGGGACCAGACCCAATTCTGATAGTTGAATACTTTTAGAAAAATATTTTAAATTTTAATCAGTTACTGTATGAATGATGGAAATGGAAAAAGCTTTAATTTTTTATAATTTTCTATTTTTTTCTAAGCTTCTTAGTTTTTTTCAAAGAATTAGAACCAAAATTGGGTTTCCCATACAATGTTATTGTTAAAACCATTTGAAAACTGTATAGTTATTTTTCCTGCCTTCAATGATCTTCTTGAAGAAATTTCATCTTCATTTTCAAGCACCGACAGAAAATTTAAAAGATTATGTAACATTATATATCTGAGTCAACTGTAACTCCTTTATCTGATTGATCTGCAATTTTTAGATTATCTATGAGGCAATGATAAAACAACCTGTTTTTTTAAGAAGCCATGTTGAACAACAAAAAGCCTTGACTTAGAAATCAACGCACAGATGTAGCTGAGTACCATTAAAGTATCAGGTCAGAGACACACTGACTGACTAATCGAAACAAATAGTGACAGTAGGGCTATGCCAGGGCGGTTACTTGGCGACAGTCGAAGTCAACTATACAAAATCTCACTGAGATGGTGCCTCAGTATCTAAATCTTTGAGCTGTACCTACACAAGCTTTGCGAAGAGAAATCTAATAGCACATGAAGCCAACAGAATCATTATTCTGAGAATCGCAGTACGTTTCTATCTTAGTTTTCATCTGAAAGTGATTTGGATAATCAGCAATTTAGATATTCAGAGTCCAAATAATTGGAATTCTACTGTACCTTTAAACATAACAACATAGTATCTAACTAGGATAGATTCAGTAGTTTTTTTTTTTTAATATTTCAATTGCCTCCATTTTATGACAATGTCTCAATCGAACACATCATGTGATCATGCATTATAAATGTGTTGCATTATCTACAAAAGATGAAAGCCATTCCAAACAATCACCTGTTTACCTCATATTAGAAAATATTATTTGTTTCTAAAACCAATGATAAATCACTTGTAGTTTTTAGGTTGTACATCTTCAGGTTTTTAATTAATATTTGCTTAAATAACAACTTGGAACAACTGAGATGCAATTTTCTATTTTAAATAAATAAAACTTCTTAACCACAAAAATTATTTATTTATATCCTTATGAATACAGTGGAACTTGGATAATTCAAACATCTATAATTCGAATTTTTTGCCTGGTCTCTAACATTATGTATTTAAACAATGTTGAAAAATCACGGATAATTAGAATTTTGTACTGGTTAGTTCGAGCTTTTGTTTCCAATAGAGACATAGTTTATGTTTTGTAAGAGTGTTTCAAGCCCAGTACAGGTCTCAGGAATGTCGGCTGGGTGAGTGGTGCATGAATACAACCCCACTGTGAGGTCAGGGATCTGCCGCTACTCCTTCCACTGCTAAGCCGCGTTATTTGAAAAATGTGAAATTAAAACCAGTAGAATACTGTTCTAGTGCATAATTAGCTCTTAAATCTCGATAAAAAGTTTGGAAAACAAAATCGTGAGATTATTTTATTCTTTGATAATAGTAAGGCTCATAAAAGGAGACCACTTATGGAAAATGTGAGTTGTTTTTCCCAACCAACATGACACTACTGGTATAGTCAAATGAACCAAGGAATTATAACAAATAATTCTACAGGGGTATTCTCGTTGAGAACATTCTCACAAAAGATTTTAGTGCATTAAAAATTAAACTGAACATTTTTTAAACCTCATATACGTGCAAACAAGGCTGGAACCAAGTAACAGAAAAAAAACATTAAATTTGCTTCAAAAAACCAGGCTTTTGGATAAAAGACATTGAGAGTGAAATTTCTGACAATACTCGACTGATACAGAACATTCTGTACGGCTGGGAGGACGTTCTTTCAGACCCTGCCATTTCATATAAAGACTTTGTGAACGTTGATGAAGATGTTGCAGTGTGTGGCAAGCTGACTGATGCTAACATTCTATCAGAACTACACAACGACGGAAACGACGCATCAGGTGATAAGGACGACGTGGCAGAGGAAATGTCCATACCAAGCGTGGCAGAAGCATCTGATTATATCAGAGAATAAGAAAGTTTTTTGAATCCCTAAATGATGTAACTCTATATTCATATATATAAATAAGTTAGAATACTATGTTATAAATGAGAGACTTAAATCAGAAAAATAAATAAAGACTACTGACTTTTTCGGAATATGTAAATCTGTACAGAATGTTAATTAAGCCTATGTAGTTGTTCTTTTAGCATTGTAAATACTGTATTATTTTATATTCCACCAATAGTAAATCGTTTATTTTGTTTTACAGAATAAATAGACTATAAATGTTTTTCATTAAAGGTTTTTAAGAATGTAAGGAAGTTTTAGTGTTTCAACACCCTTCTTTGTGAATTGTTTAATTTGAATTTTTGGATAATTTAATTTTATGGTCCCCAGGGATTCGAATTATCCAAGTTCCAGTGTATTTTAATTGCAAAACAATCATCTTCAAAGAAAGTTATTACAAGACTAACTAAATTTCTTAAATGATAAATCGCTATCATGCCTTGATGTGATACTGTAATAGAGCTAAATCTTGATGTCTACAATGGAGTGTGCAAAATTACTGAGTGTGTAAAGTTTATTTGCATGTATCTTAAGTAAGATTATTTGGTAACGGAAAAGATTTTAGGGTCTCAACGGGCAAGTACTACTTTTCCAGTGTTCCTGAGGATTTTCCATATCGTTAATTCTTTATTGCAATATCACTTACATGGGAATGATCGATACCAATGTTATATCTAAAATGACAATTGAGCGTCACTATAAAGTTAATACATTTACAACTAAACAAATCAACAAAATATAAAGATTGATATACATATACAAAGTAAAATTGCTGTACAACTCACATTTTCTCAGCTGTTCCAGTTTAGCATCCTTCTCTATTAACTTCTTCTCGGATATATCTAAATCTCTCTGTAGCAATGCATGCTTCTTATTCAAATCTTCATGTTCTCTGTTCACTGAAAACCAATGAATACTATTATTGCGATATAAATCCTAATTTTTGACAAATTTCTTAACATTCCAGATGTAACAACAATAAACTTTTCTCATTGGGATTACACAACACTATAAACAGTACTGTTTGTGGTCACAAACATCTTTTAGGAAACCCTCACTAAAACTTCATTTTTAATCAATCGCTTTCTTCCAGTCCGAGTTGAAATATCATAGCAGCATGGAATATTAACCCATGTTCTACCTGTCATGAGAGTTAAAACCTAAAGTATTGTTTAGTGTACCACATTTTTTTGTTATATTTTGTTTGATTCATTTTTTAATTTTCCGCTTCTACTTTTAATTTAAATACTTTTTATACTACTAGTTGTGTAATAAGTATACCATTACTACAAAATGTAAAATTATGCAAAAAATGGATAAGTACGAGAAAGATATATTAGCTAGAATTACCATGATTAATGTTGTAGAAACATTTTTCTAGTTATGATATGATTGTTGACATTACAATGGAAACAAATATATTAATAATATTTTTTAATTATATAACAAAACTATATTATAGGTAAATTTTTATGGTTTTATAAACAATCTTTTTAATTTTTTAAAATAAGAGTAAAAAATTATTTGTATCTCTGAGGTCTGGCGAGAGACCATATAAACCATTGCATAAGCAAAAACTGGAGCAGTGTTTCAGAATTCTTCCTTGCGTCTCTCTCAGACATTCCCTCACTACTCCAAAAAATGCTCTAGAAATGGAACTAAATATGAAATTAAAATTGACAAAAGAATATGGATAAAATTTTTGAAAAAGCAAACTTTTCCAAATATCCATCCCTCTCACCATATTACTTCTATCTACTGGAAACAAACATAGCGATAGTTTGGCCAAATAATATATAGGATTCGTCAGCTACAATCATACATAAGTTCTTTACATAAATAAAGTTCTTACATAAGTTCTTTACATAAATAACTAATAAAAACTCATGTTATAATTCCCTTTAACTATTCTAAGTAAAACAACCCTTTTCAAAACATTTTCTTGCAACTTGCCCCACCCCAAATGCGTTTGCACTCTCCCTAAGTTCCGAAAACTTAGTTCCTGTTTGCCCAATGATTTTACTTTTTAAGAACGAGCGCTATCTCCCCCCTAAATTTGCCACCTGTAACTCAAGTTGCTACACAAAGTGATACAAAAACTTTAAAAGTGCACAGTGCTCAGTTTCAAGACTTGATAAAGAAATGTTTACTTCTTCGTATTATCCTTGTTTTAATATTAATATTAATTTTAAACAGTAATTTAACATTCTATCCATCTAAGCTAGATTAAAAAAGGTAATGAAACTTACACTTTTGATTTTGAGTTAACAACAATTTTCTCTTTTTTTCAGATTCCTCAAATTTATATTTCCATTTTTCTGTCATTGAAAATTGACTGTTGCTGTTTACGCTGTTTAGATTTTCTCCAGTATTTCGCATACCATATCTAGCAATGGGTATTTGAGTTCTCACAACACTTTGAGATAATTTACTGTCTGTTTGTTGAACATTTTGGTTTGCATTATTATTAAAATGCATTTTGAGGTTATGAACATTCATTTTGATTACAATAGATACTTATTTATCACTTGAAAAAAACATGAATTTTTATTTACACTAAAGAAGATTTGATAGCTGAAGTCCTAAGGTAACATCTGAAACATACACATTTACACTTGAAAAATATTGAAAAGTAACTAGTGTTTTTTAAATTATTGATTTTATTTTTTAAAAAGCCATGTGTGTTTATATGTTTATCTTTACTAGGTACACAGAATGCCTAGATTCTTTGGTTACATTAACAAAATACAAAAATTAATTATATATTTTTTTGCGAAAAACCAATAAGCGTCTAAATTTTTCGCTTGGAGTTGTTGGTGATGGTGTTAATCGGTGATGGTTTTAAAGGCAGGCTTTCGATAGTATCACAGAGTATGTGTGATTTGTATTTGGTTTGTTAGTATGTTTGTATTTTGTGTTTTTGTAAATTTCATATCGTTCTAGTGTGTTGAGATATGGTGTATTTTGCACTAGAACAATATGAAATTTACAAACACACAGAAACACAAAATACAGACATATTAAATGAACAAACCCAATACAAATCACACATACTCTTTAATACTATTAAAAACCTGCCTTTAAAACCATCACCACTTAACCTAACAACAACTCCAAGTGGAAAATTTAGACACTGATGAAGATCGCCACGGAGCGCAGATTTTCTTTATAAATTTTTCTTTTGTTTTAACCTATATACATCTCATCACAAGTACTACAAATTATCTTATATAT
Source organism: Prosapia bicincta (assembly GCA_036971475.1). Classification (NCBI taxonomy): domain Eukaryota; kingdom Metazoa; phylum Arthropoda; class Insecta; order Hemiptera; family Cercopidae; genus Prosapia; species Prosapia bicincta. Next base: position 138,436,818 of record JBAIZL010000006.1, read on the forward strand.
ACCTGATTTTTCCAACATTGGAATTTTATCTTTAGGGTCAACCCTATGTAGTGACCAGAGAGAGCGGATGGTATCATTCTAGTTTGAAACTTCTTTTTTGTTAGATTGTAATAAGACCCTCTGATGATGATGTACATAAGGGTCTTCGAAATGTACATAAGGGTGGAAATCTTGTTGCTATTCATGATGAGCTGGTTGTTAATTACTTATTACACTTTTACTATTACTTGCGACCAGACTTTTTGTTAACTAAAGGTTGTTAATATGTTAACTTACACTTGGAGGAAAAGTTTTCGTCTTACGACTTCTTTAGCTGACGAGGCTGAAGAAGTCGTAAGACGAAAACGTTTCCTCCAAGTGTAAGTTAACAATTTAACAACCTTTAGTTAACAAAAAGTCTGGTCACAAGTAATAGCAAAAGTGTAATAAGTACATAAGAGTTTCTTCTTAAGTAACTTGTATTATCTGTAGATTTTATTAGGATTAGGGTTGTTTCCAATATTTTCTGAAGTCCATTACAAAATAGCCATACACTATATATAAAATTACAAACTTAAGGGGTTTTTCTTGTATAAAAATTCTACTCAGAAAAATAGTGAAATTCAATTATATAAGCAAGAACTACAATATAGTGCACCTATTACCATTCACATATAGATGAAACAGCTAAAAGAGAAAAAAATATTGGAAACAAAATCCTTATTAGTCATACTTGTCTGTTAGGCAAGTGCAAGTTAAACTGATCTATTTACAAAAGTTTCAAACCTATTCTACTAAAGAAAGTTGGAACACACTTTTATTAAGAAAATACAAGAGTGAGAGAACTTTTTGCTTTTAAATCTTTCAAAAATTGAAATAAGGATCCTCTATGTAAGTAACTAAGTTCACTTTGTAAGACTCGGCTCAGCAGTTAATGGATCAGTAATATGTAATATAATACAAGTCCTTTCAGATTCTTGTATACATTCAGATTTTTTATGTTATGTTCTTCAAAAATACATTTTAAACATGAAACAAATTATTTAAAGTATCAATAAACATACATAGTGCTCAAAATTCAAAAAACTTGGGGCATAACCTAAATGTACCAATAAATACTGAAAATTGTATGAACTGAAATTTCTTAATAAAACAAAATATTATTTTACACTACAATAAAATATAGCTATTTTACAACTTACCTATGAAGTATCTAGACAGGATAGTTTTTGTTATAAAGAAATATCAGCTTAGTATAGTAATAAGTAGTCATGTGTATAAAAGTTAAAAAGATAATTTTTTTTTTAATTTTGAAAAATATAATGATACAAATATATCTACAAGGTTTCATCACAGCATACTTGGCTGAAGCGACAAATTATAAGCTCAATATTCCTCATATTCGTACAGCAATAGAGCTCCAATTATTAACTTGACAAATGGCTGATTCAACATTTATAAACATAAAGTTTATTTTCATTTTGATCCAATCACATTATGATTTGATACTTTCTAATCTTTTTAATAAAGCAATATTTTATAATATAATGTGTTTTATTAGAACATTTTGTATTTATACAGAGTTCTTCATAACCATCTTGTGTTTACCAATTTTAACTGTTATAACTCTATAGAGTTCAATTTAAGCTTCAGTGAAGTTTTAATTTTTTGTAAACACAATCTATCCAAACCAGATTCTTTGTAGCCACATTATAATATAGCTATAAAGTAAAGTAATAAAATATAGTGCTCTGTTTTATAATGAAACATTTAATTTATACAGTTTAATCAATTACTGAAAAAAATATGTGTTCTTGATTACAATGTATTTTTGGTAATTGTTCCGTTTAGCCACGTATACAATTTCGGAAGAAAGAATTACTACCCTATGCAGAAACTCCAACAAATAACAAAAATATTTTTTTAACATCCGCTCCCTCCCAATAACTACAATTTTGATATTCAGGTTCTACACATTAAAATGAGTAACATAATAACAAAAAAAATGTTTTAACATCAAAGTCATTAAGACTATGTTTTTACCCTTATAATTACTGATCAATAATAAATGAAAATGATTTTCTTATTCTGACGACAGATATCCTGCAATCATTTACTTTATTTAAATTACTTTAATAAATAGCATGAATACATTCTATTGGGTTCTTTTGGTTTTGAAGTTTCAGGCTGATGTTTAGCCAGGTTAGTTTCAAATAGTTAGCAATTAGTATAATTTTAACTTTTATTTGTAAAATTTATAAAAGCACAAACATGTCATTTGTCAAGTTTTTAAAAACTAACCTGAAACCTCTAATAAAAGCTTTCTAAACAATATATTTATCAAATTGTGAACAAAGTAATCGAAAACAATAACCATTAGATGTTACTTTTTAGGAATAAGGATTTTACAATATGCTAATAAAACCACCTTTTACAAAGAAAAAATTTCTTCAGAAACTATATAGTTTTCTGTTCTCAAATCTGACGTGGAACAAAATTCCAATGCATTTTCATTACTTTTTTATTTTATTACAGACATTTAACCTATAACAAAGAAATATGACACTAAGCCTTTTAAAGCAAATACAGACTGGCATAAATTTAAAGATATAAAAGTGATATAGTTCTAATGAAAATTAAAACCTACCATATTTTCACTCTAATTTAAATTAAAAGAAAAATTAAACACACTTAACAGTGTATATTTACATATGTACAGATAAATACACATGTCCTTATTAAAATTAAGCAACAATAACATTCCACGTAACGTTAGATTTTCCGATGAGAGATGATTCAACATGACATACCACTAAACAATCAAATGGAAGAGCTTATCTCTCCTCAAGATCATCGAATCTCATGGAGTGCTCCTTGAATTTTTTATAAATGTTGAGAAAAACCTTGGTGCTAACAAAATAATAATTATATGCTTGTGTACTAATAGTTTTTACATTTCACACAAGAAAACTTAAGAAGTTTTCTCATTTATATAATGAAAATGCAATATTGAGCTAAAGAATAAAGTCATATGGTGTACAAGAATATGTCATCTTGCTTTTATCAATTTTGAACTTACGATTCTAAACAATTGTATCAGAAAACATGTCAGATTTTCAATTCATACTTATACTAGTTATTATTAATGTTATAATTTGTAAATTGTAAGTTTCAGTGCCACTTTAAAAAAATATTTATACATTTAAGAATGTAAATTACAATTTATTTTGTAATAATTATAAAACGCAAAAACGTAATAAAACTTTGCATTTGAATACAGTATAACACGACAAGAATAATCTTATTTACACATTATTCAAACAATGTTTTTATTAAAACTGGTTTTATTATTACTTACACTTTAAAAAAATGTTTTAACTTGCCTATAGTAGCACTTACTTTGCTTGTTGAGGACGGCCGTTTCGGGAGATGTGTCCCTTTGTCAACTTAGACCGTAACTCAAAGCAAAGTAAGTGCTACTATAGGCAAGTTAAAACATTTTTTTAAAGTGTAAGTGATTACTAGTAGCTCACGCGAAGATGGAACAAACAAATGTTTTATTATTAACTTTCCTTGTATAATTTACTGATTAAATGTGCAAAATTAATTAAAAAGGAATCTGACAACAAACATTTACGGTTACCAGCTGTATTGCCTTTATTAACCCTTAGCGCTCGGATTTTTGTAACTTGCTTGGCTTCGCCACTTGTAATTAAATTGGGACAAATTCCTCACCTGCAGGTTGCATTATTGTTTATGTAAAACTTTGTTTTCTCTTACATGATTTTATTAAACTAAGCTATTTTTATTCACTAATACTGTATGTACATGATTTTATTATCTTATTTGTAGTTTTGCATAATATGATATTTTGAAAACAGTCTTCCGCATGAAGTCCTGGTTTTCTGCCGCATGTTTTTTAGTGAAAAACTGTTTCCCTTCTACCTCCTTTTCTCTTCCTGTTACTGCAAACTACACAATCCTTAGAACTACTTTTATCATTGGAAAAGATTAAATGTAACTTCCCATTCAGTCTTCTTCTTTGTCAGTAGTTGATGGCCCCATCCGACCCTTCTCACTATACGGGTTATTCCTGATATCACCAATGGGTTCCCTCATCACGTTTTGGCGAAACTATTTTTTTTACAGGATTTTCTCTCATTTTCTTTTTTTGTTATTATAGATAATAAAACTGTTTACTACAGCTACATCTAATAGCCAGAAAAACATTTTCCTCCACCATTTATTTGTTCATCTCGTAAAACTGCACGGTTCATTATATTGAACAGCCCATTAACTGGTTGTATTTACAAATAACTGTTGATTTAGTTATTTTGTTTACGAAACTGAACTACATTCTAATGAATCAGGATCAAGTAAAAGATCAGGAATTTCAGAATCACTAATTGCAGGTGAAGCCACGGCAAACTGCGAGTAAAGAAATAACTGGCAAAACTGTAACCTACTTGCAGCTTACAACGTAGCGGCAAACTAGATTTTGTGATGACTCACAAATTCCTAGGCATTTTCAACTTAGTTCACATTATTTTCAATAGAGTGTAGCACCAAACGGTAAAAGATTGAATGTCGTGGGCTTCGTCGCAGACGAGTTATAGGCATTTGAAAATCGTGTCGGGTGACCCCCGACATACGAGTAAACTGCAATGTACGCTTGGCGGGGCTCCCCCGACAGTCGAGTGCTAAGGGTTAAAGGTACCTCATTTCTCTAGTTAAGTCAAAGATTGTGCCAACTTCGATTAATTGTACAAAGATTGATTTGTAGGTTAAAGGGTGATACATCACATATTCAGGACTACCTGTTCCCCTGACGACTTTAAAATTGCTTATGAAGCTTCACAAAGGTGTTATGTCAACCCTCGTCAGTTGGCAGATTATTACTTCAAACAAATTTGCAATTTCTCTGTCATGAAGGGAGCCACTCATGGCAAAACTGAATAGATATATCTTAACATGCTTAAATGCAGTCAGTGGTCTCACTGAACTTGCTAGACTTGAAAACATTCTGCTCTTTCAACTGGCTGTTAGCAATCTAGACCCTTCAACTCATCTTAGTTTTGACACTAAATTAACTTTTACTAACGTTCTTTCTTTTGACTGTTTAAATGAGCTTGTCACTGAACACTCAAGGGCTATGTATCTCCTAGAGATTCCATCAATTCATTCTAACACTAGTTGATCACTAAGGGTGATTATAGTTCAAGGTAGTAGCACTAATGCCACAAGGGCTCTTCTTTTACTTTCCACACTCTCAACCATATCTTCATACACTCACCTCTTCTCACCTTGTTTCACCTACTTCTAAATCATCTGAACTATGCACAGCATCACTTGCAACTTCTTCTTTAAGCTCTAATGCTGGCAGCTCCTTACCAATAGTTTCTTCTGAACTGGACCTCATAAAAATTTTCAAAAGTATAATTAATTAATACATAACTAACTAAGTGAATAATTAAGAGCTTACTTGCTCTTCCTTTAGTGAAGCTCTTAAATATTCACCTAGTTATGTATTAATTAATTATAGTTTAATCAGTGAATTTAAGATGATTACAACAACCAACTTTTCAAAAGTCTCTCCATTCCTGAACGCCGCAATCAGGTAAAACAGCTCCAACGCTGCTTCGACAGTTCAAGTGCACATTTTCAATCTAAATTTACTCCTGCTAAATAATGCCAATATTTTAAACAAAAACATAATATGGTCAACCTCAAATCACTGTTTCAGCTAAGAAAGTAGTTTAACCAGGAAATATACTAAACACTCGTAAATATTTACAAACCTGCCTATAGTAGCACTTACTTATATTTGTTGAGGACGGCCGTTTCGGGAGATGTGTTCCATTGTCAACTCAGACCGTAACTGACAGGAGCTATGGTCTGAGTTGACAATGGGACACATCTCCCGAAACGGCCGTCCTCAACAAATATAAGTAAGTGCTACTACAGGCAAGTTTGTAAATATTTACAAGTGTTTAGTGAAAACTAGTAGCTCATGTGAAGATGGAATAAACAAATACGAACAGGAAATTTAATTGTTCCTTGAATAGTTTTGCTTTAAAACGATCTTTTTTTTCAATATCTTTTCTTGATTTAATCCAATCGTCTCCATAAGCAACCTTAGAATTCTCCTCGGTCGTTTCCTTACAAGTCAGTTCTTGTCAGGGTGGGCAGTAGATTGCACCACTTTGAACTCATCCACGGTATTAACCATTGTCTGGTTCTACCCAAGAAGTATCACCACTTCAACCTTGGAGGTGACTACTATTATCATATTTATCTTCAACCTGGACCTTGTTCCACTCATGCTCAAGAAGTACTGTATTGCCTCTCTTCACACTTTTCTTCAACAATGCTTCTTCTTTGGCAACATCTACAATTCATCTCTACTCTTCATAAAGTATACTCACCTCTTCTACTCTGCGAAGAACTCTCCATGTTAAGGACAGCTTTGGTATCCTCTCTTCCCATCCTTAAAAACTAATAGCTTTTGGTGGGTGGTAGGTTTGGTACAGGTTCTAAAATCCTTATAGCTTGGATTTCTGTCAAACTACTGCTCATAACTTATTGCGCTCGATCTATGGCACACGCTTTACTGTGCAAGGCTCTCATCATTTTCAGGCAGTGTTAAGCATTCACTAAGATAAGGCAATAGCTTCTCTTCTCTTCTTACTCTTTTCTCACCATTTTTGCTTCATTCTTGCATAATGTTTCATCCTTTTGGATCTCGTAACTCATTCTTCAGTAAGAGTTCAATAAGGCATGAGATTAAAACCTTTAGAAAGTTTTCACATTTTGTTATTCATGGTAATGTTCTGCAAAATCTCACAGATAGTCTTTGTTTCCTCTGAGAGCAAACAGAACTGGAATATTGTTTTAGTCATGTTATTGAAAATTTTCTGTTAATAATGAGCCTACCATCTTTAAAGCCTTGTTAATTTTCTATTCAGAAAATTAATTGCATAATTTTTAAGGACTCACAGGACTAGATCATCTACAAATATTTCTGTTCAGATATCAGTAACAGCTTTTATCATTTTTTATAGCCATTTCTATAAATGTTAAATATTTTTTAGCTAGAGAAAGCTCCTTATCAATATTGGATTAATTAGTTGTTCTCAGATTTATATAAGCTGCCATTTTTTATCTTCTGCAAATAATTTTGAAACATCTTGTTTTTATGATTACAAACTTCAATATACAAGTTTGGCTGTTGATATTGAATTGTAACCATACATAAAATATATGAAACTGCCAATACATTCTGTTTATAATTGTTTAGGACATTTTTAACATTTGATTCTTTAAGTGAATTTTAATAGTGGAAATGAAGTTCACTGACTTGTTTTTTTTTAAACAATTCAACTTTTTTAGTCCAACCAATGGTACACCAAAGCGACAGACAACTTTGAGTCTGATCAGAAAAAGCCTCAGAAAATTTGAAATTTAGAGAGGTGACTCAGTGTTTGTCAAACCTTGCTGCTATATGTATTTGTCAACTAAGACCACTATTTCTTGTTCACTGTTGTGGCTAGATGCGAAAGAGATAGAAATTCTCCTGTTCATCTCAAGTAACTTTCTATGCCTTAGGAGTTATACATTTTATTTATACCTTTGAAGGATAATTTAATGGGATTTTTATCATTTCATGATATTTTGTTTGTTTTCAAAGTAAATGTTTCTTTTTTAAACATAGGAAGAAATATTTAGAAATTAAAAAATAAATTTGTCACATTTTTTGTCAGCATATAAAAGATAATAAAACTGTTAGTAAAAAGATAATAAAACTGTTAGGAATTAATCTGTTAGTATACAGATTAATAATGATTTTTCCAATTGTTCATTTCAACATTATTTTAATTCTTGAATTTTGCAGCCCATTATGTTCAATGAAACTTATTAATCACTTTTACATTAGTTTATGACTATCCGAACTTTAAATTTTGTAAATTTATAAAAACTTACTGAGATAGAACGTTTTCAATTGCTCCGCGGCGATCTTCATCAGTGTCTTCTCTGTGAAGATCGCCACCGAGCGATTGAAAACGTTCTGTCTTTATAAGATTTTATAAATTTACAAAATTTAAACTTCGGATAGTCATGAACTAATGTAAAATTGATTAATTATTTTCATGTTAAAATAATATACACTAAAATTGAGTTATGTGTTATGTTTTGAGGTATGTTCACACATCTGATGAATTTTGATGATGCGATGAATAAAGAAAAGGTAAAGCAAGAAAAAAAATAAACACTTGACATATAACAGGTGTAACAAATAAATTTACCAAATTAATTTAAAGTAGACGAAACGTCACTGGTTTAGTCCAGTTAATTACAATTTATTGATTGTTTTTTCCTTGTCTGTGTTTGTGACTCGGAGCAGTGAAATCAGGCATTGGCGTTACATCTTCAGTTCTGGCCATGAGATACTCAGTGCCTACAGTGCAACCATTAGTTATTGCTGACACAGTGCCTGGAGTTAGCCTTTGATTGCTTTCAGCTAAAGTACTTAAAGATGATCTGTTGCGCTAAAAATAATAAACTCTTGATTAAATATTGAAATGAAAAATTACTATAGTTTGTTTTATAAATTGTTATGTATAAATTATAAAACTATATTACATAGTTAGCAAACTATTTACTCTGAATTAGATTAAACAATATATAATGAATATGACATTATTGAATGGCATTTTTTTCTTGTTAAATATATATGGTTGAATAATATTTTCATAAACAAGAATAAATAATTTTTCATTTTTCTTAATATGCCTTTACTAAGCTAAATAAGTGAGGCTTTTCACTGATTTGCAGTATCAGCATTCTCAAACTTACAAGTAACATAGAGTTCCTACATCCTAAATGCTCATATAATTGTACTATGTCCCAAGGATCAGCCGAGCTTATCTTATCTGCTTGATTATACAACTGCCAATACTTTCTATTTATTTTATTTTTTTATTTTAAAGATATCGGATATACCAAAAATAGTGTTATGTTTTGATTTTATTTGTATTTGTTCTTCAATAAGTGTATTTTTAATTTACTTTTTATATATTACTAAATTTTCAATGATTTTCATTTTCAACCCTTTTTGTGCATGTTTAATTAATTTCATATTATTTATTTCAGGAAAGTAGTGATTATTTTCAATACAAAGTGTTGTTAAATTAGATTTATATATAATAGGTTTTATCTCTGCATTTAAATGTTCTTTATACCTTTCTTTTATTTTCTTTTTAGTTTAACCTACATAGTATTTTTCAGAGTATAATCAGAGAAATCTAGGTGATTGCCTTAACCAAATTCAATTGGGACCAGTGGTTACCTGTAATCAAAGGCTTTTAAAATGAAACTGTTTCAAAAAAATGTCAGTAAAGTAAGTTTCTCACATTTTTTCACTAAGCTGCAAAACAATTATTTATGAGTATAATCAGTGAAGCCTAGGTGATTATAGGTAAAATTTTATAAGCTGGCACTTGGCTCTTATGTAGAAATTGTGTATTCGTCATCTATAAAATACCAGGGACTGTTATCATCCCTCATTGGGCTCATAAATAACGGCCAACCCTTAGACAATCCTATTAACACGCTTCCATGAATGCTCTAATTTCATTTTTTGTTATTTTTACTATACTTTAAAAAGTATTAATAAGTAACGAATGAGTTCCTATGAGTCAGCGGAAGTCCAAGGGTCGATGTTTTAGCAAGCCCTTCCACCCTCCCATCGTCCATGGCTTCTCTTCAAGCCCCCCAGCCCCGAAGTGCCAGCTTATAAAATTTTGCCTGTACATCAACCAACTTTCCTTATTAAACTAATAAAGGTAGTAATGGTTATGCTAGAGTCACTGGTAATGCATACTTACAGGAATCATGTCTGTAGGATTATAATCAGAATGTCTGTAATTCCTGTTTAAGGCTCTTTGCAATGGTAAACCTCCAGGTGCATATGGGTGGTGTCCAAAGTAATCTAAAGTATTGCTACCTAAAGTTCCATCTGTAACTTCCATCACTCCAATCTGTGTAGTGCGAACGTGATAGGGAAAATTACTGTTAGCTTTGTTTGGCACTGTTAGCATCTGAAATATTAGCATTGAGAGAAATTGTTTTACCTTATTTCTCTTTCTAAACTATTATAAATTGATCTCTTCATGAGGAAAAAACAATTATACAAGTTTTACTCAAACTTCTAAAAAAACTTAATATTTGAATCCATCTCCAACTTTGAGCTACTAGTTTACACCTAAAAACACTTTGACATATATATTATTATGTGATACTTGCCCATAGTAGCACCTACTGTTTTTGTGTTTTATGAAATGGCCGTACACGTTAAACACATAAAAGTAAATGCTACTACAGGCAAGAGTCATATTATAATTTGTTCGGTGTTTAGGTAAAAAAAATATTTATAAAAGCTTTTTGATTTTTATGAAATATAATATCTTATTTTTTTACTGAATTGCATGATATAAACACTTAAGGGCTATAATTTAGTTTAAAAAAATATTGTCTTGCTTGTTTATTTGAATTGGGTAAGATATTAATTTTTATAAACTTCCTGAAGACATCATATTTTACTATTTTTGTATAACATGTATTAAATTTGACAGGACGTCTTGTATTTCATGATTGTGTTGACAGATATATGCATTTGGTAAAATAATATTTCTTATCACTTCCTGAATACTTCACTTTGTACTATTTTTCCTCTATAACCTCTATTAAATTTAACAGGAAATCTTGTAATTGTGATTGTGTTGACAGATATATGGACTTGGTAAAGTAATATTTCTTTCAACTTCTTAATACCTTCACTCTGTACTAATAATTCCTGTATGAACTGTATTCAATTTAAGTACTGAAAAACATCAGTAAGTAGTGTTTTTTTTTCAAATGGTATCAAAAAGTATGTATACTAAAAAGCTGCAAGTTTAAGTTTGTAATGATTTAGATGAACAAACAAATTTTTTGACTTTAAAAATTCAAACAAATAATAAATTTATAAAAACCCATCATAGTAGTAGGTTATACGGTATGCACCTTATGTGATGTGTTTGTTTTAGAGTAAACTACACCACTCAGGCTGTGAATGATAAAATAACTGAAGTTTATGTAATATGGTGAATAAAATGGAGATAAAAGTGAATAGGACAGAATGGTAAAAAATATAAATGTGAAATGGAGTGTTTGATAGATAAGAGTTAAAGCAAATACAGTATATATCTGTCAATAATATATCCCTACTCTGATCTCGTTCCCTATGTACTAAATTGTATATACTTGAGTGTTTTAATAGTGGACTATAAGTTAAAAATTGAGCGTATTTTTCAAAGCCATCATAGTCTTATTACTAGGAGTAAATTAACAGGTCAGAACAATAGATCAGTGGCTTAGAGTATTAAAGTACTTTTACATGGCTACGACCCTCTCCTCGCCACTATCACTGAACCAAAGGTCTAAAAATATGCCAGAGAAATTAAGTTTCTAAATAAATATGTGTTTAGCTGCCAAACCCATACATACACGGTTACAGGGTGAATGAAAAAACCACAAATTTACATTTTCGTATTAATTCGCGATGTGCTGCTCTCATAAATACATAAATTATTTCATTTACTTTTAAACACAAGTTCTGTAGAGTTGCCAACATAACTTTGTAATTAATCACTTTAACATTAGTTTATGACTATCCGAACTTTTAATTTTGTAGTTTTACAAAGAATATAATTTTGTAGTTAAACTGTTAAAAACATCATACAAGGAAACAAAATCAAGTAAATTGTGAATAGGCATAGCCATATCATCCTATCAACAGTTACACATTTGTAATATATAAACAGTGATTATAATAAGTCAGTCGTACTAGTTGTACTATTTCACTCAGTAAAACAATTTATATTTTTAATTAAGTTTTAAAAAATATAGGATAGGTAAACAAAAAATAATTTTTGTTACAAAAAACCTGGCTAAGTATTATATTCTTGAATTTTGTAGTCCATTACGTTCGATGAATCTTATTAATCACTTGAACCAAATTTTAAATTTAGTAAATTTGCCAATCTTCATCAGTATCTCCAGTGTCTTAGATACTGATGAAGATCGGCACATAGCGATCAAAAACGTTCTGTCTCAGTGAGTTTTAACAAATTTACTAAATTTAAAGTTCGGATTGTCATAAACTATTGTTTAAGTGATTAATAAGTATTATAGCTACACTTAAAAAAAACTTGGCAGTATAAGGTAAAATTTATTTATTCCTAAATTCAATTCCTATAAAAAGAAATGCACAGATTTTGTAAGAAGACTATAGTTTAGCGTAAGTAATTCTGTCAGTACTAAGCCATTCTACCAGATAGCAGCACACAGAAGTTCATACTTGGTTTGCTAGTAGCAGCAGTAGATGCTGTTTCAGAATGTTTGTCTCACAAGGAGCAGTACTTTCCACAAAAACTACTAAATGGAGCTTAGATGAATAAGTATGAGCCAAAATTGGTGAAAACTTATTGTCTATATAAGTTTATAATACTGTCTATAATTGAAACAGCAATATCTATACTGAAATAAAAATATGTCAAAATAAAATACGAAGTAATATGAAACAAGTTTTTATAATTTCTAATTAAAGAATTCATAAATACGTAAAGTAATAATAGATACTTTTTCATACCAGGAATAGAATATGTCCAGTAGCTGTAATGCAATGTTGTACAGCACATACTACACTTTCTCTGACCCATTTATCTATGAAGACATTTGCACATAATATAAATATAGGCCCAGTTATAAACCTAGAACATAAGTAAAATTAAATAGGCTATTAAGAACCTAATATAAATGACTTGACTATCTTAACCCTAGATCACTTATATCTTGTCCAAATGAGTACGCTCCATTTAAAAACTTTCTGTATCTGACAAATAAGCTGTTCTTGCTCTTCCATCTTCCCAGTACCTTCGTACCTACAACAGCGGATGTCAGATGCTCAGTTTTGCCGCTAAAGTTTGTATGAGTCTTAGCAAAACAAAGCTGCCATCATCATTTTGGTGATACATAAGTGATCGTGTGATTTTTTTTATGATTGTGTAAAAATACATATACATATTTTTTGTAAAAATTCTTAAATTTTATTAAAAACTTGTTCTACACCTCATTTGTTTGTTACATTCTGTTTTTTGTAAATAAAATGTGTTTAACATTATTTTTAAAAGACTTTTTTAAACATTTGTGTTTCCCTACTCCATTAAAACATAGTCATTATAATAATTATTTGTTTTCTAATGGTAGGATTTGTAGATTCTATAATATTTTTTTTCCAGGCAATGTTTAACACATTAATAAGAAAAAACATTATTTTGGCAAATAATAAAAAAGAATTTGGAGTAGTCAAAATTATGATACATAAGTAATCGTATAACAAAATTTATACATTAGTTATCTAGGGTTAATGTGATATACATGGCTTTCACTAAATAAACTATCTCTAAATATTGATAAGACAGTATGTATGGCCTTTAGATGTTATTGTAATGGTGTTATGAAGGAAATAGTTGTCATGATAAAAGAAAAGAATGTAAAATGAACAGAGAGTTGTAAAGTATTTACTTAGGAATATACTTTGATTGTAGGATGACATTGGAGTCTTATATACACTGTATTAAAAGTAAAATGAAAATTAAATTTTTATCTTTACAAAATTTTCTAAATTTTGTTGAAAGACTCTTTGATGATGTTACCAGTGATATTACATAGGATCATCTACTATGACAATATATCATGAGGTGCTGCCTATTCAAAGAATCTGTAATTATAAAAATAATTTCATATTTTATGAAAAAACACTTGACCTTAGTGAAATTCCTACATTTGAGTCAGTTAAATATTATGATATACTTAAGGTAAAATGTATCACTTTAGGTAGTATTAAGAAAAGGTACCAAAAGTAGTAGTAAAAGTGTCATTTTACCTAAGATAAATAGAACTATAAGTAACAGAAACTCCTATCAGGCTCATAAGTATTTACAATGAGTTGGAACCCCTTCTCTAATATCTTTTCCATTAAAATAAGATAAAGCCATACATCTCATCATTCATATTGTTGCTTGATGTAATCATCTTCAATTCACTGATTAAACTATATTTTAAAAGTACTAAGCTAAGTGAATACGTAATGGCTTACTTGCTGACACGTTTGAAAATATTAATTCCCTTTACGAACGGGATGGATTTATGACTGTATAAGGGTACATCGGTCAAACTGGTAGGTCATTCTAAACACGTTTCGAAGAACACATTACCCAAAGAAACCAAACAAACCTAAACTCCAGCTACCCAAAACACTAAAAAAAATACGCAACACACACACACAGACGTACATACTAATTTAAATGTTCACCACATATTAAAACAAAGTAAAAAACTAACAACTTTAGAAAAATACAAGATATACAAGCACTATGCAACAGATAAAGAAAACATATTAAATGATCACACACATTTTGAAGCAAACAGCCTTTTCCATTGTATGACACACAACCAAAATAGCCCACCACTTCCAAAGTCATAAATCCATCTCGTTACAGCCTTTGTACCTGATGCCGTCAGTAGAGGGTTAGCTTCGTAAAAGGAACGAATGTTTTGAAACGCATCAGCAAGCCATTACGTATTCACTTAGCTAAGGGCCTTTTAAATACATTTATATTGTGATAAGAAATACCTGTATAAATATAATTAGCATATTAGTTCTTGAATTTTGTAGTCCATTACGTATCTGTGCCAGTAAAGAATATAACAGAACAAACCTCATAAATAAAATAAAAGACATAAACATACCACACAATTAAACACTACTATCCCTCGACATAACATATATGTACACCAACATACCAATACCCGAAACACTCAACATCCTAGAAACCCAATTAATACAGAACAGTATACCTAAACCCCATGTTACCGAAATCATAAACATCCTCCAAATCATCACCGAACAAAACTATTTCACCCACAACTCAAACTTCTATTCACAACCAGATGGCCTACCCATGGGAAGTCCTATCAGTAGTGTCCTAAGCAAAATCTTTCTACAACACATAGAAAACACCAAATTACTCACAAACAATACACACGCACACAAAATTATTTACTGGCACAGATACGTCGATGATATAATAAAACTATACATAGGCAACTCCCGTCAATGCGAAAAACTCCTCACCTACACTAATAAAATACACCAAAAACTCCACTTCACTTCAGAAATTGAAACCAACCGATCCCTAAACTTCCTCGACCTAACCATAACAAAAAGCCACACACAAGAACACAGTTTCAACATTTACAGGAAAACAATAACAACAGACACACTTATCCACAACACCTCAAACCACCCTATCCAACACAAACACACTGTCTTCAGATCCATGCTCCATAGACTTAAAGAAGTCCCAATGACCACAGAAAACATAAAGAAGGAACTAGACACAATTAAAAATTTAGCATATACAAAAGGATACAGCACCACAATAATAGACAAGCTATGGTACAAAATACAAAAAAACACTTTAATTAACACTACAGACAGGGAAAACAAATACATCACATTACCATTCATAAACAAAACAACAAACAAAATAGCCCGCAAATTTCAAAAAATAGGTTACAAAATAGCATACAAAACTAATAACAATTTACAATACAAAATACAACACAACACCAACAACAAAGATAAACTACAAGCACCAGGCGTATACAAACTAAACTGCGACGAATGTAACAAATTCTACATTGGACAAACAGGTCGCAGCTTTAAACAAAGAGTCGAAGAACACAAACATAACACCAACTCAACATTTTACAATCACTTAAAATAAACAGGACACAAATACACAGACATTTATCATAATTTAGAAATCCTACACATCAACAAAAAAGGACCACATCTCAACACACTAGAATGATATGAAATTTACAGACACACAAAAACACAAAATACAAACATATTAAACGAACAAACACAATACAAATCGCACATACTCTGTGATACTATCGAAACCTTCCTTTAAAACCGTCACCGCTTAACCCAACATCTCCAAGCAGAAGGCACTGATGAAGATCGGCACATAGGGATCGAAAACGTTCTGTCTCAGTAAGTTTTAACAAATTTACTAAATAAAAAGTTTGGATAGTCATAAACTATTGTTTAAGTGATTAAGAAGCATATTAGTATTAAAAAAGCTCCTAAAAATTTAATGAAATTTTACAGTAGATTTATAGTGGTATAGCAATATATGGATTTCATGCTTATTTTTAATTTTTAAGTTATCTATAAAACTTGCCTTCTAGTAACTAAGCTTATCTCTGCAGGGTTTACATGTTATTATTTATAAGTTTTTGTTAATAATTACGTAAACATGTTGATTGTGAACGAATAAATAAATAAATACCTAGGCATGTACATCATATACAATTTCTTCCATTTGTAGTGCCTAAGTGAATGATTGAATATTTGTTGATTCCATCTTCACGTGAGCTACTAGTTTTTAACTAGTAGGCTACTATAGGCAAGTGTAACATACAAGAATTACTGAAGTTTATACAATGAGCTTTGTACTTTTAATAGGAACATTTTTCTTCTTAACCATATAAAAGTTTATTAAAAGTATATTTTTAAAATGTTCATTTCCTTTCCATCAAAGCAAACTTTTATGATTTTGGTAGAACAAGATATATCCTGGCTACCAACCCCTGTTTTTCACTGGGCAGTGAAAATTTATTGTAGCAGATATGTTACCCATCATAAATAATATCTTCAAGAAAATACTTATCTTTTGAAAATTTTTTTCTCTTTACAAAATAAATTTTTTAATTGTTGATCTTCACGTGAGCTACTAGTTTTCATTAAAACACTTGTAATATTTTAATAACTTGCCTATAATAGCAGTTACTTATATTTGTTGAGGACGGCCGTTTCGGGAGATGTGTCTTATTGCCAACTCAGACCGTAACTCACTCATGTAAACACTTACAAATTTACAAAAGTTTGGACGGTCATAAACTAATATAAAAGAGATTAATTAAGTTTCTCCGAATGTAATAGACTACAAAATTCAAAATTTAAACATTATCATTGTTATGTTTATTATAAGTAATTTGATTTTTATTTTTTAATTGAAAAAATCTCAAAAGTTTATGACATATTTTAGTCATGTTATTATTATTATTATTACGTTATTATTTTGTTTGTTTACCATAGAGTCCCAATAAGGTTGAAATTATAATAAAATGAAGACTTTTCTGGATAATGTTTGAGTGTGAACACTGTTGAATAGATAAACATCCACCAAGCAATAATACGAAGTCCAATTAGTCCGTAGCCTGCAAAACTTTCATACGTGTACAGAACTTTGCCTGGATCGAAATACTGAAATTTAAAGAAAAAGAAATTAGTGTCATAATAAAGATGTACATCAATCAAAGCTTCCTGTTATAACAGTAATTACATAGTTCAACAATCATGCTAACAAAAGTTTTGAACATGCATCAAAATTTATTCAAAGTGATTTTTTTTATACTCGAGTTTACATTCCTAACTAAGTTAATCATCTAGAGTATGTACATTACTGGATGATTACAGATATGGCAACATGCATCAGAACCGATTTATAATATTTGCATTGTCTTGTAAAATGTTTCCCTGTTTATGTTGGACAAAATCATTGTGTTAGAAGTTATTGGTGACAAAGGAAACTTTAATGTAGATTAAAAGTTACTAATTAATTTTAATTTTCACATTAAAGCTATTGTCACATAATTTTAAAAATCTTGGAAATTTTAAATTGATAAGTTAACCTTGAGTTTATGTTTGTGTAATCTTAAACATAACAGTTTAGCAAATGTAAAAGTTGAAGGCTCATTTAGTGTGCTCTACCGACATCACAACTCAACTGCAATGTTTCTTTATTTTATTCATGTCAAAACAAAATGTTTCTCTTCATTCATTTTTGAATGAATGTTTCAAATAACTGAGTTTATTCTTTTGTTGACTCTTATCAAACAGAATGTGAAATTTATTAATAAGTCAATTCCATTTTTAGTAATATGAGAGAAACAAAATTCCCTATTAAAACAAATATTATGAATATTAATATACTTTTTGTTTAACAATATTTTTTTTGAAAGAAAGAAATATAATACTATGGAAAAGTTGTCCATTCTCGTGAAACAAATGTTTTTAATAATTACAAACATCGTATCTACTATGCTAGAGTAAAGGTAAGGATGTTTCATTAATATAAAGGACATTAATGTTACCTCTTTTTCATATAGGAAAAGGCAGCAGTAGAAAAAGACATATAAACACATAAAAACTGTAAGTTTAACACTGGAGCTCAAGCGAAGTCTACCTCTTGTTACAGTGTAACCTTTAGCCAACAGCAGCAAAACCAGAACAAAAATTATTTCACTTGCAGATTCACAAATTCTACCTGGAGAGAAAATTTGAATACATGTTTAATATTTGCTCCTTATACATGTAAAAAAGTCTTTTTCATGAAAGAAACATATTATTACATGAAATGTAACAAACTGTAAGTTTAAAGTTATCATAACTCAATATAAAATCTAAACTACGTGCTCCTAAAGCCATAGTTCTACATTTCTTAAAAAATCTAATCTTACTATTAGATCAAGTTTAACATGGTAACAAAAAAATGTATATTGAAATTTAAAAATTCATGTAATTTTGTTAGAATATTTTGTAAATATTATTATGCCTTTTTAAAAATCAATACTAATTCCTCAAAATCTTTGAATTATTATACTTTAAAAATTTTAAAATAATAAACTGCTGGGTGATTGTATTTATGTGGGTTTGGATTTATTTGATAATGTGACTTCATTTATAATGGTTTGACTTTGGATTAACATGGTCAAAGTTAATATTTGTGTGCGTTTTTTGCAATGAGCCAGAAAAACTAAAATAAGAAATATATATACCCGAAAGAGGTTGCAGACTAGCTACACCTACTAAGAAGGGTTTGGGATTCCTCGCATTACCCCAGTCTAACATTATACTACTGATAAAAATTACTTTCATAATACACACTTTTGTAAACTCTCTCTCACACACACACACACACACACACAGAAACTTCAACACCCCTGACAACACTCATTTTAACAATATACATAGTCATACACATATCTAGACCACATATATACTAATACAAACACCCA
Organism: Prosapia bicincta; assembly: GCA_036971475.1. Lineage (NCBI taxonomy): Eukaryota > Metazoa > Arthropoda > Insecta > Hemiptera > Cercopidae > Prosapia > Prosapia bicincta. The sequence goes on from JBAIZL010000006.1 coordinate 138,456,051, forward strand.
CACACACCCCACAGAAACACACAAATCTTACGACGGCTCAATAGAAATGAAGCTTGCAAATTCTGTCTGCCCCTCAATTAATACCATTAAAAACTCTCAATATATCGGATATCTTGTTCCGTTGGATTTTAAAATCACACACATCTGGGATCTACGAAACTCTTTTATGTAATAAAAGACACAAAAATCTAACGTTATCGGTGGTTTGAAGTCAAATACCATCAAGATGAAGGATAGGCTCCTGGTGTTGCCTCTGAGGACTAAATGGTATCACTGAGTCATTGAAGCCAAAAACATAAAACTGGTAAAATTTTACTTATTTATAACCTGTTGAACCATTTTGCTGGATGGCTGGTCACTGCAAACTTCTCGATAACACAAAAACAGAGGAAGAGGCAAAAGTATGAAACTAAGGTGCCATCGAGACATGCATCTGACTTTGTATGCAAAGCAAAGTATGACTTTTCTTGTCTGGAATGAAGAATGGCATTTTGTGAGTGAAAACAAGCAGTGGAAAATCAAGAATACTATTTGTCCATGGAGGGTTCATTAGAATCTTAGGGATGAGGTGGGAGTTACACTTCTTTGCATCGGCCACTCTTTATTAACACATGGATAGTTGATTCAACACAAGGATCCTTCACTATGTTAATTTTGTGGAACTATCATCACAGTGAAGCATGTACTGCTTGGATTTGATGAGTAGACAGAACTCTATGAATGTTAATATCTCTGAGGGAGTTTAAAGTTGGTTTTAGGGAACTATGCTACAGCTATTGACCATGTCATTGGCTTCCTATGCCACTTACGTTTATTTAATATAATTTAGTAACAATTTGTTTAGTTTTAATTAGTTTAGGCTAGAATTATTTTAATTTAATTCTTTAATATTAATATTAGTTTTTATCTTTTACTTTAAGTAATCTAGTTTAACTGTTTAGTCCTAAGTTTGTAGAAGTAGTTGAGTTGTAGGTAGGCTGCGATAATCATATTTTGTTTTTTGCCAGCAATCAAGTATTATTAAAAATTTGTTCAAATTAAATTCCTACTGAGGTTCAGAAAAAAAATTATCACTGTTTGTTTATTTCTAGTCTGTTTATGTATTTTATTTGTTTCGCTCATTTTTAACCTTACAGCACGATTTATGAAATTTTGTGGTACAAGGTTGTACAAAGGAGGTTTTCACAACAACCAGATGGGGGAAACATCATATATATTTTTTTAAAAAATCATATCTTAGTATTGGAAAGTTGGCACAGTGGCAAAATGCACTAGACTTTGAACATGAGGATTCATAGTTTGAATAGCTTCAAATTTTTGTAATTTAATTATTGAACAAATATTTAAACAAAACTTTATTAATATCAATTGTCATCCAATACAGATTTTAAAAAAATGTATTTAAACTTGAGTGGATGAATAAAAATGTATTTATTAACGATTGAAAATTTGTAAGATGTATGTCAGAGAGTGTGAACTAATAGAAGGAATTTAAAAAGATAAGAAATATTTTGAACATGGGTATAGTAAGGGTTAGGACAAAGAACCTCCTAGTAGAGGATATGGCATAAGAGTGTAGGATTGTGTACCTGAGGTAGATCTATTCTACATCACAATTAATAAAATGGTTTGCCTGTTTCATCCCATTGTATCGGACATTGGTTCCTTGCTAGATATTAGAGGCAGAATATTTCTTCTTCCTAAGAGATTCATTTCTATTAGTAAACATTTGATAACACTTTTTCATTACTGTAAACGTTAATATATTTTCTGGAAATATTATTGCGCATCTATGTGTCTTACTTGCAACAGGTCCATTATTTCACGGGCAGGTTTGATTTTCCAATGCACTATAAAGCAGAACAGAGATATAATCAACTCTAGAGATAATTTTATTTAAAGATATAATCAAATGGAAGGATTTCTTACTTGCATTTTTCATTTTGGCAATGCAAATTGTAAGATGTATTAAAATCGACTATGGTAGGGAAAACTTGTAAAATATTGAACAATATGGTTATGATTTCTTTATTGATCAAGGTACAGATTATTAAAAAGGGGTGTTTTATTTAGCGATTTTTCAAAATGGGTCAGAATGTAAGACAAAAATAAATTTAAAATTCTATTTGTCTTAAAGGAATATAATGAAGTGAGACTTTTACTAAAATAGACTTATTTATTTAATAAAATTCAGTATTGTACATGTTCCTTGTTTTTCATTCAATTTTAGTACTTTATGATATTGTGCTGGTGGAACATAGTACCTTATGGTAATTAGCTTGCGGAACAGAAAGACATCTCTTTTTATGGTGCTAAGGTCATGGAACAGGAAGAATTTTCCCTTTATGGTACTGAGCTGGTGGAAGAACAGAAGGGAATCTCGTTTTATGGTACTGCGTTCGAGGAACAGAAAGACATCTCCTTTTATGGTACTGAGGTCATGGAACAGGAAGAATTTTCCCTTTATGGTACTGAGCTGGGGAAAGAACAGAAGGGAATCTCGTTTCTTGGTACTGAGCTTGTAGCACAGGAAGACATCTCCTTTCAAGATACGTTATACTACTGTGCTGGGAGAAGAACAGAAAGACATCTTTTTAATGGTACTGAGGTCATGGTACGGGAAGAAGTGTCCTCTTTATGGTACTGAGCTGGTGAGAGAACAGAAGATATTCTCCTCTCATGGTACTGAGTTTGTAGAACAGGAAGACAACTCCTTTCAAGATACGTTTTGCTACTGTGCTGGGAGAAGAACAGAAAGACATCTCCTTTTATGGTACTGAGGTCATGGAACAGGAAGAATTTTTCCATTGTAGTACTGAGATGGTGAAAGAACAGAAGAGAATCTCGTTTTATGGTACTGCATTCGAGGAACAGAAAGACATCTCCTTTTATGATAATGAGGTCATGGAACAAGAAGAATTTTCACTTCGTGTTACTGAGCTGGTGAGAGAACAGAAGAGATTCTCGTTTCTTGGTACTGAGCTTGTAGCACAGGAAGACATCTCCTTTCAAGATACGTTATGCTACTGTGCTGGGAGAAGAATAGAAAGACATCTTTTTAATGGTACTGAGGTCATGGAATGGGAAGAAGTTTCCTCTTTATGGTACTGAGCTGGTGAGAGAACAAAAGAGATTCTCCTCTCATGGTACTAAGTTTGTAGAACAGGAAGACATCTCCTTTCAAGATACGTTTTGCTACTGTGCTAAGAGAAGAACAGAAAGACATCTCCTTTTATGGTACTGAGGTCATGGAACAGGAAGAATTTTCCCTTTATGGTACTGAGCTGGTGGAAGAACAGAAGGGAATCTCGTTTTATGGTACTGAGTTTGAGGAACAGAAAGACATCTCCTTTTATGGTACTGAGGTCATGGAACAGGAAGATTTTTCACTTCGTGGTACTGTGCTGGTGGAAGAACAGAAGGGAATCTCGTTTTATGGTACTGCGTTCGAGGAACAGAAAGACATCTCCTTTTATGGTACTGAGGTCATGGAACAGGAAGAATTTTCACTTCGTGGTACTGAGCTGGTGAGAGAACAGATGGGAATCTCGTTTTATGGTATTGCGTTCGAGGAACAGAAAGACATCTCCTTTTATGGTACTGAGGTCATGGAACAGGAAGAATTTTCACTTCGTGGTACTGAGCTGGTGGAAGAACAGAAGGGAATCTCGTTTTATGGTACTGCGTTCGAGGAACAGAAAGACATCTCCTTTTATGGTACTGAGGTCATGGAACAGGAAGAATTTTCACTTCGTGGTACTGAGCTGGTGAGAGAACAGAAGGGATTCTCGTTTCTTGGTACTGAGCTTATAGCACAGGAAGACATCTCCTTTCAAGATACGTTATGCTACTGTGCTTGGAGAAGAATAGAAAGACATCTTTTTAATGGTACTGAGGTCATGGAATGGGAAGAAGTTTCCTCTTTATGGTACTGAGCTGGTGAGAGAACAAAAGAGATTCTCCTCTCATGGTACTGAGTTTGTAGAACAGGAAGACATCTCCTTTCAAGATACGCTTTGCTACTGTGCTAAGAGAAGAACAGAAAGACATCTCCTTTTATGGTACTGAGGTCATGGAACAGGAAGAATTTTCCCTTTATGGTACTGAGCTGGTACCTGGAGCAGAAAGACATCTCCTTTTATGGTAGTTTATGGTACTGAAGTGGGAGGAGAGGAAGACATCTCTTTTCATGGCAAATTATGGTAATGTGCTGGAGAAACAGGAAGAAATCTCCCTTCATGGTATGGTGTTGATGAAGCAGGAGAACATCTCCTTTAATGGTAATGTGTTGGTGGGCAAACAGGAAGAAAATATAGTTTTTAGGTATCTGAAATATAAATTAATTATGGCTCTGGTGTCTATAGTAAAACTTTAAAAACGAATATCCTAGTATATATGTTAGAACAGCGGGTTAGCTTCGTTAATGAAGCGACGGGTTTGAAACACGTCAGAAAGTGATTTATTAGTTTTTACTTTAGTTATTCAAATAATTACTTATGATATTTTAGGAATTTTAGATAAAAATATTTGAGTATTTTACTTACCCAGATCCTTGGTTTTTGGGAAACCAATTCCATTAATGGCATATCGGATGTATGATATACATTGGATTGATATTCCTACCTCTTGGAAAACTATAGACACAACAAATAGTTTGTAAGTTGAATGTAGTAGTTGTCTCGATTTTAACTCAACTGAAACAAAATTGAAAGTGACTGGCTAAGTCAAAAAATTAGTGATAAGAACATAAATTAATGTTTTACACACATACAGGAGACTTCCTAAAGCAGAATATGTTACTTATGTCTCATGATTCTATTAGCCTTTAATGTGGAAAGTACCAGAGGTATAGTCAAATGTGTTTATTTATTGTCCTTCTTAAAGATAGAAGATGAGAAATTGTTTAAATGTTTGCATAGAATATATTACAATAATGGCCTTTGCTTTCTTAAAAAAAAAATTCCAAGTTTTTATGAGTAGATAAAGGTTAAATATTAACCTTATAGAACTCTGGGCATACTTAATCTCTCATGATGAGAAAGATATTTTCAAAGTTTTAAACTTGAACAATTCAATTCAAATTGACACTAGTATTGTAAAATTTAGAAGATAAACTAGTGAAAATGAAACTGGTAACCCTTTTGGTGGAACTAGAATACACATTTTAACCATTATTTAATCCAACATTACCACCTAGGATATTGAGTAATCTCTTGAAAGTATATTTTTTGTTGTTGTAGTGGTAATAGTGTAAATAGAGCATTGGAGTATTTTTATCCTTTGTTAGTAGATTCACAAGGACCATGTAGGCTAATTAGTCTTATACCCAGTAGCAGTGATAAGGGTATTAAATACCTTGATGGACATTTGCGAATTTGAACTTGGTAAATGGAAAATTTTTTTTTCGGGAAAACATCAGATAAGTACGTAATATCAAGGTCTATTTATGGATTGCAATATCTGTAAGCATAAATGAACACAAAATCTTCCCTTAACCAACACTGAACAGTAAACTGAAGATAATTGTGTAAATATAAAAAGCCTGAGAATTAAATTATTCTGTATAGAGTGAAGACTTTTCTAAATATTTATATATGTGCACTAACTGAGTCTTGAAGACATAAAAGTGAAAGACCAAAGTTGAAGTTATACAACTATTTCATACTGTTCATGGCAAACATAACTTAAGGTCTACAAAAGATGTAGGCTTAAGCTTATTTGGATGTAGATAAGCTTGATGTATTTTGTTGTTATTTCTAACTGTAATAAGCTGTAAATTGTTACACTTACCTATAGTAGCACTTGCTCTATATTGTTGAGGACGGCAGTTTCGGGAGATGTGTCCCATTGTCAACTTAGAACATAACTGATCTCAAGGTTTTTGTAGGTTATGGTGGGGGTGATATATTAGGGTGGGGATCTTAGTGTATTTTGGGGAGTATTAGGAGTTACGATGTCGAAAAGGGTATGTGAGCTATAAAGTAAGTGCTACTATTGGCAAGTGTAACAATTTACAAGCGTTTTTAGTAAAAATTAGTAGCTCACGTGAAGATGGAATCAACAAATATGTAATAAGTTGTTTATATTAGTTTATTAGCTTTTTCTTAAACATTTCAATTTACACAAATATCTAAGCAAAAAAACTACATTGCAAAAGTAATACAATATTTACATGAGTTTGTTATTGTTAAATAGAGTTTAATTATTTTGAAAATAATCGCTCATTTCCTTTTGTTTGTTGTTTCCTTTTTGTTGTATATTGTACACCTAGTAAGCTTTCAGTGCGGCAATATTCTGTACATTCTATATTGTATTTGATTTAAATTAAATTCTTTTTGTATTTCAAACCACTCAATTTACTTAGTTTCCACACATTGTTTCAGCCTCTGAATGGCTAATAGTTTGTTTTTCATTATGAACTCAACTAAATAATTTAATGGCATTAGTGCAGTCTGATATTAATTTTAATTTTGCTTACATAATGCTGACAATGCACAGAAACTGTTGGTTAAAAGAATGATGGTTAATCAAAGTTTTACTTTCTTTCTCTATCCCTTAACCCCATCATTTAAAAGAAGTAGAAAATTTCTGCAAATTAACTTTCAACTTAAAAACATACATCACAAACACTTTTCTTATAACTTTAAATTTTTTATTCCAACTTTAAACTAAATATAATACAGTATTTAGGTTACTCTTTGTTACAGTAAATTATTACAGAACCATAGTCTGAGTAAAAAGGGCAAGTTAAATTTAAAAATACTATCTCTGTCACACTTTTGTACTTTCAGTTACGGAGTGACCAGGATTCTAGGAACAAATTAGCATAATTCAAGACGCTGTATATTGTCTACCTGGAATAGGAAAAAAGTAACTGAAAAGTATATTAATAAATTACTTACTTGTACACATAACAACTCCAAATATTAGAAGCATGTATAGAATGAAGAATCCAAATAGAGCAGGAAGAATATCTAAACAAACAAACCCAAAATTAAATTATGTGATTTTAACTATTTTTCAATTCCTTTTGCATTAGTTTATGACTATTTAAACCTTAATTTATTTTGTAAAAACTCACTGAGACGTTTTTACAAATTTACAAAATAAAGTAAAGTTCGGATAGTCATAAACTAATGTAAAAGTGATTAATTAAGTTTCACTGAACGTAATGGACTACAAAATTCAAGAGTTTAACTAATTTTTAAACAGCTATATAAAAAATAAAAGTTTCTTGGAAAAATGTATGTATTTTTGAACAGTTTCAAGTAAAAAAGTTTTTAATGAGTAAACACCGGTTTATAACCCCAGAATAGTGAGCGTTCAACTTTATATACAAGACCCTGCAGATATGGGTCTCCAGAATCCTTTACCAGGGGTTTTCTCATTTTAATTTGGCTTACAGTAACAATCCTTTTCCATCCTCTGTTGGTGGCATTAGTCGTACTAACTTGTCGCCTTAAACCTCAAAAAAATTAATAATAATAATTATACTTGTTTGTTTGTAATAATAATAAAAAATAATAGATAAATAAAATAAGCAAGAAATATTAATATTCAAGTATTTCGACTTCAGATTATATTACAACTCCAATAGTTCAAGAACATTCATACGTTATGAACAATAATGAACATAAATGAACAATAAAACAAAGAATCAACTTTATTTAATGATTTAGATCAATTGGAATCCATAGATAAAAGACTACATAGCATGTTTGGGTGGAATAAAATGAAAAACAATTATGAATGAGATATTGAAATTAAAATGCAGTTATTAGTTGGCTATATGTAAGAACGGTTATGTAGGCTATATGGGGTATTTATTATTCTCCTGGCCATTGTAAAAAAATTGCTACTTTCACTGAAAGCAAAGGTTTGGTGAAGTAAATTCCAAATTACAAAGAAAACATCTTGCTAGCCAAGTTACTAAAACATTTGTTTAAACAGATTGTCAATATATATCACAGAACTATGCCAATATATGTCATCAGCACTATGTCAATATATGCCAGCAGAACTATGCAAATATATGTCAGCAGAACTATGTTAATATATGTCAGCAGAAATATGTCAATATATGTCAACAAAACTATGTTTATATATGTCAGCCAAACTATGACATATAACAATGTCAATATAAGTTAGCCGAACTATTTAAATATATGTCAGCAGAACTATGTCATTATATGTCAGCCAAACTATACCAATATATGTCTGCAAAACTATGTCAACATATGTCACAGAACTATGCCATTGTATGTCAGCAGAACTATGTCAATATATGCCAACCAAATTATGGCAATATATGTAACATACCAATGTCAATATATGTCAGCAGAATTATGCCAACATATGTCAGCAGAACTATGAAATAAGTGAGTATATAATTATTGATCCAATTCTAGCATAATTTTCATATTATAAATATATTCTTTGTGCAAGAGCCTTTACACAGTTAGATTGACATTCATGCAGCTAAATCACAAGAGAGTCAGATTAATATTGATAACTTGTCTAAGAATGTAGTAGAGTGCTTTACTCATATAATTGCTGGAAAGAGATAAAATGTTACAGTTGATAATTAGTTTTACTCTCTTCTCTTATGTGCTCCCATTTAGAAAAACCATAAACTCACTTGAGAAAAAACAAAAAACAGAGATTCCCCCTTACACACTAGAACAACAATAAGATAAACTTTTGGCTTCAAAGTAGAATGAACAATCATACCACACCAAGCAAAAAAATAATAAAAACATGCTTTTTCTGTCAATAATGTATAGCGATGGTATAGTCGATGTAAAAATAAAGAATTATGGTTAACTAGAAATAATATTCTTTTATAATTCTAGTGACACTGATGCGCAATATAAAAGAATGCGTACTGTGGGAAGAATGACTTACAGATGGCTGACAATAGTGTTGTTGATGTGAAGCATAACAAAATCAGTAAGAACCATTCATGACGGGTTGAAACAAAACAGTATAGCAGATCATTTGCATAAAGTAAAACTCTTGGACTTTAACTAAGCGGTATTTTGAAAAAAATAAGTAAAAAAATAAGGGAATGAAACAATTTTTTTAAGTTTGCCAATCTTAATTTAGAACAATAGAAATTGAAAATGAGGCTGAAGAAGTCGTAAGACAAAAACGTTTCCTCCAAGTGTAAGTTAACAATTTAACAACTTTTAGTTTACAAAAAGTCTGGACGTAAGTAATAGCAAAAGTGTAATAAGAATTAACAACCAGCTCGTCATGAACAGCAACAAGATGTCGATATTTAATTGAAAATTATTTAAAGCCCTTCTGTGATTAATGACATGTTCCAAGCCCAACTTTGAAAAATATATTTCCTATTGATGGAGGATTTATTTAAATGGATCAGATATTTAGTAAGAAATTATAGATACACACAACAGAATTGGATTGAACCTTGGAATTTTACTCCCCTCGAATGAGAATTCTCATGTTAAAATAGTTGCAGTGATAGTTTTAAACCACTGTAAACAATATGTAACTGGATGTGAGATCGTCAACAGAAAAATGAAATAAAAATTACAATTACATTGTTTAAATCTTACTTACAAAACTCATCGGCAGAGAAATGGTGGTGCCAGAAGTCTCCAGGTGGTCCATTGGTCATTAGAAATTTGTACTTTAGGCTTAAACCCTGAAATTTAGGAATCAATCATTTTAAAAATGTTTTCCAAAATGTGATAAAAAATGAAGTGGCCATTTATTGCTAATAAGATTTGGTTTATGAAGACTGCAATAGATATGTTTGAATTAGAATATTGCATCATATGGATTGTTGGTATTTCATTAGATGTTGGTACCATCATATGGTTACTGTATTTGGGTAAATGTTTACACAGCTACAAAAAGCCTATACATTTTTTAGTGTTGGTTGTTTGTGAATAATCAAAATGCAATTCGTGAACATAAAATTCTGCCACATATTTATATTCACAAATTCAAATAAAATTTGTGAATGTTAAGGGATTAGTTTAGTTATTCATAAACTATATCTTGCATTTACTTTATATGAGGCGTTTTACATAGCATACAAATCAATATTTTACAATTATATTATTAATCACTTTTACATTATTTTAGTTTATGATCCAAACTTTAAATTTTTATAAATTTGTAAAAACTTACTGAGACAGAATGTTTTTGATCACTCCGTGGCGATCTTCATCAGTGTCTTGTAATTTAAAATATTTTGTTAGAGAATGAGCATTTTTTTTTAAAAAAGCATTTATAAACAAATTTATAAAAGCATCATTTTAAAATTTATTCTCTATGTTAGTTTAACCTCACTCTCAATTTTTTGTTTATTGTACATTGTTGACAAGTGTTAGGTTATAATATAATTAAAGCAGTATTGAGGTACCTACAGGCTCTTGATATTCTCACAGCCATTAGTTTCTATCGAGATATTTTGAAATCATTTTCTTCATCAATGTAAAAATAGTTAATTAAGTTCCACCAAACGTAATGGACTACAAAATTCAAGAATTGTATTGTTATAATTTTCATCTGATAGAAAAAATATATAAGAGTTTGATCACAAATATATTTGTTGTTAGGCTCTTCATATTTGTAAGTTTGTTTTTTATGGCTGAATATTACGTCTGATATGATCAAAGACAAATTACATAGAAAACTGTGTTTTCCTGTAGCTCCATTGATTGTAAGTTAAAATACCATTTAACACATTCACTGTAGCACCTTGAAAATGTACCCAATAGCTGACAAATATTATTACTAATGGTTATCTATAAAAACAAAACATATGTGAAGCTTTCTTATACTATTTATGTGCATTAGATGATGTGACACGATATCCTGAGTTCAGCTTTGTGGCAAATCTTGAGGAGAAATTAGGTAAAATTTTTTAGCCCCGTGGACTATAATTACAAAATGTTTTAGTCCCTTCATTTTAGAAAATCAATCATTTACTTTATTTTTTCTGATCTACTAAAAGGATTGGTGGAAAGTGTATACACCTTAAAATTATCACACACAACTGTCAACCCCAAAGTTAATATTTACTGGTTTGTTTTGTATTTAAAATTTATAAAACAAGGTTTTTGTTCACAAATGTTGTCCAGCTTTCCCCAGTTATGTTTATTAACGCTCCAAAACTCTATAACAATCTACTTTAGGGGCATAACATCTTATTGATGTTAATTATAATAATATAAATGCTATTATAGTAAAAAAAGGATCTAATACTTGTAGTACCTTCCTAAATTGTGACTTGTGTTCAATATATTTTAGGTAATACATTTTCAAAATAAAATTAGGTAAAAAATAAAAGTTATTGTTTCAAATAATAGATTTTTATATTTTAAAATGCATAATAATGATTATTAATAATTTTAATGAAAATAATAAGCTGTAAAAAATACATAACTATTAATATTTCTTGTACAATTTCCCTTAACCCAAGATCACTTATAGCTTATCAAAATGACTATGCTCCATTTACAAAAATTTCTGTATCTGACAAATGAGCAGTTCGTATAGATCCATCTTCACAGTACCTTCATGACTACAACAGCCATTAGATGCGCAGTTTCACCGCCAAAGTTTAGATGAATCTTTGTGAAACAGAGGTTGTGTCGTCATTTTGACGATACATAAGTGATTGTGTGACTTTTTTAATGATTGTGTTCTCTTTTAATATCTTTTGTAAAAATGCTTTAATTTGAATAAAAACTTGTTCTAAAACTCTTTAATTTGTTACATTCTTTTTTTTAAATAAATAAAACGTATTTAACGTTATTTTTAAAAGACTTATTTAAACATTTGTTTCACTATTCCATTGAAACGTAGTCATCGTAATTATTATTTTTCTTTTTAACAGTAGGATTCGTAGCTACTATAATATTTTTTTCCAAGAGCTAAAGAAGTATGGGATATTACAATGTTTAACACATTAATTAAAACACATTATTTTGGCAAATAAAAAAAAGAAATTGGAGTAGTCAAATTTACAATACATAAGTAATCATGTGACAAAATTGAGACATAAGTAATCTAGGGTTAAAGAGATTCAATTTTTAAAAAATGGTTGAAATGATTGAACAAAAGGCAGCACAGTCTCTGGGCTTACTTGATGCAAAGTATATACAGCTGCCATTACTCAATTCCACAGAGGGAGGGACCCATCTTGTGACATGGTCATTGTGTTAGTTGTTGATTTTCTTGTTGTTCCAAACTGATTATTTTGGGCATGAATCTCTTCAAATTAAAACTTAAACTACTCCAAACAGTATAATGTACTTCTTTTCTCTTTCATAAAAATGTATTCAACATATTGTTGGCAATATCTTTTCTTCAATCACTAATTGTCAAAATAAAATATTACAACTCTTTGATTACATTTTACTATTTTTTCCTGTAAACTGTGACAGTTGGGTCATAAGTTTACCATGGAAATTTTAAATCCAAACCTAAACTTATAAAGTATTCATTAGTATATTTGTTGATTCCATCTCCATATGAGCTACTAAACACTTGTAAATACTTACACTTTTTAAAAAATGTTTTAACGTGCCTATAGTAGCACTTACTTTGCTTGTTGAGGACGGCCGTTTCGGGAGATGTGTCCCTTTGTCAACTCAGACCGTAACTGATCTCTTGCAGATCAGTTACAGTCTGAGTTGACAAAGGGACACATCTCCCGAAACGGCCGTCCTCAACAAGCAAAGTAAGTGCTACTATAGGCAAGTTAAAACATTTTTTAAAAAGTGTAAGTGATTACTAGTAGTTCACGCGAAGATGGAATCAACACTTGTAAATATTTACAAACTTGCCTATAGTATCACTTACTTATATTTGTTGGTGCCTAAAGTTATACATGAATGAAACTTAAACATTATAATTTTGTAACTGTATGTTGTGTAAAGCTATTTCTATTACTTCATAAAAGTTTTAATAATTAATTACAATTGTCCTGCTACAAATTATTGACTGAAATTATATTAATTTAATGGAAAACTGTAAACAACAAACCTTGGTGGTGTTGCAGTTGCTAATAGCCAGAAACCACCATCTTTCTCTAGCGCTATGAAATCGTTTTGAATTGTTACAATAAATGATTTCTGTTTGATTAATTTTTTTACAGCCAGCCTTACTATCCATTACCGTTAAATTAACAATTTGGTTGTTTCTTATATTTAAAACAGATTCCTTTTCTTCACAGTTCTGAAATAAATACAAATTACATTTTGGTTTTATTAAACAAATAGAAAATAACAGTTAAAATATCTATAATTGGTAATTGACATGATAACTAACCTAACTATTTTTTTAGCAGATTTTATAAATTAAATTAATAGGAATTACAGGTTGATTATTGTAAAAAAAACTAATGAGAAGTTTTACAAAAGCTTTTTAAATACTACAAAAGCTTATTATGTAGCATGTTCGTTATCAGAAGTTTTTATTTAAAATATAAATTTTTAAACGATTATATGAGAAGATTATTAAAATATATTAAATAGTGGGAGATGAAGAGACTATGATATCAAAACTATGGTTCACATTATCCAAATGGTCAATGATAGTATAAATTTGATTTTTGCACTAAAACATACAAAGCCAAACTTACACACGCTAACATAACAGCAAATAATGTAAAAATTTGCTGATAATAGTACTTACTTTTGATGTTAATGATGATGGCTGTTTTGGGATATGTATCCCTTTTGTCAACTCACGCCTCAAGTTTAACATAAAAGGTAAGTACTACAATAGGCTAGTATTTACATATTGCCATATATTTTAATATATATAAATGTATTCCTTTTTTGCAGATTCAAGGCACCTAGCCAGTATGACTGTATTTGCCTGTAAAAAATAAGAAAGGATTGTAAATATAGGTAGCATTGAGGCAGGGCTTTAAAGGAGATGCTATGCAAGGTATATAGCTGAAGAAAGGCACGTACTCTCACTACGTACTCGGATCATAAAGAGGTATCTACTATTACACTAGAGCTACCTATTACAGTAGTTTATTAAGAAAAGGACAAGGAAGGGGTTGATAGAATTGGAAGTACGGCTGAGAAAAAAACTTAATATGGAAAAAGGTGGACATTTTGGAATGGCAAATAGCTCAAGTTGAATTATAAAAAGCAAGACTTACTAAGATAAATTTGTTCAGGATTAGTGCAAAGAATATTCTGTAGTAATGATCATATCTTGAATTGAAGATAAACATATTGGTACTGAGGTACATCAGTATCAAATATACCACCCACATTCCAATATGCACAACCGGATGACACTTTAAATTTAAAATACAAATTATCCAATTCAGATTGCTTCATTATTTATTTTATCTTATGCACATTTTAATATCTAAGATAACATCATCAGAAGAAATGATTTCTTAATCCAAGATAAGCAAAACAACTAAATAAAATGATAAATTAAACTTATGTATTAAAATGTATATTAGGGAAAATTTTAAAAACATAAATTAAAACTTTAAAATAGTTTTTTTTCAGAGTGTGGCAAAATCAGAGTTACTGGAATTGTAATATAGCACGGTGTTCACGAAATTTCAATACCCTAAAATTGCACAAAATCATGGTTAGAAACACGTTTTAAAAATAAACTCAATATGACCTCCCTTTCCAACTGCTACATAATCACTGATTATAAAAACGAGTAGCTATAACAATATTTTTAAAATTCCAAGACAAAGTATCAAAAATTTTAAAAATTAGCTTTTTTTTGATCTGAAAAATGTCACATTTCCTTACTCACCATGGGTTAGTTTAACTTCAGCAAAAGGGTTCCATTACAACTCTACAAGTTGGAAAAATCAAGCAATGAGTCAAACCATACAGGATTTAAATTAAGCAATGGTGAAAACTAATTTCAAGAAACCTAGATTGAATCTAAATTTAGAAACATACAAAATCGGATAGATGCATTAAAAGAAGTAGTAAAAATATTGAGAAAACACCTACCTAGTCGATAAACTGTGAGGCCACTAACAGGGTCACTAAAGAAACGAGGGGGATTAAAAAATAAATAGAAGATTGAATAAATCTATTAATGTAAGAACATAGGGTTAAGTTGTTCATAAAAACAAGAGATTCCCCTAATCTTAAAGTTTTGAGGCTGTACATCTGAAGTTTTGAGGCTGTGCACCTTGAAGTTTCTGTAATATTTACTTACTATTCATTTGGAAAAATCCACTATTTATTGATAAAACGCTCAAAATCAATCAGTATATTCAAACACATAGTAACCAGTCTACAACATATGATAAAATATGAAAGCTCCACAAATTCACAATTTTGTTTTGCGAAGTGAATTATTAAGTAAATAAAGCATGCATGTTCTCTATTGAGTGGCTAAGTTCTCTAATTTATTAATTTTCAATGTCATTATATTTAAGTCCCCTTAGATTCAAAACAATAAAAACCATAGTAAATAAGTTGTATTAAAAATTAGTTTTAAGTTGTTATATTTGAAACAAAGGTTGTTTTTTCACCATTGTCTTCCTTACATTACAACTCCTAAAATAACATATTACCGTTGGAATTTTGGTAAATGTATCTATAGATTATTGTAATCTACTACTAGCCAATTTTGTGTTATATGGTAATTAAAATTAAATAAATATATTTCGTAGTAATCAAGAGGTAAGTTATAACAAATTTATATATATTTTAATTAATTACATTTTAAGAGTTTGAAATTTAATTAGTTATTTCGTAGTAATACGAGATTATTGTCAGACAGTTTATATTATTTTTTATGAAATTAGTACTGTATTTTGAAAATATAAATTGTTCACAAACTATAGTATTAGGATGAGATAGTAAATAGGGTGGCATTTTGCGAGAGCATTTAACTTGTATTCCAGAGATTTACCTTGTTAGACTTGTATACTAGTGGCCAATGATTGTCGTCATCATAGTAGAGTAATAAGTTTTGTACAGAAAATGCCTGAAATCAAAAACATATTATATCAGTAAATAATTAAACAATAAATAATACACAGCTATACATGGTCTCGAATCACACACACACACACACACTTACGCACACGCACGTTCACAGCGCGCCCGTGCGCACACACATACACACACATACACACACAAACACACACACACACACACACACACACACACACAAACACACAAACACACACACACACACACACACACACACAAACACACACACACAAACACACAAACACACACACACACATGCCACATAATTAATTCTTTTAGAGCCTGGCACACATGAGAGCGTTGCAACGCACATTTTGAAATAATATAGAATAAAGGTAAGTGTACACATGAGATGGGCGCTTTTAACGTGGGTCTCAGAGTTTAGTAGAGGAACGACTGCAGCGCGCTTCCAGTTCCCAACGTCTAAGTTAGACCATTATAGATGCAGTCTAGCACGTGCTTTTGGCACAGTGTACACCTACAATAATGGAAGAAAATATGGCATCGTTTGGCACTGAGCTTTTCATTGAAGAAGTGAAAAATCACTGTGCTATATGGGACATGTAAAGTGCAGTATACAAAAACAGAGTGTTGAAAAAAGCAGGTTGGCAGAAATTGGTTTAAATGTTTTCTGCAGATGGTAGTTCGAAGAGGAAATTGAAATTCCTGGTAAAAGACTATTTTAATATTAAAAACAATTTATTACACGATTAATACCTAAAACAGACATTAGTCGTAAGACATATTAGATAACTATTGTTGCAACATTTATTTTAATAATCACTTTACCAATAGTTTATGACTATACAAACTTTAAATTTTGTAAATTTTTAAAAACTTACTGAGACAGAACGTTTTCGATCGCTATGTGGCGATCTTCATGGTGTCTTCTGCTTGGAGATGTAAAGTTTGGATAGTCATACACTATTGTTTAAGTGATTAATAAGTATTTGTTGATTCCATCTTCACGTGAGCTACTAGTTATCACTAAACACTTTTAAATGTGTTTAGTGATTAATAAAATTCACCGAACGTATTGGACTACAAAATTCAAGAATTTCTATTAAGCTTATACATATAGAGTAGAACTTGGATAATTCTAACGTGTTTAATGGTAAAAGTGTTTATTTTCAGATTTGTCACACACAAGATTTAGACGCCTGTGCTTTATAAGGGATATTTACCAGAAAGGACTTCAGTCATACAGCATCATACATTGGTCCTTTCTTTGGTCTCATACTGTCTGAGATAGGTGTAAAGTGTTACAAAAGAGTCGTCAGTCAATCGTGCGTTGCAACGCTTTATGTGTGTGGTAATGTGTTATCTGACGTGTGTTGCAACGCTGTATGTGTACAGTTGTGTTATCTAACGCGCGTTGCAACCCTCTATGTGTGCGGTAATGTGTTATCTGACGCGGGTTGCAACGCTGTATGGGTACTGTAATGTGTTTTCTGACGTGTGTTGCAACTCTATGTGTGCGGTAATGTGTTATCTGACGCGCGTTGCAACGCTGTATGTAATGTGTTATCTGACACGTGTTGTAATGCGTTTATACTTTAAAAGTATATTAATATATAACTGCAGTTCAAGATGAAACAAATTGTATTCATTTTCTTGTTATTACTATTAGTTAATTTTTGTTTTGTTGTATTATAATTACTTTTATAACTCTATATAGGCACTAGCTTTATCCAGCCAGGCATCTCTGTGGGTCTCTACTTAATTAATTAAACACTAATTAATAAGAAACAATTTAAATTAAAATACTAACAAAATATTTAAATACAAATGCTGATTAATCAACACAGCCTATTTCCACTGCTATTTGTTCTTTAACAAAAATATAAAACAATGAAAAATAAACAATATTCATGAAATAAGTGCAATGGTGAGTGATGCAGCACATTGCCAACGCAATATACCTACTAAAAAGTACGAATATTTAGTCACTATATAACTAAATATTGTAATAGCTAAATTTCTCTATAAAACCATCCGAAGCTATTTAAAATTCCATAATCATTCTTCCATAAAAAATAGTCTTAATTTATTCGACGAACTAAAAACATACTACTGTACACAACCCCACTTTAGTCTCCTTTGATATATCAAACCTATACACCTAAATCACCACTCCAGAAACTATCAACATCCTCAAAAACATGATTATAGATACAAATACACCACAAACACACATTGACGAAATTATCCACCTATTAAAATTAATCACATCACAAAATTACTTTACCTACAATGGCACTTTCTACACCAGATAAGAAGGTCTACCTATGGGATACCCCATAACAATAAATATTCAGATAACATAATTTACTGGTATGGATACGTCGACGACATTATAACATTATACAAGGGTAACACACGCCGAGCACACATATTTTTAAAACATCTTAAACCACACATCCAAAACTAACATACACCATCGAAACATAACAAAAACACTCTTAATTTCCTGGACCTTACAATTACACGAACAGACAAACAAACACATATATTCAACATATACCGAAAACCCACCAACACCAATAATACATTCACAACACTTCAAACCCCCGCGCCAACGTAAACTACCCGCATACAACACTATGATATATTGCCTATTAAAAACACCGTTAGACAAAGAAGAACACTACCAAGAATTAAACACCATCAAACAGAGCGCAAACCAATGGATACAACACAACAACAATTGCCAAACTATACAACTGCCTAAAAAATGCACTTAGTACCTCAAATACAAGTACGAAACTTTACAAACTAACTTGCAGCTCGTGCCCCAGCTTTTACATAAGCCAGACAGGGAGGTCATTTTACACACGCTACCAAGAACATATAAAAACACTAACAAACAAAAACACCCAATCAAACTTTACCCAACATCTCATCCACAAACCATAACTACACAAATATAACATCTAACCTACAAATTCTTCACAAACAAAACAAAAATAACCAACGATACACAACCGAACAAAATGAGATATACAAACATTTCAAACTACACCCTACACATATACTCAACACCCAACTACATTACAACTCACACACACTTTCTGACATCATAACCCCCAATAATTATCAAAAACACCTACATCCTCACCCTAATATCCTACTCCGCCCTAACCTACAAAAACTATAAGGTCAGTTACGGTCTGAGTTGACAATGGTGCACATCTCCCGAAACGCCATCATCTCAACAGTTATAAAGGTAAGTGCTATTATAGGTAGGCCTAAGTGTAATATATTTACAAGTGTTTTAAGTTAAATATTATTTTCATACTCACACTATGGTATTCAATGGTGTATTGAAATTGACCATGCTGGGATAAAAAGCAAAAACGTGACAAGAAAGCCCAATTCTGAAAATGTATAAAAACATTTATAGAATAATCCTATACATACGCTTATTTCACTGAATTATTTTAATATGTATTTATTAAGAGTCAAGTTACAAAATAAGTAAAATTATAACTTAAAAGTACATTTGTAACTAACAATAATTCACAAAGGTATTGAAATAGCAATGATGATAATAAATACAGGGAACAGACGTTTACTTGGTACCCTAAGAGTTCTTGGTACCAGTAATTGTGAATGTTCAGTAATGTTTAAGACACAAACTGAACTCATTGAAGTTGCTTGTTGTAATCATCTTGAACTCACTGATTAAACTATAATTAAATAACACGTAGCTACATGAATACTCAAGAGGTTACTTGCTGACGCGTTTAGAAACAATCTTTCCTTTTACGAAGCTAAGTCTCTACTGGCGGCGTCGCGCGAGGTATAAAAGGTTGTCGGCATACGATTTATAAGTATAGTGGGGGTAGGTTATAGGTTAAGTTGGTTGTTTACTGTGTAATGGAAAAGGGTGTTGGCTTCAAAATGTGCGTGTTCATTTAATATATAGTTTTTATCAGATGCGTGGTTATATAAATTAAAACAACCTCTCACCACAAATTCAACAAATTTTATTTAACCCTATGTACATTTCGACTACAAAGAAATCATCTTCAGAGGTATTTTTACAAATAAGATGTGTGGTGTTTGAATATTTCATATTTTTCTATAGTTGTTAGTTTTTTACTATGGTTAAATAGGTGGAGAATATTTAAATTAATATGTATGTCTGTGTATGCGTGTTGCGTGTTTTGTAGATGTGTTGTGTAGCTGGATTTTGGGATTAGGTTGTTTACGTCGTTGATGTGTTCTTTGAAGCATGTGTAGAATGATCTACGGGTTTGGCAGGCGCGTATCCAAGGGGGGGGGGTGATGGGGCGATCGTCCCCCCAACCCTCAAGAACTTTGGGTTAAAAATCGACAATATATTATTAAATTAGGACTTTCTATTAAATTAGACTTTTACTTGAGTTAATTCGTCTTTTATTGTAAATAAGAAATAAAATTTTAATTTTTAATTTGAAAATGTGACGCGTTCCCTCGGCATACCCTCGTAAACGTCTAAACGTTTTAACAACAGATAGCGCTAGTGAAGCAAAGTCTCTAACATATGATTTTCAATACGTAATTTTGCAAGCGTAATATTCGCAGTTGACTCCGGAATTGTTTGTATTGGAAGAATAACTACTTATATTAATTAATAAACCATTTTTATAATAATAGCTTATTATGAAATTAATAATATTCTCTAGCCATAAGTGTTATCGAAACTGGAATAATTATTTATTAAAAAGTCTAATTTGCTACGAATCTTTATCACGATACCGATTTCTAACGCAAGCGTAGAAAGAACTTTTTCTGTTCTATGTTTTTACATAAACGCACGCGCGCGCGCACACATACACGCACACACATATTATATATATATATATATATATATATATATATATATATATATATATATATATATATATATATATATATATATATATATATAATGCATCGATCACCCCTCCCCCAAAGCAAGTCGCTGGATACGCGCCTGGGTTTGGTTGATATAATAGCTGGGAAACCCGTTACATGTTATTTTGTATATACAGGGAAGATTGTATTTGTTTGTTGTTGAAATCGTTGTATGTGTTACTTGAAGGTGTTCTTTGTTTTGTATGTTATTTGGTAGTTGAGTTTTCTGAATGTGGAAGCAATTCTGGTTGGGTGTTTGTTGTGGTATGTGAGGGATATGTATTTGTTTTTTTTTTTTTTTGGTTTGTCAACATGACTGTTTGATGATGTTGTTTATGTTTAATTTTCATGAGTGTTGTTTATTAGTGTATGTTGGTAGCTGTTATGTTGAGCGATGTATTTGATTGAGTTCTTCGTCATAGTCTTCTTGTTGCATAGACATATTAACTAGAGTGTAACATATGATTAACTTCAGAGTGGTCGTGTTGTGTGGGGGGAATACCTAAAGCACCACTGTCCTGGATATTAATAATAGAAATAGAATTTAAGGAGAGAACGTGAAATAGTTTCGTAGTTTGGGTAAGGGGATCGATCCCAATAGTCGTGTAGGACGTGCGTAGAGGCTGTGCATCCAAACGTCAATGTTAACCGGAGTCCAAAGCGAAACTAAATCTAAAGTCAAACCATCATTAATAAGTTATTGTTTATGACGATCACATAGTTTTTATGATAATTAAATATTACAATTGTCTCTCAGTTATAAAGAAATGCTTCTAGAATATTTTCTGATTACATAACTGGTCTGATTGTTAATAATTTAATTATAATACAATAATAATATATTTACAGAAAAACAATATTCTTCACAAACTAAGTTTTTATATTATATAATAAACTTTTAATCTATGTTCGGGCAATGAATTAACTATTATGTTTGAAAGGTATTTTGTTAAATATGGCGAAACTACTACATCTTAGTTACATTTGTGGCAATGGTGGCTTTTTTGTGAATACAGCGCAAACCCTTGACGTCCAGATAGGTTTAGAATTGCAAGGCCATCTACAGGTCTGTTGCGGCGGAACTACTACATCTTAGTTACATTTGTGGCAATAGGGGCTTTTTTGTGAATACAGCGCAAACCCTTGACGTCCAGATAGGTTTAGAATTGCAAGGCCACCTACAGGTCTGTTGCGGCGGAACTACTACATCTTAGTTACATTTGTGGCAATAGGGGCTTTTTTGTGAATACAGCGCAAACCCTTGACGTCCAGATAGGTTTAGAATTGCAAGGCCATCTACAGGTCTGTTGCGGCGGAACTACTACATCTTAGTTACATTTGTGGCAATGGGGGCTTTTTTGTGAATACAGCGCAAACCCTTGACGTCCAGATAGGTTTAGAATTGCAAGGCCATCTACAGGTCTGTTGCGGCGGAACTACTACATCTTAGTTACATTTGTGGCAATGGGGGCTTTTTTGTGAATACAGCGCAAACCCTTGACGTCCAGATAGGTTAAGAATTGCAAGACAACCAACAGGTCTGTTGCTTCGGAACTACTACATCTTAGTTACATTTGTGACAATGGGGGCTTTTTTGTGAATACATAGCAAACCCTTGACGTCCAGATAGGTTTAGAATTGCAAGGCCACCTACAGGTCTGTTGCGGCGGAACTACTACATCTTAGTTACATTTGTGGCAATAGGGGCTTTTTTGTGAATACATAGCAAACCCTTGACGTCCAGATAGGTTTAGAATTGCAAGGCCACCTACAGGTCTGTTGCGGCGGAACTACTACATCTTAGTTACATTTGTGGCAATGGGGGCTTTTTTGTGAATACAGCGCAAACCCTTGACGTCCAGATAGGTTTAGAATTGCAAGGCCACCTACAGGTCTGTTGCGGCGGAACTACTACATCTTAGTTACATTTGTGGCAATGGGGGCTTTTTTGTGAATACAGCGCAAACCCTTGACGTCCAGATAGGTTTAGAATTGCAAGGCCACCTACAGGTCTGTTGCGGCGGAACTACTACATCTTAGTTACATTTGTGGCAATGGGGGCTTTTTTGTGAATACAGCGCAAACCCTTGACGTCCAGATAGGTTAAGAATTGCAAGACCACCAACAGGTCTGTTGCTTCGGAACTACTACATCTTAGTTACATTTGTGGCAATGGGGGCTTTTTTGTGAATACATAGCAAACCCTTGACGTCCAGATAGGTTTAGAATTGCAAGGCCACCAGTAGATGGCAAAACCACAGTTTCAGCCCAACAGGTGGTTTTGACGGAAAATACGTTACTTTTCCGTTAAAAACGGTTACATGAGGTATGAGGGGTTGGTTTCAGCGATTATTGGAGGGTGACGTGTATGGTACGAGGTCTGGAATGTGGGCGGTTGTGCGCGGTTGTGCGTGTGTGTATGTGGCAGGTGTTTTTTTTAGAAATACGTTAATTTTCCGTTAAAGACCGTTAGGTGAGGTAGTATGGGTTGGTTGGTGATATGGGTGTTGGCTGTTGTGTGATGTAATTAGAAGCCTGTTCGGACATGTTGGGGGGTAATGTAAAAACCGTTGTTTACCTAGAGAATGTGTGTATTATATTCTGTACCCAGTTCGTTGCTGACCTATATTTTTACTATAACGTCGCGTTTGTACGGTTGAAATCCGTTACGAGGTGATGGGATTATTTTCGCTATAAAAATGTGTCAGTCGCAAAGACTGAACGGTGACTTCTCTGTTTGTTCTCCAGATCTTTACTGGTTAAAAAATGTAAAAGCATGTTAATTTATTGATATAGGTTCCTCGCTCGTGAGCTAATGTGTTTACACATCGTTGTGCTAGCGATTGTTTGTTGTAACAGGTATTTGGCCTGAATAAATTGTTTTTAAAAACCTACCTCTGTTTCGAGTTATAATCATGTTCGGACCATTGAAAAGTGTTTTTAAGACTTTACCTGCGCGCTTGTACGTGCGAGTGCTCACGATTGTGTGACGTAATTAAAAGAGTAGCGTATATAAACTGCAATAGCTATCAAAAAAGTAACATTTGCCGTTCAGATTGACTAGCGATGGACATCGTACAAATGGGGAAAAGCAAGGCATTCGTTCCCGTTGACAGTTTCAGGGAGAAGGCTTTAGTTACTAGGAAGACCTCATTGGCAGCAGATATACTTCGTGCAGAATGTAAAATCTGTCTATCAGAAGAAGTTCAAGTGGTTTATTTACCCTGCAGACACGTTATTGCTTGTTTGCTTTGCGGATTAGCCTGCAAAACTTGCGGAATTTGCAGAGAAACTGTTGACTCTATTATGAGAATTTATCTTTCCTAACATTTGTAATAATTTTTTGTTTAACAACAATATTTCTTTTTAATAGTATAATTATTGTAACTTATTATTTAAAAAATATATATTATGTCTTGTAGAAAAAATGTAATTTTGTGTTTGCTTTGACCAAGCTTAAGTCATTTTACACCTTTGCTCAACTAAAAATCCTCTATTTTATTAATATTCAAACATCAAACAATACACACACACACACACACACACACACACACACACACACACAAGTGTTGGGCATAGTTGATATCCACGACATACTTGTGTGTGTTTGTTTTGAAATACAATGCAATTACGTTAGGATTAATAAAACTCATACTGACAGGTGTTAAGACAGGTGTTGTGGGGGACGGGTAAAACTAGGTTTGATGAACTCATAGGGGGGCAGGTGTTGCACTGCATGTAGGTATAGCTCTATATAAACGAGCGAAACGTTTAGAGACTGTTCACTTCTATGCATGACTTTATAGAGTGAATACTATGTTCTTGTTAGCTTTTAAGATATTTCAATGTTTTAATATATTTTTTATTCCCTTGTATTTTATATAGGTTAATTTGGTTTTATGCTTTGTAAAGAAGGTATGCACCCAGAGATAACGGTTTTTTGCGGTTCAAAATAAGTAACCATGCTTGAAACCCAAAAAATCTGCCACAATATCGCCAGTTGTATATTGTTCGCATATCTTGGTCATATCTTATTTCCAAAGCATATAATTTGAGATAACATCTCTGTATTGTGAGTTTTTGTTAGCTTGTTAAGAAATACAATTATAATATATGTTTATTCCTTGTTGTACTTTATATAGCTCACTTTGGTTTACATTATATTATTTAATTTTTTTGTGCATGTTAGACTAAATGTTTAGATGTATTTTGTGGTTGCATGTTAAATTTTATTTTTATAATTATAGCATAAACACAGCATGTTTTTCAGGTTAAAATAATTATATATGTATTTCTTCCAGGTTTATATAAATAATACCAATATTTATTCTTGTTTCAGCAGTTTTTTCAGGTTAAAATAATTATATCTTTATTTATTTCAGGTTTTATATAAATAATACCAATATTTATTCTTGTTTATTTTTCAGGTATTATAAACAATATTACTCCTACTTTCATGTTTACCTCAGGAATCTTGATTGTTTCTGATTTTGATCAATCCCCCCCTAATGTGATTTTTATTGGGTATCTTTTAATTACTTCAAGCCCATGTCTGGAGTATATTACACATAAGCACGTGCTATATATGTAGTTGGAACAGAATGGGGTATCTCATGAGGTGAAAATCAATTTCGTAAAATTATTGTTGATTTAGTCTTGTGGAATACATAAATTGTTATTCAAAATACCGAAAATCACATATTTGGGGGAATTTAATAACATTTTTTTATTGTTTACTTTTCAGGTAAAATAATATATGTTTCTTACTTCCAGGTTTACATCATTAATATCCCTAATACTCCTTCCTCTTTCACGCACGCTAAGGCTATCTCCGGATAGTTTGTCTGGGGGCAACCCGGGCAAAGCGTGTTCTCCTGGACATCATTGTTTCTGTTCACTGGGAGCTTGATATCCAACCCCCCACCCCACCCACCTTTTTTGTCTTTTCCCCGAGGTGAGTAAACGTAGCGGATGATTGGCGAGATGAATTTCGCGTCATTCGTTGCGTCACCCGGCTTCCAATAGTCATACAGCAAGAACGAATTCAGCGTATGTCTATTATTCACTTACACCCCAATCCCTCTAGGTTGCCGTTGGTCTATTCGGCTGGTGACGTGAAGAATTGCGTTCCAGTCTAGTAGAGCGCCTAGGGATCCCTTTGTGCAGAGTGTTACAAGGAGGATATTCAGTACATTCTGCTTAGAGTCACTCCTTCCTATTCTTTCCCATAGTTTTAAGGAAAAAAAATTTTTAATATTCAAACGACCTTGACCCAGTTTTTAGCTGGAAGAAAATGCTTCACACATTTTCCAAAGCTTGTATTAAAGTTATAATACGTTCTGTTACCTCCTACACCGAAAAAAATAATAATAAGTTCAATTCCCCCCGCAGAGTTACTTCAATTTGTGATTTGGAACACTTCAATTCCTTCCACCTCCCCCGATATCTTCTTTACTCAACTATTCTACTATGTTAAACCTCACCTACCTCTTCACATCCAAAACGTCATTCTCCCCCTCCCTTCCTAGTGATACAGTATAACCCCTCCTTCGTTTTAAATCGTATAAATAGCATAGACTCGCGATAACATCATCATTTTGCTTCTCAATGTTATAGCTGAAGAATGGATCCAACCGTCAGGATTTCTACAGCTCCTCTAAAAATGTCCACCATACATAGGAGAACTGAAACCGCAAGCACTTCAAATACCGCAGCCTATCATTTCAACAACCTGGTTAAGGACCTACTGCTAACAGATAGTCCTGTTAAAAATTGTAAAAACACATCCTCGACTATTTCTCCGAAACCTACTGCAGCCAAAAAACTTGAGTTTTTACCTACTCTACCCTCCAATTCCCAAAAGCAATTCCGACTTTGTACATACAGATTTTCGAAAGGGATAAAGAGAAACGGAATATGCAACGCTCGTATTGCAGGTGATGGTGTTATACTGTGCAGCCGTCATCGCGAGCGTAATACAACAGGCCTGAAAGAAACAAAATCTTCCACAAATAAGTCTTCAAAAAATATTTTGCCGAAAATAAAAATATCCAGACTCAAAACTAACACCAAATATCGACTTCTATCATACTTGAACGATGATGAGGCCATCGTGGGAACTACAAAAGGTGCCTTCATCATACATTTCCCTTTTAAGAAGTTTAAAAAACAACCTCTTAAAGACGGATGGTATCTTGAAGTAAAGTTTGCAGATCACAACTCCAAAAAGAAGCTTCTACATTGGGTTAAAAAATAATACGATTCATCTTCTCAGCAACTGTTTCCTCATACACACCCTCCTTTCCTTTGCTTTCCTTTCCAAGAATAGAGCAGCTGATGGGTTCGCCCATCAGCTGCTCTATTCTCTTTATTATAAACGACCTTGACACATATTTACCAAGGCTACTAGAGCCGCATGAGCACACAAGAGCAGCATGTATAGAACACAAGCTTTTTATCTATTTATGCAACTTCATATTATATTATAAACTCACTATCTGAATTCTCAGTATTATTTTGTTTACAGGTGTGGGAATATGTCTGAGGAAAACCTTCTCAATGAAATAACCTCGCTTAGGAGATTGATAAAGTTAAAGTATAATCGGTTTAAGATACGAAAAATTGAGAGCGAAAGTAGAGTACAAAAACGTTTACATTATATTATAGAACCTATCAGAGAGTTGATTAAAACCGCTTTAGATAAAATACTATCTGAAAAAGCTTTGTATAAATCCAAAACGCTAACCGCGTGTGATTCGGGAGAACGTTTTGCAAAGTATAGTTTTATTCCTAAAGCGGTGTCATCTCCTACGACCCACTCTTTGACGGACGACACAGTGTTAGAAAGGGTGAAAACAGACCATGCCTCCTTGTTATATCCTGAATTTACAGACTTAAATGTAATAGCTGAGACATCCGATCCCCCAGAACCCAGTGTCGGCGAAGTTATATCAACTCCGGGTGCTTATGACGTAGCAACAGAGTGGTTAGAGGAGACTTTCGTTAATCCGCTCACTAAATCTTACATGAAGAAATTCATGAATGACGCTGCCGGTAATAAAAAGAGTATTGATCATACATACGGTCCACGTTTGGAGAAAGATAACATCTTTGTTGGTGACACGCAATTGTTGTTCGAAGAAGATGGTGGTCTGCGATTGGGTGATACCGTTTACAATCCGACTAAAGGATTGTATGAGCTTCTTTTCAAGAGAATACCTGATGATGACGTCTATGACGAGAATGATATCGCAGCCTATAAAGATATATTAGTCAAGACCAACGCTCATAGGATTGGATATTTGCGAAACAACAGGATTAATCGCCAAGTAAATTCCTTTAAATATAGGACTGTATTAGCTCAAATGTTTCCCACAACATACTACGGATCAGGGATGTGATACAGCAATAGCAACAGCAGACACTTAATGATAGTTCCAGCTAAAGCGGGTAACTTTACTCAAACCCTTAAAGATATAAACATACTGAATAACGTAACACAGTTCTAGGCACTAGGTCAGTATGTCAAGGTTATATATAGTTAATAGAATAGATCAGCTGATGGGTTCTCCCATCAGCTGCTCTATTCTTGGGAAGGGAAGGAAGCGAGGGATAGAGGGATGGGTGATATTGAGAGGATTGGTTTGGAAAAGGTTTTGAAATTTTCAGTACTTTGGGTTATTACTGAGAGCTTTGATCACTGTCTTCGAACGAAAGTCGTCTTCTTGCGGAGCATACACCGTCACGCCGAGGATTGCTACTTATCGGTGTGCTAGTAGCCTGCGGTTGCCCATCATATGAATCTGTTGCATCTTCAGCATAAGACACTACATTTTCCTTCAACGAAGGATCTTCATCGTCCTCAAGTGAGTCTACAGTAGTTTGTAAAAAGTCTTCCAACGAGGTATTCATTACGGTTGTCATGTTTTGTATATCAACAGCCGTGAAAACAGCAAAAACTTGTTCAACTTCTTCCTCTGATAAAGTGGCTATCCACGACCATTCTATACAATGAATAGGTTGTTCTATATTCAGAGGAGCCATGTTAATTATAGTTAGGTTTGAACAATTATAATTCGCTTGTTTGCAGTTTTTGCTTTTTTATACGTGCGCAATAACTTTTTGAAAGGACAGTGATAGAAGGGGGGGTAACAAGGATAATGCTTTTTTAAATATATAGTGGTGGGGGATGTAGTTCAGGATATATATATAAGACATGCATGATTTTAGTATCATTTTAGTTTCTAACTTGAATTTGAGTAGAACAAATATACTAAAAAATGGAATCTAACAATGTTTTCTGCTGTGAAATTTGTAGAGATGAATTCAAAGATGAGTTACTGTATCTGATGCATTTTGAGTTATTTCACAGAGTCTGCACACAGGAAAATGAAGACAGAGAAGTTTACACAATTCCCGACTATGAAGGAACTATTCCAGCTGATGGAGAAAGGAACACAGAAAGGAATAGCTTATTCTCGTGCGAGATTTGTGGAGAAGAATTCAACGACCGCTTACTCCTGTTGTCGCATGTTGAGATATTCCATACACCTTTTCTCGATCAAGAAAACAACGAATTATACAGCTTACCAGACTTGCCGGAAACTAGAAAGGAATCAGTAGCTGACAGAGCAACAGTCATACATTACGCTCCCCCAAGACAAAAGTTGAAACACGAACTTCTATCTCAAGCGTTACCTAGGTCATATGTTAAACATTTCCTTATAAGGAACGTAACCGAACTCTATTTGGACGATTACATAATTGAAGCGAGCGATGTTGTAGTGGAGCTGTTGAAAGAGGAGCTCATTCGTTTAAATTTTATAAAGTTTGGACTTGTGATGGAGTCCGAATTTGTAAATGTGGAAGGAGAAATATCTCAGAGAGCGTTTATAACTAGGAACAGAAAAATTACTTTTGCATCAGACCTGGAAAACGTAGTCAGGGAATGTATGCAGGAGATTGTTTTGAAAATAACTGAACACGAAAGTCGGGGGTCTGGATGGACATTAGGTAAAGTTAAGAGTATGGTTGTAAGAGTACATAAACACGGGTATGGTAATCGTGGAAGTAGTTATATCCCGTTACCTAAGACGATAGCATCCACCTTGTCTTGCATTAATGTCCAGAACTCCGACAATAAATGTTTTCGATACGCAATGCTAGCAAAACATGTTGGTCCAAAAAACGCATGTAGAGTTGACTACAAATACGAACAAGTTGGCAATAAGTACAACTTTGCTGGATTGCAATATCCGGTCTCAGTTGAGGATATAAAACTCTTTGAAAAACGAAATCCTGGAGTATCCGTGAACGTTTTTAGTCTCGACGAAAGTCATAATGTTTATCCGCTGAGAGTAGTAGAAACTGAAGATATTCGCCACACAGACTTACTACTTCTACACGATGGTGATGTCTCGCATTACGTCTACATTAAGAATTTTAACAGATTGGTAAGTGGCCAAATGAAAAGATATGATAGTAGCGTGACGGTATGTAAGAAATGTTTTGCTTTCAAATCTCTTTCAATGGAACTCGGAGGGCGACGGTGGTTGACCGAACACAACCGCTTATGCGGAGTACATGCCCCCGTTAAAATGGAATTACCTCATCGTGATAAACGGTTTGTTTCTTTCAACAAAACGAATCAGCTATACAGTGTACCTATAGTGATATACGCCGACTTTGAATCTACTTTGATACCTATTAAAACGGTTATGGAAGATCCTGAAGACGTCACCAAACATTTATACCAAAAACACGAGCCTAATAGCTACTGCATGATGGTAAAGTCTACTTTAGACGAAAACCATCTCACGAGGTATGGGTTAACATCAAAACCGCTTGTTTACAGGGGTTGTGATGCGGTAAAGAACTTTCTACAACAGCTGAAACTTGTTGCCGAGAAAGTTGAAGGGATGTACTCAAATATTGTTCCCATGTTAGAGATGAGTGATGACGAAATACTTGCATACACATCCGCAACTACTTGTTACTTGTGTAAAAAATCTTTTACAGACATAAATCATAAAGTCCGTGACCATGACCATCTCACAGGAAAGTATAGAGGATCGGCTTGTAACTCGTGCAACATAAATTATAAGCTACCTAGTTTTATACCTGTCGTGCTGCACAATTTAAGTGGATACGATTCACATTTTATAATACATGAATTGAACTTATGGAAAGGACAAATCGATGTGTTAGCCTCGTCGAAAGAAAAGTTTATAAGTTTTTCGAAAAAGGTCGGTAAACTAAAATTGAGATTCATCGACTCTTATAGGTTTTTACCTTCAAGCCTTATGAAACTTAGCGAAAATCTATCACGGGACGATCTGCTGGAGACGAAGAAACTTGTACCTGAAGGGAAGCTTGAACTAGTGTTAAGAAAAGGTGTTTTCCCTTACGATTATATAGACGATGCAGATAGGTTCAACGAAACTTCGCTTCCTCCCATAGAATGTTTTTACAGCAAGCTAAATGAATGCGGAATTAGTGATGAAGAATACCAACACGCATGTAACGTATGGAACGGAATGGAGTTTAAGACTTTGGGAGAGTACAGTGATTTTTATGTACAACTCGACGTGACCCTTCTTTGCGATGTTATGGAGGAATTTAGAAACACCTGTATGAACGCTTACGGGCTTGATCCCCTCCATTCTTACACCTCACCAGGACTGGCGTGGCAGGCTATGTTGAGAGAAACAGGATGCACTTTGGAATTGATGATGGATGTCGATATGATCCTCATGGTAGAGTCGGGCGTCCGAGGCGGTCTAACGCAGTGCGTTAGGAAACATGTTAGAGCCAACAACAAGCATTTGCCTGACTTTGATAGTGAGAAAGAGTCTGTCTACCTGGGGTACTTCGACGCAAACAACCTTTACGGGTGGGCCATGTCGATGCCCTTGCCATCTGGAGGATTCGAATGGGTAGATCCAACTACGATAGAAGAAATTCAACATATCCCTCGTTACGGTTGTTTCGGGTATATTTTGGAGTTCGACTTTGAATACCCGGAGGCGCTCCATGATCATCACTACGATCTCCCTCTTCTACCAAAAAGCGAAGTTCCGCCTGGAGGTAAATACAAAAAGCTTTTGATGACTGTTGAATCGAAAGATCATTACGTCGCTCACTATTGGACCGTGCAACAAGCCATACAACTAGGACTTCGTATTACCAAAGTTCATAGAGTCATACGTTTTGCACAATCATATTGGTTAAAGCCGTACATCGATTCGAACACTGCTAGGAGATCCGCCGCTAAATCTGCTTTCCAGAGAGATTTCTTCAAATTAATGAACAACGCAATTTTCGGAAAAACTCTGGAAAACAAACGAAAACATATAGATGTTAGGCTTGTTACAGACGAAAAGAAACTAATGAAACTTGTGAAGCGAGACAACTTTAATACGTCTATTATTATAAATAAAGATCTGGTATTGGTTTGTATGAATAAGACTAAGATAGTTCTCGACAGACCACTTTATATCGGTATGTCCATCTTAGACATCTCCAAGACGCACATGTACGACTTCCACTACGAAAAGATGGTACGTCATTACGGAAGAGATAAAATCGGAATATCGTATATGGATACAGACGCGTTTCTCTACTGGATTCGAACAAATGATCTTTACGAAGACCTCAAGACATTTCAACATAAAAACGATTTTGATTTCTCCGAATACCCACCGCACCATCCCACTTACGACGGAGGCGTTAATAAAAAGGTTCTAGGTAAATTTAAGGACGAGCTAAACAGCATCCCAATAATCGAACTCATAGCGTTGATGCCGAAGATGTACGCTATGACTACCGCCGTAGGTGGACACAACTGTGAAGAGGAGGAAGGAGTAATAAAAAAGGCTAAAGGAATAAAAAAGAGCTACTTGAAGAAATCTATTATGTTTGAACACTACAGGAAATGTCTGTTCGAAAACGTAGAGTACAAGGCTACTTTCAACACAATTCGTAGCTTCGGTCATGAGCTTTACACCATGTTACAACGCAAAAGATCACTATCAACAAGAGACGACAAAAGAAAAATACTTTCAGACTGCATAAACACGTTACCGTACGGGCACTATTCCTTGCGAGATATATCCGAATGTTAACGTAACAACAGTTATATATAAAAAAATCTAAATTCTATTATTTGTTTCCTATAGTCACTAACGGTAACGATGGAGTTAAGGGAAAAGATTGTACGCGAATTACACGCACCAGCAAGAAGAAAATTTCCTAGACGAAATACTATCTTAAAAGGACTAGACGATAAATTTTTCCAAGCTGATCTTGTAGAGATGAGACCATACGCTAAGGATAATAAAGGTTTTAATTACATACTTACACTTATAGATTGTTTTACTAAAATTGCGCACGCTATTCCATTAAAAAACAAGTCTTCGGAAAACGTTGCTAATGCTGTAGAGGGGCTATTGCTTCAAGAGAGGATTAAGAAACTCCAGACGGATGATGGTAAAGAATTTTTCAATAATCCATTCAAACAATTAATGAAGAAATATCGTATCAATCATTACTCTAGCAAGAGCGAAATTAAAGCTGCAATAATAGAACGTTTCAATAGAACGCTAAAGAGTAAGATGTACAAGGTTTTCTCAAAAAGAGGATCATACGTCTGGCATGACGTATTACCTGTTTTGATAAACGAATACAATAATACGGTACACAGGACTATCGGCGTGAAACCTGTAGACGTTAATAAAAAGAACGAACGAAAGGTGTTTGATCGTATAGTCCGGCAAACAAAACCGCATACGGAAAAACGAATGCCAAAAAGGTTTTTCCTCGGTGATCAAGTGCGTATTAGCAAACACAAGCGCGTTTTTACCAAAGGATACCTTCCTAATTTTTCGAATGAAGTGTTTACAGTTTACAGGATACAACCGACGTTTCCTGAGACTTATCTTTTGAAAGATCACAAAGGGGATATCATACAAGGTGGTTTCTACGGGCACGAGCTATCACCGTCTACAGTTGGAAACGTATATTTAGTTGAGAAAATACTCCGCAGAAAGGGCGATAAAGTTCTTGTGCGTTGGTTAGGTTTCGACCGCAGCCAGGATACGTGGATAAATAAAAAAGATTTAATCTAATAACGGATGTACAGTATAATATGAGTCTGTAAGCAGGCAAGAAATGGAAATATTAGAGCAAAAGGATAAATTTGTTGTTAAAAATATAGATCTTCTGACTGCTGATAAAACCACCCACAGTGAAGGGAAACACGGTGCATTACTTCCTGACACTGTAAGATGCATAGTCTCGGGGCCATCAAACTGCGGGAAAACAAACGTAGTGTTTAACCTGCTCACGCAAGCTAACGGACTGCGATTCAATAATGTATACATATTTTCCAAGTCGCTCAACCAACCAAAGTATCTACTTTTGGAAAAGGTTATATCCGAGGTGCCAGGCGTCAATTGGTTCAAATTTGATGTAAACGAAGAAATCATGGGACCAAGTAAAGCTCGACCGTATTCTGTATTTTTATTCGATGACGTTAGCTCGGAAAGACATCATCACATAACCACGTACTTTGCCATGGGGCGACATAACATGATAGATTGTATTTACATAGGGCAAACCTATAGCAAAATCCCTAAGCAGCTATTACGAGATAACGCCAATCTCATTATAATGTTCAAGCAGGATGAGACTAACACGAGACACGTATACAACGATCACGTAGGTGCTGATATGGAATACAACAGATTTAAACAGATATGTTCTACAGCGTGGAACGATCATTTCGGATTCCTAGTCGTCGATAAGGAGCGTAACATCGATGAAGGTCGATACAGACTGGGATTTGACAGATACGTTGTAATAAACTCGCAGAGCGATTTACAATGTTAACATTACGATACAGCTATTCAACTGGATAACAAGCGCTAAGTAAATACATGGAGAAACAAAGGAAGTTGGTAAACGAAATAAAAGTGTTGAGCGATACCATCAGAAAAAAAAATGAAGCCTTGAAATTAGGCATAAGCGAAAGGGATAAATACTTGGAGACCACTTTCAAACCGATAGTAGAACCGTTAAAGAAGATATCTGAAAAACTCGGTGAAAACGCATGGATTGATGGTGACGCGCAAGACATAATACCCTTTAAACAGGAGTCGGGCGCTGAGTTGACGGACACATCAGCAGACTATGTAACGGATGAAGATGATGGAAGAACGTCTGTTCACGAGTCAACTAAAGACGTCAGTATATTGAGCGACAATATATCGAGTAAAGGTCCTATGGGTAAAAAGTATTTATTAAAGATGTTAGATTCAATGTCTGATACAAGCAGGAAGAAACAATACCATACGTTCGGCGCTCGGTTGGCTAAAGACGGTACATTGGATATAGGTGACGCGAAATTGGAGATCACCAACAAAGATAACATACTGGTAAAGAATAAAACTTTTCGAGGTACGCGCGGTCTGTTCGAGCTAATCTTCAATTATATTCCAGAGAAATATACAAAAAGAGATCTCGAAAATTTTAAACGCATTTGCCAACTGACCAACGCTCATAGAAAGGGATACAGTTCTAACGCACCTGTGTACAGGAACAGGTCAAAGAAATATAAAAGAATTATAGCACATCTATTTCCTCCGAGAGAAGACAAGAGCAAATCAGGAGCTGGTGTGAATTTAAAAGACACTCAGCATACCAACGTTGTTTATTACAATAATGCAAACGAGTTAGTGAATCGTCTGCGTTTGTTATATGACTCTATGTCTGCAGGACACACGGGGCTAGAGAACGAGGTAGTGTCGTTGACAGAAGAATTAAAACGAAGAAACGTTATTGCTTAACTTCATTTATAAAGATGAGCGTGGACAAGTTTGGTCGTCATCAAATCTCCAAGAGTAAAATCGCTGTTAGAGCTCAGCCAGGTGAACGGGGTCCCAAAGGACCTTCAGGCGTAGGATTTAAACTCACTAGAAACGGAAATTACGATATGCAAAACAAAATTATCGAAAATGTTGGTAGGCCTGTGTCATCAAACGATGCTGCTACATTGGAATACGTCAGGTCTGTGACACCGTTATTATCGAAAGATGGTTTCGAGTTCTACAACAAACGTTTGAGCGGAGTTGGTAACCCTATAGAACAGTTGGATGCCGTAAACATAGAAACTCTAGAAAGGTTCGCGTCTTCACTCTTCCATTACATGCATACTGGAGACGGGAGAAGAGTAGCTTTACCGGGTGTAGATGGACGTACCTATTTAAACTGGAAGTACATCTTTGGTGGTACAAAGTTGAAGTTTATTCCAAAAGAGGAACCAGTCGCAAACAAGAGACAGAAGCAGGATTCAGTCAGTGGTACAAAGTTAAAGTTTATTCCAAAAGAGGAACCAGTCGCAAACAAGAGACAGAAGCAGGATTCAGTCAGACAACCGAAAGCTATAGCAGAACCTGGGGAAACATATAAGAACGACTTTTCTGAAGGAGAAAATCGAAAATTGAGCAGTGGAGGGGATACAACGGATAATATAAATAGATACGATAACACAAGATGCAGAGTACACACGCACGAAGGAAGTGGAGAGTTGCACCTAGTCTGCAAATAGATAGTATATATTCAAGAAAATATTTCAGTTTATAATATAGGAGATATGGTTGCATACCCGAGATACAGTACACCTGGAAGCAGGCTGGAATCGTTCAACAACACCAGATTTGTATATTCCCGCCCTTATGCTTGGCAATTTGCAGAAGCCGGTTTTTTCTTTCACTCTCCACCTGATGGCGTTATATGCTTTTACTGTGGTGGTGGTTTAAAGGATTGGGAAGCACATGAATTTCCATGGATCGAACATGGTGGATGGTTTCCGAGGTGCGGTTATTTAAAATTAGTAAAGGGTGAGGATTTTGGGGCACGATGTTATGCTCTGCGTTACTTAGACCCATTACCAATACACCCCGCAAAGAAGAGGAAACAGGGATAAGCAACGCCTTTATTGTACAAGGCTAATGTAATATATTGTTATATAGAGAGCGAAACTAAAAATAATACATATTTCAAATTTACTTCTTGAAGAGGAAACATCCGTCATAAACTTACAAGATGGCTTTGACTGCTAGATATATAGAGTATTATCCGCTACGCATCGAACAAAAAGATGCTGTTAACGTTTTCTCAACCGAGATGAATAAGCTATTGGATCAAGGATTCAGCATGAGAGTTACAGTCGGCGCCTCGAACTATGGAAAGGATACTACCGACGCTCGTGGAACGTCACCAATATCTTATCCTCCAGAAGCGGAAAAACCAGCCGTTGACGGTATTGCGGAGGAGGGGAATTGACCGGAGAAGAGCTGTTACTTCCATTTACTATTTAGTTAAGTGTAATACAATGTAAATATTATTTTTTTGTTCAATAAAAAGTTAATGTGATACATGTGTTAGTAATTATTGTTGTAAAAAGAATAACAATTATTAAATATATGCTACAAAAAAAATATAAAAAAATAATAAACAAAATAAAACAAGAAATAATTATTGCAAGCATTTGGATGTGATAGAGGTATTTCTTTATTTTTAAAAAAAACTTGGTATGAAGTGGTTCGTTATTATAAAGTAACAAGTTTCTACAACAAATGGACATTCTATATGAAGTAACCGTGTAGATAAATAATAGATACATATATATTTAATATGTTAAACGGTAAAACATTTAGTAACGGAAAGAAGTTTGTAAGAGAAGGAAGTGGTTTATCATCATCACTTGTAAGACTTGCGAAAAAAGCAGTCGGTATTATTCCAGTTAGTGCCGTAGTCAACAGGGCTATCGACGCTTTACCGGTGGAATTACACATACCGGGTGGGTATAGATATTGCGGACCAGGTACAAAGTTGAAAAAACGTTTGGCACGAGGAGATCGGGGTATAAATAAGTTAGACGAAGCCTGTAAGGTCCACGACATAGTTTATTCCCGATATTCTGATTCAGCATCACGTTCTGTAGCAGACAGGGTTTTAGCAGAAAAAGCTTGGCAAAGGGCTAAGTCTAGTGACGCTAGTATTGGTGAAAGAGCGGCTGCTTTAGCGGTGGCCGGAGCGATGAAGGCAAAAAGTGCAATCGGAGGTGGACGGATGAAAAGGAGAATAAGAAAAAGACGTAAAAGGGTGCCTGTCAGAAGAGTTGGTCGAAAGAGGACAGACAGTAAGTACAGGAGAAGACGTAGGAACAATGGTTCAAAAAACGGGAGGGGGTTGTACCTGCGACCGTACAGAAATGTGTATTAAATAGTAGTAGAAAACTCGTATTACCGAACAAGGCATTGACGAATGAAGAGCTCGAACGTTACGCATACTGCCTTTCTATACCGAATTTCAGAGGCGTCTTTATGAGAGACAATCTTCCGTCAAAACCTCGTGTAAACGAATCAGCTATAGTGAACTTGGACAGCACCGTCGGGTCGGGAACGCATTGGGTCTGTTACAAAAAATTAGGAAGCACAGTGTTTTACTTCGATAGTTTCGGCAACTTGCCACCACCATCGGAATTGAATCAGTATTTACGATCGGCAAAAACAATTCTATACAATTATGAAAGAAGACAACCGGAAGACTCGTTAATTTGCGGCCATTTATGTTTAGAATTCCTGGCAAATAAAGTCAGTGTCATTTAAGATGTCTTCGTACACGGTATCCCTTACTGGGGACGAGTCTATACTGAGGAGCGTGCTGTTTCCACCTTTAAGGCTGCACGAAGAAAGCCAGTGGGAAGCGGCTCTATTAGAATTCACTACATACAATTCCATACCAAACGTCACCAAAGGCATTAACAACAAATTACACTACAGCAAAGCGGGTGACGTAAAAAACAATAAAATATACGAGATAGAATTGCCTACAGGGTCTTACGAAATTGACGAAGTGAACAGAGTGTTACAGAGGTCCATAGGTTACAGCAACTTTTCGCTTACGGCAAATAACAGCCTCCTTCGATGCGAAATAGTTACTAAATTCAACATACATTTCGATCAACCACATTCTATAGGATCGCTGTTGGGGTTTAAAAGAAACCTCGCACCGAACGAAGAAAAGAAACCTCATTTGGGCGATGAAGAGGTCAATATTATAAAGGTAAACAA
Source organism: Prosapia bicincta (assembly GCA_036971475.1). Taxonomy (NCBI): domain Eukaryota; kingdom Metazoa; phylum Arthropoda; class Insecta; order Hemiptera; family Cercopidae; genus Prosapia; species Prosapia bicincta. Next base: position 138,495,052 of record JBAIZL010000006.1, read on the forward strand.
CATCGAAATTTCCTGTAACATCATAGACGGTTCTTACAAAAACGGAAAGAGGGAACATATTATACATTCGTTTTTTCCATCGGTTCCGCCGGGATATAAAATAATAGAAGTACCACAAAATCTGGTTTACTTGCCCATAAAATTCAGTTTGATTTCAGAAGTCGTAGTGAGAGTGCTTGATCAAAACGGGGATCCAGTTGATTTTAGAGGAGAAACTATAAGCATCAGGTTGCATATAAAACGCGTATGAGTATGGGGTTAGACTTTATTAACGATACTCTTGGTGGAACGAAATTCAGTTCTTGTGAACAGATAGAAAGGATAACAAGTGAGAACAAGACGTTTCTAGAAAGAATAGGTTTCACAGTTCTTAACGATGGATATATTAGACATAGGCCACGGTCCGGTGTTCGACGAAACGATTTGGGAGAAGGAGTATCACAGCCACAACCCTTACGCTTCATCCAGATTAGGAAATAACGACGAAATCCGTATTCCTATTCAATCGCAAGATGCGTACACTCTGCCGTCGGAGAGCTACCTGTACATCGAAGGAAAGGTGACGAAAAAAGATGGGACTTTGGGAACGGAAGTCCCGTTTGTGAATAACGCGATGTCGTATCTGTTCGAGGAGATTAGATATGAAATTTCCGGTGTTACGGTTGATTCCGTGAAACGCGTGGGAATAACCAGCACTCTAAAAGGCCTAGTATCTCTTTCGGCTCCAGATCGCAACATTATAAGAATGTCCGGTTGGTTGTTTCCTACCGATATTAATGAAAAACCAAACTCAACAGGGAATTTTGACTTTTGTATTCCGCTTCAATTGTTGTTAGGGTTTGCAGAGGATTACCGTAGAATAATAATGAACGTCCGTCAAGAGTTGGTTCTAATAAGATCTTCTTCAGACAACGATTGCATAATAGGAGCTACCGGTGCAACCGATGCCACATTGGATTGGAAATGCGTTTTGGAAAAGATAGTATGGCGGGTGCCGCACGTGAGATTGTCTGATGAACACAAGGTCAGGCTTTTGAGAGAGCTAAACGATGACCACGAGATCGTGGTACCATTTCGGAGTTGGGAGTTGCACGAATACCCCGTACTGCCGCAAACTCAGAGACATTCATGGACGATAAAAACGTCGAACCAAATGGAGAAACCAAGATTTGTAATTTTTGCATTTCAGACTAACAGGAAGCACGTCATTACAAGATATTCAACTAATTTCGATCATTGCAATCTTAAAAACGTAAAACTGTTCCTAAACTCGCAGTTTTTCCCGTACGACAACGTTAGCGCCGATTTTTCGAAAAAACGTTATTCAATGCTGTACGAGATGTACGCTAAGTTTCAATCATCGTATTACGGGCGTAAGAACGTGCCTCTGTTTTCTCCGGATTCGTATGAGGAACATTCACCAATAGTGGTTATTGATTGTTCGAAACAGAACGAATCTGTGAAGAGCTCAACAGTTGATATCAGGTTAGAATTTGAGACAGCAGAAAATATTCCTGACAAAACGGCTGCTTACTGTTTGATTTTACACGATACGATAGTAACTTATACGCCTCTCACAGGGAGTGTAAAGAGAGTGTCGTAGAGGTGTTTTGTTTTGATCAGTGGGAGGGGGTGGCGATGTATATAAGAAAGTCGGATGGAGTTGTTTTCATTTAAAACTTTGATCTCGGCCAGTCAAGATCACTTTCCAGACATTCATAGTTAGAAAGGACCTTGAACGCACATAATGAACACATGTAGTGAGACGGACGCACCTTTAGCGGGTGGTGTTAAGTTGGACGAAAACGTGGATGATACGGTTTCTAATGAAAATTCAAAAGAAACTCGTGTAGAAATACCAGAGTTTAAAGACGTTGACAACGCTCTAACCTCGCTCTATAACAACGCAATACGTCTAACGGAAATGAAAAGGAACAGGGAAGACGATCTTGAAGACGACATAAGCGATATGTTTATCGGTGCCTATCTCCGTGCTGTGTACCCACTAACTGCGTGCATGGGAAAGAACGTGACAGTAGGGGTTTTTGAGTCTCTGTCTCTTTCGCCAGGAGTGCTCATCAACCACTCCAAAAGATACATATTATTTACAGCGGATTCGTTCAAGACCTTTGTCGGCTACTTGAACGTTTTTGAAACCTTCCTAGCCTGTCGAGAAAGCGGAAAGAAGACACGTTTGATATTACCCGGAACAGATATCGAAGTTGACACCGTAAAGATATATGGTAAACACTACGTTCGTATTAAAGATTATCATCGGAACGGGCAAAAGGTTATGTTGACGCCTAGAGAATTTTACGTACTAAATGGTGTGGTTCCTGCCGTTGAAAGGTACTTGGAACAGTTGAAGTTGTCTGAGGATAGTATTAGAGACTATGTAGAGGCTTGTTTAAAAGGTGGGATTGGTGAGCCACCAGAGTACGGGTACATTGATTATAGCATATACAACCGGTTGCCACAAGAGGTTGAACTCAATAGACAGCTGTTGCTTATGCTGGATCAAGAAACGAGCGTAGAAGACGAGGAGGAAGATATCAAGAACGTTGAACCGATAACGTCGGGGGAAGATGAGAACGCTACGAGCATTCTTCCTAAGCAGGAAGAGGTATAAAAGGCGAAAAGGATCGAGACCTATTTGCAGTCTGCGTCCGGACGTTTTGGAGAATAGAGGACAAGGAAAAAGAAATAATGGAACGATCTGCTTGCGTGTTAGAGATGCAATGTTTTAAAGGAGAGTGTAACGCGTTTATAGTGAAGGAACTCGTATTATTGGACCTACAAACAAACGCTACCTACACGTTCCTGTTTAAACCGCCTTTCGAATACTCTACCTTGAGCAATAAATACAAAAAAACAAACAATTGGTTGAGTAAGAATTATCATCACATATCGTGGGAGGAAGGGTTCACCGATTACGTAGAGCTTCGTAACGTCATGTTACACTACGTGAAACAGTTCGATCTGATATTTACAACGGGTGACGAAAAGGCGAAATGGATTCGTGGTTTCACTTCTGCTGAAGTTATCGATATCGGTTCCTCAAGAGAATGGACCTTCCTGAGAGGAATCCAGAACGTTTGTAAAAGCGTTATAGCCCCGCAACACAAAGAAACGAATTGCGCGCTTCTACGTGCGATGAAAGTCGCGACAGTCTTAAGACTATGACTACAATAATAAGGGAGGGGGAAACGCATTATATAAACCAAAGAGAGCGGTGGTTAGACATCATTTCCTTATAGACCTCAGGCAGAGCTACACGATACAGTTACTTCTCCTCCGTAACTATGAACCGCGAAGCAACTTTACAGTCAATAATTCAACAGTTCAACTCAAAGTCTAAAGCTGACGGGTTGCCCATAAAGAAATGTTCAGAACTGAAGGAAGGTAAAAAGTATTCGGTGCACTACCTCAGAAAAATCGACACTACCTACGGGGAAGCAGTTGTTGCTGCGCTCGGAGGTTTCCCATACAAGGAAGGAGAAGACCCGAAATTCCAGATATTCCTACCTAGACGCTTCATCACGCTGTTGGCGAACATGGATTTGGATGAGGTGGGTGCCGGCGAATTTCACATAGTCTCCAACGGACCGTCCGGATGTTGGTCCACCGAACTGACTTTACATCAGTAGCTGTATTAGTCTAAAAAAAAATTGTATTTTTGTTATAATATAGCGATGTAATTATAAGATGCTATTGTATTTGTGTAAAAAAAAAAAAAAATAATAAATAAATAAATAAAAAAATTAATATTAATGTCGCAAGCACTTCTGCTTGCGACTCTTTTTAAAAACATCTTCCTATGACCTTGACCTACTAACCAACTACTTATCCCACAACTATAACACAAGTATGTCGTCGTCATCATCTATACAAGTTCCCAATGACGTTTTACATTGCCCACAACATGCCCGAACATGTTTTTAATTACGTCACACAATCGTGAGCACTCGCACGTACAAGCGCGCAGGTAAAGTCTTAAAAACACTTTTCAATGGTCCGAACATGATTATAACTCGAAACAGAGGTAGGTTTTTAAAAACAATTTATTCAGGCCAAATACCTGTTACAACAAACAATCGCTAGCACAACGATGTGTAAACACATTAGCTCACGAGCGAGGAACCTATATCAATAAATTAACATGTTTTTACATTTTTTAACCAGTAAAGATCTGGAGAACAAACAGAGAAGTCACCGTTCAGTCTTTGCGACTGACACATTTATTGCGAAAATAATCCCATCACCTCGTAACGGATTTCAACCGTACAAACGCGACGTTATAGTAAAAATATAGGTCAGCAACGAACTGGGTACAGAATATAATACACACATTCTCTAGGTAAACAACGGTTTTTACATTACCCCCCAACATGTCCGAACAGGCTTCTAATTACATCACACAACAGCCAACACCCATATCACCAACCAACCCATACTACCTCACCTAACGGTCTTTAACGGAAAATTAACGTATTTCTAAAAAAAACACCTGCCACATACACACACGCACAACCGCGCACAACCGCCCACATTCCAGACCTCGTACCATACACGTCACCCTCCAATAATCGCTGAAACCAACCCCTCATACCTCATGTAACCGTTTTTAACGGAAAAGTAACGTATTTTCCGTCAAAACCACCTGTTGGGCTGAAACTGTGGTTTTGCCATCTACTAACGAAACTGTTAAACAAGGTGCTTTGAGAAAGATCCAAAGCCAAAACCTTCGTTTGTTGAGCTGCAAAATGGAAACATTTGTTTCTACCGTTGAGAGATCCGTATAACGAAACTGTTAAACAAGGTGCTTTGAGAAAGATCCAAAGCCAAAACCTTCGTTTGTTGAGCTGCAAAATGGAAACATTTGTTTCTACCGTTGAGAGATCCGTATAACGAAACTGTTAAACAAGGTGCTTTGAGAAAGATCCAAAGCCAAAACCTTCGTTTGTTGAGCTGCAAAATGGAAACATTTGTTTCTACCGTTGAGAGATCCGTATAACGAAACTGTTAAACAAGGTGCTTTGAGAAAGATCCAAAGCCAAAACCTTCGTTTGTTGAGCTGCAAAATGGAAACATTTGTTTCTACCGTTGAGAGATCCGTATAACGAAACTGTTAAACAAGGTGCTTTGAGAAAGATTCAAAGCCAAAACCTTCGTTTGTTGAGCTGCAAAATGGAAACATTTGTTTCTACCGTTGAGAGATCCGTATAACGAAACTGTTAAACAAGGTGCTTTGAGAAAGATTCAAAGCCGAAACCTTCGTTTGTTGAGCTGCAAAATGGAAACATTTGTTTCTACCGTTGAGAGATCCGTATAACGAAACTGTTAAACAAGGTGCTTTGAGAAAGATTCAAAGCCAAAACCTTCGTTTGTTGAGCTGCAAAATGGAAACATTTGTTTCTACCGTTGAGAGATCCGTATAACGAAACTGTTAAACAAGGTGCTTTGAGAAAGATCCAAAGCCAAAACCTTCGTTTGTTGAGCTGCAAAATGGAAACATTTGTTTCTACCGTTGAGAGATCCGTATAACGAAACTGTTAAACAAGGTGCTTTGAGAAAGATCCAAAGCCAAAACCTTCGTTTGTTGAGCTGCAAAATGGAAACATTTGTTTCTACCGTTGAGAGATCCGTATAACGAACTGTTAAACAAGGTGCTTTGAGAAAGATCCAAAGCCAAAACCTTCGTTTGTTGAGCTACAAAATGGAAACATTTGTTCCTACCGTTGAGAGATCCGTATAACGAAACTGTTAAACAAGGTGCTTTGAGAAAGATCCAAAGCCAAAACCTTCGTTTGTTGAGCTGCAAAATGGAAACATTTGTTCCTACCGTTGAGAGATGCGTATAACGAAACTGTTAAACAAGGTGCTTTGAGAAAGATCCAAAGCCAAAACCTTCGTTTGTTGAGCTGCAAAATGGAAACATTTGTTTCTACCGTTGAGAGATCCGTATAACGAAACTGTTAAACAAGGTGCTTTGAGAAAGATCCAAAGCCAAAACCTTCGTTTGTTGAGCTGCAAAATGGAAACATTTGTTCCTACCGTTGAGAGATGCGTATAACGAAACTGTTAAACAAGGTGCTTTGAGAAAGATCCAAAGCCAAAACCTTCGTTTGTTGAGCTGCAAAATGGAAACATTTGTTTCTACCGTTGAGAGATCCGTATAACGAAACTGTTAAACAAGGTGCTTTGAGAAAGATTCAAAGCCAAAACCTTCGTTTGTTGAGCTGCAAAATGGAAACATTTGTTTCTACCGTTGAGAGATCCGTATAACGAACTGTTAAACAAGGTGCTTTGAGAAAGATTCAAAGCCAAAACCTTCGTTTGTTGAGCTGCAAAATGGAAACATTTGTTTCTACCGTTGAGAGATCCGTATAACGAAACTGTTAAACAAGGTGCTTTGAGAAAGATCCAAAGCCAAAACCTTCGTTTGTTGAGCTGCAAAATGGAAACATTTGTTCCTACCGTTGAGAGATGCGTATAACGAAACTGTTAAACAAGGTGCTTTGAGAAAGATCCAAAGCCAAAACCTTCGTTTGTTGAGCTGCAAAATGGAAACATTTGTTTCTACCGTTGAGAGATCCGTATAACGAAACTGTTAAACAAGGTGCTTTGAGAAAGATTCAAAGCCAAAACCTTCGTTTGTTGAGCTGCAAAATGGAAACATTTGTTTCTACCGTTGAGAGATCCGTATAACGAAACTGTTAAACAAGGTGCTTTGAGAAAGATCCAAAGCCAAAACCTTCGTTTGTTGAGCTGCAAAATGGAAACATTTGTTCCTACCGTTGAGAGATGCGTATAACGAAACTGTTAAACAAGGTGCTTTGAGAAAGATCCAAAGCCAAAACCTTCGTTTGTTGAGCTGCAAAATGGAAACATTTGTTCCTACCGTTGAGAGATGCGTATAACGAAACTGTTAAACAAGGTGCTTTGAGAAAGATCCAAAGCCAAAACCTTCGTTTGTTGAGCTGCAAAATGGAAACATTTGTTTCTACCGTTGAGAGATCCGTATAACGAAACTGTTAAACAAGGTGCTTTGAGAAAGATTCAAAGCCAAAACCTTCGTTTGTTGAGCTGCAAAATGGAAACATTTGTTTCTACCGTTGAGAGATCCGTATAACGAACTGTTAAACAAGGTGCTTTGAGAAAGATTCAAAGCCAAAACCTTCGTTTGTTGAGCTGCAAAATGGAAACATTTGTTTCTACCGTTGAGAGATCCGTATAACGAAACTGTTAAACAAGGTGCTTTGAGAAAGATCCAAAGCCAAAACCTTCGTTTGTTGAGCTGCAAAATGGAAACATTTGTTTCTACCGTTGAGAGATCCGTATAACGAAACTGTTAAACAAGGTGCTTTGAGAAAGATTCAAAGCCAAAACCTTCGTTTGTTGAGCTGCAAAATGGAAACATTTGTTTCTACCGTTGAGAGATCCGTATAACGAAACTGTTAAACAAGGTGCTTTGAGAAAGATTCAAAGCCAAAACCTTCGTTTGTTGAGCTGCAAAATGGAAACATTTGTTTCTACCGTTGAGAGATCCGTATAACGAAACTGTTAAACAAGGTGCTTTGAGAAAGATTCAAAGCCAAAACCTTCGTTTGTTGAGCTGCAAAATGGAAACATTTGTTTCTACCGTTGAGAGATCCGTATAACGAACTGTTAAACAAGGTGCTTTGAGAAAGATTCAAAGCCAAAACCTTCGTTTGTTGAGCTGCAAAATGGAAACATTTGTTTCTACCGTTGAGAGATCCGTATAACGAAACTGTTAAACAAGGTGCTTTGAGAAAGATTCAAAGCCAAAACCTTCGTTTGTTGAGCTGCAAAATGGAAACATTTGTTTCTACCGTTGAGAGATCCGTATAACGAAACTGTTAAACAAGGTGCTTTGAGAAAGATCCAAAGCCAAAACCTTCGTTTGTTGAGCTGCAAAATGGAAACATTTGTTTCTACCGTTGAGAGATCCGTATAACGAAACTGTTAAACAAGGTGCTTTGAGAAAGATCCAAAGCCAAAACCTTCGTTTGTTGAGCTGCAAAATGGAAACATTTGTTCCTACCGTTGAGAGATCCGTATAACGAAACTGTTAAACAAGGTGCTTTGAGAAAGATCCAAAGCCAAAACCTTCGTTTGTTGAGCTGCAAAATGGAAACATTTGTTCCTACCGTTGAGAGATGCGTATAACGAAACTGTTAAACAAGGTGCTTTGAGAAAGATCCAAAGCCAAAACCTTCGTTTGTTGAGCTGCAAAATGGAAACATTTGTTTCTACCGTTGAGAGATCCGTATAACGAAACTGTTAAACAAGGTGCTTTGAGAAAGATCCAAAGCCAAAACCTTCGTTTGTTGAGCTGCAAAATGGAAACATTTGTTCCTACCGTTGAGAGATCCGTATAACGAAACTGTAAAACAAGATGCTTTGAGAAAGATTCAAAGCCAAAACCTTCGTTTGTTGAACTGCAAAATTGTTAGGAAAGTTCAATTTTGATCTTGGCCTTTGAGGTCAATAAACTTTAAAAAGCAATAACACACAGCTCTCACAATAAGTATTATACCGTCAGAGGGGTTTCAGCAATTCGTTGCCATCATCTGTAACGAACATACACTAGTTATAATCTATTAGTTGCCAAATGTCTGAACACATTAAAAAATTTCTTGTTGTAAGGGATGCGTGTTTATTGTTTTTACGTGTGTTCCACAGTTTGTAAGCAAGGTTCATTAAATAGTCACCAGTTCCTATTAAACGATGACGACAAAGTTTTTGCACTGATTAAACCCCTTCGGCGGCACGTGTACGCCCCAATAAATGCAAAAGGTACAAATGCTGATACAACAATAAGGTTGGCGGGAGGGAAACAAAATAAAGAGATATGAGACTATGTGGGTCGCCTTGGGAGTAGATGCAAGGTTTTTCATCAGAGCGACGCAATCTCGTCTCGCAGCAAACCTGTTAAGACGATATACGTCGGGAGAATAATATTTGTCGAGAGGAATTCTGTCAGCGCGTAATGCTTTGCAAGAAATGCGTTATTACGCGTCCTTCGTACAGGAAGAGTTATTTGCTCTAGGTTTTACGGTGATGTGTTAATTTCACAAGTAATCACTAACGACAGAATATGAAAAGCATGATGAATACATTAGTAACAACTAATATAAATTAAAAAATTTATAAACCAATTCCTACATAGGTCTACATTAAAAAAATCAATTTAATTACTTTTTAATAAATAGTTACAATTAATATAAACATAGTAACATATTCTATGCGTTAAAACAGCTGTTCTACCTCATTACCTGTAACATAAAATCAGCTGTTTTTTGAAATCACACGTTATCACTTACTTTAAGCCAAATGGGACGAAATAACTAAATTGCCCCTTTTGTAAAATGTTTTTCAACCACATAAAACCAAAGCCAGATTAAATTAAATAATTGAATTAATTTTTGAACAAACCTTATTAACACCAAGTGTTACCCACTACAAGTTTAAAACAACGTATTTGAATAAGTGTACAATGAATAAAAAGTGTTTTATTAACGATTGAAAATTTGAGCAAGATATACATAGGGGAAGTGTGAATTTATAGATGGATTTAAAAACAATGTCATAATTATTATAAAAGAGGGCGAAAAGGCAGGGCGAAATTTGCATCTCTCAGAAGTTAGTTGTTTCAAGTAAGCATTGTCTAGAATGAAGCTAAAGCGGAAAGTAGTACAATCTGTTCACGTTAATATGGATTAGCCGCGCCTGTTATTTACAAACGCAATCAATGTTATTAGAAATCAAACCATATGGACGACACATGCCATGAAGGCCGTACATCTCGCCAACCACAGGGTTTGCAGCCTACAGATAGCAATTGATTTTCGATAAATGGCCGTTCTGGTGACCACGCTAATTTCGGCTTATTCATAAAAGTGGGTGGGCGGGAGGCAAAACTAATGCTGAATAATTAACTCGCGAGCGTCGGCCAATAGGAATACGCCCGGATACGAGTAATGCGACCGCACAAAGACAAATAGAACATATAATTAGCGCGCCATAGAACGTAAGCAAAACCCTGCAACAGGTAATTGTATTGATCCAAAAAATAAGCAATGAAAAGATTGCAACACGCTGTATTGCTTTAAATGTAACCACTTGGTGCGTTGTGTCAGGGAGAGATATTGGTCCATACTTTGTGGAAGACAGTAATGGGAATCCTCTTCCTGTAAATAAGAACCAAATAGGGTGATTCTTGATAGTTTTATGGGCGATTCGGAGATTTTGTTGTGTCCGAAGCATTTTCTTTCACAATGGTTCCAGCGAGTTTATAAAAGTGAGGCTTTTATATTTTTCCCAAAAAAGTTTTACACTTTTTGTGCCAGACAATGTAACCAAATTTAAATTGTATAAAACTCTTTATAATATACAGTTTCCATTACTTCCTATAGATCCAATAAATACGAAACATGATAAATGCACTGTACGTAATACTGTGTGCGCCATATATAGTACTGAAACAGAATCAGCTGTGGTAAAATGACCTAAGGTCCTTTTTCATTTATAGGAGACCTCAAGAGAGTTTATTGTGCCCGAGAACCTGCCTTTTCGTTTACAACTGCTCCAGCAAGATGACGCAACCAGCAACACTGCCTTAGCCAACATTACTTTCCTTCAAGAAACTTTTGGCAACCGCCTCATCTCCCGTAGAACAATCTTTCCTTACCCAGCCCACTCCCCGATCTTACACCACCTGACGCCTACGCCTAGGGAATCATGGAGAGAATATTCCTCGATGAACTACCATCCACCATCGTCTAACCACGGGAAGAGTAACCATGTGTATAACGAGCATGAAACAACCCCACTTTACCGAAATTATGCAAAACCTACAAGAACGGTACGAATGTTGCCTCAAACTGAACGGAGATCATATAGAACATGTTTATACTCGGTTTAGCTTCTTTTTTACTGCATATTTTTGTAGAAATATTTCAATAAAATAAAACCTTCCTACTGTTTCAATACTGTTTATTTTGTTACATACGGTATAAAGTTCAGTGGTTGTATTTTAAAAACTTGGTAAAAAATATGTTTCTTGAAACCTTAAAAATGTGAATTTCCTTTGTCGATAGCTTTAGCAAACCTTTGCTGCAGCAACTTGTGTTTAGCTACTATGATGCTTCCAAAGAGAATATTGTTATTGACCATTTGTCTAAAGCAGAAATAAAGGTTTTTTTTAAAACTTAAGGTCAATTAAGGAGTTCCTGCTTCATTAGTAAAGATAAATTCATGAAAACCGAAAGTGATTTCTTAAAAATGGACTCTAGGGAGTCAGAACTAAATGTGCTTCTCCTTTTTCGATAGCTTTAGCAAACCATTGCTCAGCAAGTTGTGTTTAGCTACTATGATGCTTCCAAAGAGAATATTATTATTGACCATTTGTCTAAAGCAGAAATAAAGGTTTTTTTTTAATTTAAGGTCAATTAAGGAGTTCCCGCTTCATTAGTAATGATAAATTCATGAAAACAGAAAGTGATTTCTTAAAAATTGACTCTAGGGAGTCAGAACTAAATGAGCATTTCCTTTGTCGATAGCTTTAGCAAACCTTTGCTGCAGCAACTTGTGTTTAGCTACTATGATGCTTCCAAAGAGAATATTATTATTGACCATTTGTCTAAAGCAGAAATAAAGGGTTTTTTAAAATTTAAGGTCGATTAAGGAGTTCCCGCTTCATTAGTAAAGATAAATTCATGAAAACAGAAAGTGATTTCTTAAAAATTGACTCTAGGGAGTCAGAACTAAATGTGCATTTCCTTTGTCGATAGCTTTAGCAAACCTTTGCTGCAGCAACTTGTGTTTAGCTACTATGGATGCTCAAAAGAGAATATTATTATTATTGACCATTTGTCTAAAGCAGAAATAAAAGGTTTTTTTTAAAATTTAAGGTCAATTAAGGAGTTCCCGCTTCATTAGTAAAGATAAATTCATGAAAACAGAAAGTGATTTCTTAAAAATGGACTCTAGGGAGTCAGAACTAAATGTGCATTTCCTTTGTCGATAGCTTAACAAACCTTTGCTGCAGCAACTTGTGTTTAGCTACTATGATGCTTCCAAAGAGAATATTATTATTGACCATTTGTCTAAAGCAGAAATAAAGGGTTTTTTAAAATTTAAGGTCGATTAAGGAGTTCCCGCTTCATTAGTAAAGATAAATTCATGAAAACCGAAAGTGATTTCTTAAAAATGGACTCTAGGGAGTCAGAACTAAATGTGATTTTCCTTTTTCGATAGCTTTAGCAAACCATTGCTACAGCAAGTTGTGTTTAGCTACTATGATGCTTCCAAAGAGAATATTATTATTGACCATTTGTCTAAAGCAGAAATAAAGGGTTTTTTAAAATTTAAGGTCGATTAAGGAGTTCCCGCTTCATTAGTAAAGATAAATTCATGAAAACAGAAAGTGATTTCTTAAAAATTGACTCTAGGGAGTCAGAACTAAATGAGCATTTCCTTTGTCGATAGCTTTAGCAAACCTTTGCTGCAGCAACTTGTGTTTAGCTACTATGATGCTTCCAAAGAGAATATTATTATTGACCATTTGTCTAAAGCAGAAATAAAGGGTTTTTTTAAATTTAAGGTCGATTAAGGAGTTCCCGCTTCATTAGTAAAGATAAATTCATGAAAACAGAAAGTGATTTCTTAAAAATTGACTCTAGGGAGTTAGAACTAAATGTGCATTTCCTTTGTCGATAGCTTTAACAAACCTTTGCTGCAGCAACTTGTGTTTAGCTACTATGATGCTTCCAAATAGAATATTATTATTGACCATTTGTCTAAAGCAGAAATAAAGGGTTTTTTTAAAATTTAAGGTCAATTAAGGAGTTCCCGCTTCATTAGTAAAGATAAATTCATGAAAAACAGAAAGTGATTTCTTAAAAATGGACTCTAGGGAGTCAGAACTAAATGTGCATTTCCTTTGTCGATAGCTTTAGCAAACCTTTGCTGCAGCAACTTGTGTTTAGCTACTATGGATGCTCAAAAGAGAATATTATTATTGACCAATTGTCTAAAGCAGAAATAAAGGGTTTTTTTAAATTTAAGGTCAATTAAGGAGTTCCCGCTTCATTAGTAAAGATAAATTCATGAAAACAGAAAGTGATTTCTTAAAAATGGACTCTAGGGAGTCAGAACTAAATGTGCTTTTCCTTTTTCGATAGCTTTAGCAAACCATTGCTACAGCAAGTTGTGTTTAGCTACTATGATGCTTCCAAAGAGAATATTATTATTGACCATTTGTCTAAAGCAGAAATAAAGGTTTTTTTTAATTTAAGGTCAATTAAGGAGTTCCCGCTTCATTAGTAAAGATAAATTCATGAAAACAGAAAGTGATTTCTTAAAAATTGACTCTAGGGAGTCAGAACTAAATGTGCTTCTCCTTTTTCGATAGCTTTAGCAAACCATTGCTACAGCAAGTTGTGTTTAGCTACTATGATGCTTCCAAAGAGAATATTATTATTGACCATTTGTCTAAAGCAGAAATAAAGGTTTTTTTTTAATTTAAGGTCAATTAAGGAGTTCCCGCTTCATTAGTAATGATAAATTCATGAAAACAGAAAGTGATTTCTTAAAAATTGACTCTAGGGAGTCAGAACTAAATGAGCATTTCCTTTGTCGATAGCTTTAGCAAACCTTTGCTGCAGCAACTTGTGTTTAGCTACTATGATGCTTCCAAAGAGAATATTATTATTGACCATTTGTCTAAAGCAGAAATAAAGGGTTTTTTAAAATTTAAGGTCGATTAAGGAGTTCCCGCTTCATTAGTAAAGATAAATTCATGAAAACAGAAAGTGATTTCTTAAAAATTGACTCTAGGGAGTCAGAACTAAATGTGCATTTCCTTTGTCGATAGCTTTAGCAAACCTTTGCTGCAGCAACTTGTGTTTAGCTACTATGGATGCTCAAAAGAGAATATTATTATTATTGACCATTTGTCTAAAGCAGAAATAAAAGGTTTTTTTTAAAATTTAAGGTCAATTAAGGAGTTCCCGCTTCATTAGTAAAGATAAATTCATGAAAACAGAAAGTGATTTCTTAAAAATGGACTCTAGGGAGTCAGAACTAAATGTGCATTTCCTTTGTCGATAGCTTAACAAACCTTTGCTGCAGCAACTTGTGTTTAGCTACTATGATGCTTCCAAAGAGAATATTATTATTGACCATTTGTCTAAAGCAGAAATAAAGGGTTTTTTAAAATTTAAGGTCGATTAAGGAGTTCCCGCTTCATTAGTAAAGATAAATTCATGAAAACCGAAAGTGATTTCTTAAAAATGGACTCTAGGGAGTCAGAACTAAATGTGATTTTCCTTTTTCGATAGCTTTAGCAAACCATTGCTACAGCAAGTTGTGTTTAGCTACTATGATGCTTCCAAAGAGAATATTATTATTGACCATTTGTCTAAAGCAGAAATAAAGGGTTTTTTAAAATTTAAGGTCGATTAAGGAGTTCCCGCTTCATTAGTAAAGATAAATTCATGAAAACAGAAAGTGATTTCTTAAAAATTGACTCTAGGGAGTCAGAACTAAATGAGCATTTCCTTTGTCGATAGCTTTAGCAAACCTTTGCTGCAGCAACTTGTGTTTAGCTACTATGATGCTTCCAAAGAGAATATTATTATTGACCATTTGTCTAAAGCAGAAATAAAGGGTTTTTTAAAATTTAAGGTCGATTAAGGAGTTCCCGCTTCATTAGTAAAGATAAATTCATGAAAACAGAAAGTGATTTCTTAAAAATTGACTCTAGGGAGTTAGAACTAAATGTGCATTTCCTTTGTCGATAGCTTTAACAAACCTTTGCTGCAGCAACTTGTGTTTAGCTACTATGATGCTTCCAAATAGAATATTATTATTGACCATTTGTCTAAAGCAGAAATAAAGGGTTTTTTTAAAATTTAAGGTCGATTAAGGAGTTCCCGCTTCATTAGTAAAGATAAATTCATGAAAACAGAAAGCGATTTCTTAAAAATGGACTCTAGGGAGTCAGAACTAAATGTGCATTTCCTTTTTCGATAGCTTTAGCAAACCATTGCTACAGCAAGTTGTGTTTAGCTACTATGATGCTTCCAAAGAGAATATTATTATTGACCATTTGTCTAAAGCAGAAATAAAGGGTTTTTTAAAATTTAAGGTCGATTAAGGAGTTCCCGCTTCATTAGTAAAGATAAATTCATGAAAACCGAAAGTGATTTCTTAAAAATGGACTCTAGGGAGTCAGAACTAAATGTGCTTTTCCTTTTTCGATAGCTTTAGCAAACCATTGCGACAGCAAGTTGTGTTTAGCTACTATGATGCTTCCAAAGAGAATATTATTATTGACCATTTGTCTAAAGCAGAAATAAAGGGTTTTTTAAAATTTAAGGTCGATTAAGGAGTTCCCGCTTCATTAGTAAAGATAAATTCATGAAAACAGAAAGTGATTTCTTAAAAATTGACTCTAGGGAGTCAGAACTAAATGTGCATTTCCTTTGTCAATAGCTTTAGCAAACCTTTGCTACAGCAACTTGTGTTTAGCTACTATGGATGCTCAAAAGAGAATATTATTATTATTGACCATTTGTCTAAAGCAGAAATAAAGGGTTTTTTTAAAATTTAAGGTCAATTAAGGAGTTCCCGCTTCATTAGTAAAGATAAATTCATGAAAAACAGAAAGTGATTTCTTAAAAATGGACTCTAGGGAGTCAGAACTAAATGTGCATTTCCTTTGTCGATAGCTTTAGCAAACCTTTGCTGCAGCAACTTGTGTTTAGCTACTATGGATGCTCAAAAGAGAATATTATTATTGACCAATTGTCTAAAGCAGAAATAAAGGGTTTTTTTAAATTTAAGGTCAATTAAGGAGTTCCCGCTTCATTAGTAAAGATAAATTCATGAAAACAGAAAGTGATTTCTTAAAAATGGACTCTAGGGAGTCAGAACTAAATGTGCTTTTCCTTTTTCGATAGCTTTAGCAAACCATTGCTACAGCAAGTTGAGTTTAGCTACTATGATGCTTCCAAAGAGAATATTATTATTGACCATTTGTCTAAAGCAGAAATAAAGGTTTTTTTTTAATTTAAGGTCAATTAAGGAGTTCCCGCTTCATTAGTAAAGATAAATTCATGAAAACAGAAAGTGATTTCTTAAAAATTGACTCTAGGGAGTCAGAACTAAATGTGCATTTCCTTTGTCAATAGCTTTAGCAAACCTTAGCTGCAGCAACTTGTGTTTAGCTACTATAGATGCTCAAAAGAGAATATTATTATTGACCATTTGTCTAAAGCAGAAATAAAGGTTTTTTTTTAAATTTAAGGTCAATTAAGGAGTTCCCGCTTCATTAGTAAAGATAAATTCATGAAAACAGAAAGTGATTTCTTAAAAATGGACTCTAGGGAGTCAGAACTAAATGTGCATTTCCTTTGTCGATAGCTTTAGCAAACCTTTGCTGCAGCAACTTGTGTTTAGCTACTATGATGCTTCCAAAGAGAATATTATTATTGACCATTTGTCTAAACCCGAAATAAAGGGTTTTTTAAAAATTTAAGGTTAATTAAGGAGTTCCCGCTTCATTAGTAAAGATTAATTCATGAAAACAGAAAGCGATTTCTTAAAACTGGACTCTAGGGAGTCAGAACTAAATGTGCTTTTCCTTTGTCGATAGCTTTAGCAAACCTTTGCTGCAGCAACTTGTGTTTAGCTACTATGATGCTTCCAAAGAGAATATTATTATTGACCAGTTGTCTAAAGCAGAAATAAAGGTTTTTTTAATTTAAGGTCAATTAAGGAGTTCCCGCTTCATTAGTAATGATAAATTCATGAACACAGAAAGTGATTTCTTAAAAATTGACTCTAGGGAGTCAGAACTAAATGAGCATTTCCTTTGTCGATAGCTTTAGCAAACCTTTGCTGCAGCAACTTGTGTTTAGCTACTATGATGCTTCCAAAGAGAATATAATTATTGACCAGTTGTCTAAAGCAGAAATAAAGGTTTTTTTTAATTTAAGGTCAATTAAGGAGTTCCCGCTTCATTAGTAATGATAAATTCATGAAAACAGAAAGTGATTTCTTAAAAATGGACTCTAGGGAGTCAGAACTAAATGAGCATTTCCTTTGTCGATAGCTTTAGCAAACCTTTGCTGCAGCAACTTGTGTTTAGCTACTATGATGCTTCCAAAGAGAATATTATTATTGACCATTTGTCTAAAGCAGAAATAAAGGGTTTTTTAAAATTTAAGGTCGATTAAGGAGTTCCCGCTTCATTAGTAATGATAAATTCATGAAAACAGAAAGTGATTTCTTAAAAATTGACTCTAGGGAGTCAGAACTAAATGTGCATTTCCTTTGTCGATAGCTTTAGCAAACCTTTGCTGCAGCAACTTGTGTTTAGCTACTATGATGCTTCCAAAGAGAATATTATTATTGACCATTTGTCTAAAGCAGAAATAAAGGGTTTTTTAAAATTTAAGGTCGATTAAGGAGTTCCCGCTTCATTAGTAATGATAAATTCATGAAAACAGAAAGTGATTTCTTAAAAATTGACTCTAGGGAGTCAGAACTAAATGAGCATTTCCTTTGTCGATAGCTTTAGCAAACCTTTGCTGCAGCAACTTGTGTTTAGCTACTATGATGCTTCCAAAGAGAATATTATTATTGACCATTTGTCTAAAGCAGAAATAAAGGGTTTTTTAAAATTTAAGGTCGATTAAGGAGTTCCCGCTTCATTAGTAATGATAAATTCATGAAAACAGAAAGTGATTTCTTAAAAATTGACTCTAGGGAGTCAGAACTAAATGTGCTTTTCCTTTGTCAATAGCTTTAACAAACCTTTGCTGCAGCAACTTGTGTTTAGCTACTATGATGCTTCCAAAGAGAATATTATTATTGACCATTTGTCTAAAGCAGAAATAAAGGGTTTTTTAAAATTTAAGGTCGATTAAGGAGTTCCCGCTTCATTAGTAAAGATAAATTCATGAAAACAGAAAGTGATTTCTTAAAAATGGACTCTAGGGAGTCAGAACTAAATGTGCATTTCCTTTTTCGATAGCTTTAGCAAACCATTGCTACAGCAAGTTGTGTTTAGCTACTATAATGCTTCCAATAAGAATATTATTATTGACCATTTGTCTAAAGCAGAAATAAAGGGTTTTTTTAATTTAAGGTCAATTAAGGAGTTCCCGCTTCATTAGTAATGATAAATTCATGAAAACCGAAAGTGATTTCTTAAAAATGGACTCTAGGGAGTCAGAACTAAATGTGCTTTTCCTTTGTCGATAGCTTTAGCAAACCATTGCTGCAGCAACTTGTGTTTAGCTACTATGATGCTTCCAAAGAGAATATTATTATTGACCATTTGTCTAAAGCAGAAATAAAGGGTTTTTTAAAATTTAAGGTCGATTAAGGAGTTCCCGCTTCATTAGTAAAGATAAATTCATGAAAACAGAAAGTGATTTCTTAAAAATGGACTCTAGGGAGTCAGAACTAAATGTGCATTTCCTTTTTCGATAGCTTTAGCAAACCATTGCTACAGCAAGTTGTGTTTAGCTACTATGATGCTTCCAAAGAGAATATTATTATTGACCATTTGTCTAAAGCAGAAATAAAGGGTTTTTTAAAATTTAAGGTCGATTAAGGAGTTCCCGCTTCATTAGTAAAGATAAATTCATGAAAACAGAAAGTGATTTCTTAAAAATGGACTCTAGGGAGTCAGAACTAAATGTGCATTTCCTTTGTCGATAGCTTTAGCAAACCATTGCTGCAGCAACTTGTGTTTAGCTACTATGATGCTTCCAAAGAGAATATTATTATTGACCATTTGTCTAAAGCAGAAATAAAGGGTTTTTTAAAATTTAAGGTCGATTAAGGAGTTCCCGCTTCATTAGTAAAGATAAATTCATGAAAACAGAAAGTGATTTCTTAAAAATGGACTCTAGGGAGTCAGAACTAAATGTGCTTTTCCTTTGTCGATAGCTTTAGCAAACCATTGCTGCAGCAACTTGTGTTTAGCTACTATGATGCTTCCAAAGAGAATATTATTATTGACCATTTGTCTAAAGCAGAAATAAAGGGTTTTTTAAAATTTAAGGTCGATTAAGGAGTTCCCGCTTCATTAGTAAAGATAAATTCATGAAAACAGAAAGTGATTTCTTAAAAATGGACTCTAGGGAGTCAGAACTAAATGTGCATTTCCTTTTTCGATAGCTTTAGCAAACCATTGCTACAGCAAGTTGTGTTTAGCTACTATAATGCTTCCAATAAGAATATTATTATTGACCATTTGTCTAAAGCAGAAATAAAGGGTTTTTTTAATTTAAGGTCAATTAAGGAGTTCCCGCTTCATTAGTAATGATAAATTCATGAAAACCGAAAGTGATTTCTTAAAAATGGACTCTAGGGAGTCAGAACTAAATGTGCTTTTCCTTTGTCGATAGCTTTAGCAAACCATTGCTGCAGCAACTTGTGTTTAGCTACTATGATGCTTCCAAAGAGAATATTATTATTGACCATTTGTCTAAAGCAGAAATAAAGGGTTTTTTAAAATTTAAGGTCGATTAAGGAGTTCCCGCTTCATTAGTAAAGATAAATTCATGAAAACAGAAAGTGATTTCTTAAAAATGGACTCTAGGGAGTCAGAACTAAATGTGCTTTTCCTTTGTCAATAGCTTTAACAAACCTTTGCTGCAGCAACTTGTGTTTAGCTACTATGATGCTTCCAAAGAGAATATTATTATTGACCATTTGTCTAAAGCAGAAATAAAGGGTTTTTTAAAATTTAAGGTCGATTAAGGAGTTCCCGCTTCATTAGTAAAGATAAATTCATGAAAACAGAAAGTGATTTCTTAAAAATGGACTCTAGGGAGTCAGAACTAAATGTGCATTTCCTTTTTCGATAGCTTTAGCAAACCATTGCTACAGCAAGTTGTGTTTAGCTACTATAATGCTTCCAAAGAGAATATTATTATTGACCATTTGTCTAAAGCAGAAATAAAGGGTTTTTTTAATTTAAGGTCAATTAAGGAGTTCCCGCTTCATTAGTAATGATAAATTCATGAAAACCGAAAGTGATTTCTTAAAAATTGACTCTAGGGAGTCAGAACTAAATGTGCTTTTCCTATTTCGATAGCTTTAGCAAACCATTGCGACAGCAAGTTGTGTTTAGCTACTATGATGCTTCCAAAGAGAATATTATTATTGACCATTTGTCTAAAGCAGAAATAAAGGGTTTTTTAAAATTTAAGGTCGATTAAGGAGTTCCCGCTTCATTAGTAAAGATAAATTCATGAAAACCGAAAGTGATTTCTTAAAAATGGACTCTAGGGAGTCAGAACTAAATGTGCTTTTCCTTTTTCGATAGCTTTAGCAAACCATTGCGACAGCAAGTTGTGTTTAGCTACTATGATGCTTCCAAAGAGAATATTATTATTGACCATTTGTCTAAAGCAGAAATAAAGGGTTTTTTAAAATTTAAGGTCGATTAAGGAGTTCCCGCTTCATTAGTAAAGATAAATTCATGAAAACAGAAAGTGATTTCTTAAAAATGGACTCTAGGGAGTCAGAACTAAATGTGCATTTCCTTTGTCGATAGCTTTAGCAAACCTTTGCTGCAGCAACTTGTGTTTAGCTACTATGGATGCTCAAAAGAGAATATTATTATTGACCAATTGTCTAAAGCAGAAATAAAGGGTTTTTTTAAATTTAAGGTCAATTAAGGAGTTCCCGCTTCATTAGTAAAGATAAATTCATGAAAACAGAAAGTGATTTCTTAAAAATGGACTCTAGGGAGTCAGAACTAAATGTGCTTTTCCTTTTTCGATAGCTTTAGCAAACCATTGCTACAGCAAGTTGAGTTTAGCTACTATGATGCTTCCAAAGAGAATATTATTATTGACCATTTGTCTAAAGCAGAAATAAAGGTTTTTTTTTAATTTAAGGTCAATTAAGGAGTTCCCGCTTCATTAGTAAAGATAAATTCATGAAAACAGAAAGTGATTTCTTAAAAATTGACTCTAGGGAGTCAGAACTAAATGTGCATTTCCTTTGTCAATAGCTTTAGCAAACCTTAGCTGCAGCAACTTGTGTTTAGCTACTATAGATGCTCAAAAGAGAATATTATTATTGACCATTTGTCTAAAGCAGAAATAAAGGTTTTTTTTTTAAATTTAAGGTCAATTAAGGAGTTCCCGCTTCATTAGTAAAGATAAATTCATGAAAACAGAAAGTGATTTCTTAAAAATGGACTCTAGGGAGTCAGAACTAAATGTGCATTTCCTTTGTCGATAGCTTTAGCAAACCTTTGCTGCAGCAACTTGTGTTTAGCTACTATGATGCTTCCAAAGAGAATATTATTATTGACCATTTGTCTAAACCCGAAATAAAGGGTTTTTTAAAAATTTAAGGTTAATTAAGGAGTTCCCGCTTCATTAGTAAAGATTAATTCATGAAAACAGAAAGCGATTTCTTAAAACTGGACTCTAGGGAGTCAGAACTAAATGTGCTTTTCCTTTGTCGATAGCTTTAGCAAACCTTTGCTGCAGCAACTTGTGTTTAGCTACTATGATGCTTCCAAAGAGAATATTATTATTGACCAGTTGTCTAAAGCAGAAATAAAGGTTTTTTTAATTTAAGGTCAATTAAGGAGTTCCCGCTTCATTAGTAATGATAAATTCATGAACACAGAAAGTGATTTCTTAAAAATTGACTCTAGGGAGTCAGAACTAAATGAGCATTTCCTTTGTCGATAGCTTTAGCAAACCTTTGCTGCAGCAACTTGTGTTTAGCTACTATGATGCTTCCAAAGAGAATATAATTATTGACCAGTTGTCTAAAGCAGAAATAAAGGTTTTTTTTAATTTAAGGTCAATTAAGGAGTTCCCGCTTCATTAGTAATGATAAATTCATGAAAACAGAAAGTGATTTCTTAAAAATGGACTCTAGGGAGTCAGAACTAAATGAGCATTTCCTTTGTCGATAGCTTTAGCAAACCTTTGCTGCAGCAACTTGTGTTTAGCTACTATGATGCTTCCAAAGAGAATATTATTATTGACCATTTGTCTAAAGCAGAAATAAAGGGTTTTTTAAAATTTAAGGTCGATTAAGGAGTTCCCGCTTCATTAGTAATGATAAATTCATGAAAACAGAAAGTGATTTCTTAAAAATTGACTCTAGGGAGTCAGAACTAAATGTGCATTTCCTTTGTCGATAGCTTTAGCAAACCTTTGCTGCAGCAACTTGTGTTTAGCTACTATGATGCTTCCAAAGAGAATATTATTATTGACCATTTGTCTAAAGCAGAAATAAAGGGTTTTTTAAAATTTAAGGTCGATTAAGGAGTTCCCGCTTCATTAGTAATGATAAATTCATGAAAACAGAAAGTGATTTCTTAAAAATTGACTCTAGGGAGTCAGAACTAAATGAGCATTTCCTTTGTCGATAGCTTTAGCAAACCTTTGCTGCAGCAACTTGTGTTTAGCTACTATGATGCTTCCAAAGAGAATATTATTATTGACCATTTGTCTAAAGCAGAAATAAAGGGTTTTTTAAAATTTAAGGTCGATTAAGGAGTTCCCGCTTCATTAGTAATGATAAATTCATGAAAACAGAAAGTGATTTCTTAAAAATTGACTCTAGGGAGTCAGAACTAAATGTGCTTTTCCTTTGTCAATAGCTTTAACAAACCTTTGCTGCAGCAACTTGTGTTTAGCTACTATGATGCTTCCAAAGAGAATATTATTATTGACCATTTGTCTAAAGCAGAAATAAAAGGTTTTTTAAAATTTAAGGTCGATTAAGGAGTTCCCGCTTCATTAGTAAAGATAAATTCATGAAAACAGAAAGTGATTTCTTAAAAATGGACTCTAGGGAGTCAGAACTAAATGTGCATTTCCTTTTTCGATAGCTTTAGCAAACCATTGCTACAGCAAGTTGTGTTTAGCTACTATAATGCTTCCAATAAGAATATTATTATTGACCATTTGTCTAAAGCAGAAATAAAGGGTTTTTTTAATTTAAGGTCAATTAAGGAGTTCCCGCTTCATTAGTAATGATAAATTCATGAAAACCGAAAGTGATTTCTTAAAAATGGACTCTAGGGAGTCAGAACTAAATGTGCTTTTCCTTTGTCGATAGCTTTAGCAAACCATTGCTGCAGCAACTTGTGTTTAGCTACTATGATGCTTCCAAAGAGAATATTATTATTGACCATTTGTCTAAAGCAGAAATAAAGGGTTTTTTAAAATTTAAGGTCGATTAAGGAGTTCCCGCTTCATTAGTAAAGATAAATTCATGAAAACAGAAAGTGATTTCTTAAAAATGGACTCTAGGGAGTCAGAACTAAATGTGCATTTCCTTTTTCGATAGCTTTAGCAAACCATTGCTACAGCAAGTTGTGTTTAGCTACTATGATGCTTCCAAAGAGAATATTATTATTGACCATTTGTCTAAAGCAGAAATAAAGGGTTTTTTAAAATTTAAGGTCGATTAAGGAGTTCCCGCTTCATTAGTAAAGATAAATTCATGAAAACAGAAAGTGATTTCTTAAAAATGGACTCTAGGGAGTCAGAACTAAATGTGCATTTCCTTTGTCGATAGCTTTAGCAAACCATTGCTGCAGCAACTTGTGTTTAGCTACTATGATGCTTCCAAAGAGAATATTATTATTGACCATTTGTCTAAAGCAGAAATAAAGGGTTTTTTAAAATTTAAGGTCGATTAAGGAGTTCCCGCTTCATTAGTAAAGATAAATTCATGAAAACAGAAAGTGATTTCTTAAAAATGGACTCTAGGGAGTCAGAACTAAATGTGCTTTTCCTTTGTCGATAGCTTTAGCAAACCATTGCTGCAGCAACTTGTGTTTAGCTACTATGATGCTTCCAAAGAGAATATTATTATTGACCATTTGTCTAAAGCAGAAATAAAGGGTTTTTTAAAATTTAAGGTCGATTAAGGAGTTCCCGCTTCATTAGTAAAGATAAATTCATGAAAACAGAAAGTGATTTCTTAAAAATGGACTCTAGGGAGTCAGAACTAAATGTGCATTTCCTTTTTCGATAGCTTTAGCAAACCATTGCTACAGCAAGTTGTGTTTAGCTACTATAATGCTTCCAATAAGAATATTATTATTGACCATTTGTCTAAAGCAGAAATAAAGGGTTTTTTTAATTTAAGGTCAATTAAGGAGTTCCCGCTTCATTAGTAATGATAAATTCATGAAAACCGAAAGTGATTTCTTAAAAATGGACTCTAGGGAGTCAGAACTAAATGTGCTTTTCCTTTGTCGATAGCTTTAGCAAACCATTGCTGCAGCAACTTGTGTTTAGCTACTATGATGCTTCCAAAGAGAATATTATTATTGACCATTTGTCTAAAGCAGAAATAAAGGGTTTTTTAAAATTTAAGGTCGATTAAGGAGTTCCCGCTTCATTAGTAAAGATAAATTCATGAAAACAGAAAGTGATTTCTTAAAAATGGACTCTAGGGAGTCAGAACTAAATGTGCATTTCCTTTTTCGATAGCTTTAGCAAACCATTGCTACAGCAAGTTGTGTTTAGCTACTATAATGCTTCCAATAAGAATATTATTATTGACCATTTGTCTAAAGCAGAAATAAAGGGTTTTTTTAATTTAAGGTCAATTAAGGAGTTCCCGCTTCATTAGTAATGATAAATTCATGAAAACCGAAAGTGATTTCTTAAAAATGGACTCTAGGGAGTCAGAACTAAATGTGCTTTTCCTTTGTCGATAGCTTTAGCAAACCATTGCTGCAGCAACTTGTGTTTAGCTACTATGATGCTTCCAAAGAGAATATTATTATTGACCATTTGTCTAAAGCAGAAATAAAGGGTTTTTTAAAATTTAAGGTCGATTAAGGAGTTCCCGCTTCATTAGTAAAGATAAATTCATGAAAACAGAAAGTGATTTCTTAAAAATGGACTCTAGGGAGTCAGAACTAAATGTGCATTTCCTTTTTCGATAGCTTTAGCAAACCATTGCTACAGCAAGTTGTGTTTAGCTACTATGATGCTTCCAAAGAGAATATTATTATTGACCATTTGTCTAAAGCAGAAATAAAGGGTTTTTTAAAATTTAAGGTCGATTAAGGAGTTCCCGCTTCATTAGTAAAGATAAATTCATGAAAACAGAAAGTGATTTCTTAAAAATGGACTCTAGGGAGTCAGAACTAAATGTGCATTTCCTTTGTCGATAGCTTTAGCAAACCATTGCTGCAGCAACTTGTGTTTAGCTACTATGATGCTTCCAAAGAGAATATTATTATTGACCATTTGTCTAAAGCAGAAATAAAGGGTTTTTTAAAATTTAAGGTCGATTAAGGAGTTCCCGCTTCATTAGTAAAGATAAATTCATGAAAACAGAAAGTGATTTCTTAAAAATGGACTCTAGGGAGTCAGAACTAAATGTGCTTTTCCTTTGTCGATAGCTTTAGCAAACCATTGCTGCAGCAACTTGTGTTTAGCTACTATGATGCTTCCAAAGAGAATATTATTATTGACCATTTGTCTAAAGCAGAAATAAAGGGTTTTTTAAAATTTAAGGTCGATTAAGGAGTTCCCGCTTCATTAGTAAAGATAAATTCATGAAAACAGAAAGTGATTTCTTAAAAATGGACTCTAGGGAGTCAGAACTAAATGTGCATTTCCTTTTTCGATAGCTTTAGCAAACCATTGCTACAGCAAGTTGTGTTTAGCTACTATAATGCTTCCAATAAGAATATTATTATTGACCATTTGTCTAAAGCAGAAATAAAGGGTTTTTTTAATTTAAGGTCAATTAAGGAGTTCCCGCTTCATTAGTAATGATAAATTCATGAAAACCGAAAGTGATTTCTTAAAAATGGACTCTAGGGAGTCAGAACTAAATGTGCTTTTCCTTTGTCGATAGCTTTAGCAAACCATTGCTGCAGCAACTTGTGTTTAGCTACTATGATGCTTCCAAAGAGAATATTATTATTGACCATTTGTCTAAAGCAGAAATAAAGGGTTTTTTAAAATTTAAGGTCGATTAAGGAGTTCCCGCTTCATTAGTAAAGATAAATTCATGAAAACAGAAAGTGATTTCTTAAAAATGGACTCTAGGGAGTCAGAACTAAATGTGCTTTTCCTTTGTCAATAGCTTTAACAAACCTTTGCTGCAGCAACTTGTGTTTAGCTACTATGATGCTTCCAAAGAGAATATTATTATTGACCATTTGTCTAAAGCAGAAATAAAGGGTTTTTTAAAATTTAAGGTCGATTAAGGAGTTCCCGCTTCATTAGTAAAGATAAATTCATGAAAACAGAAAGTGATTTCTTAAAAATGGACTCTAGGGAGTCAGAACTAAATGTGCATTTCCTTTTTCGATAGCTTTAGCAAACCATTGCTACAGCAAGTTGTGTTTAGCTACTATAATGCTTCCAAAGAGAATATTATTATTGACCATTTGTCTAAAGCAGAAATAAAGGGTTTTTTTAATTTAAGGTCAATTAAGGAGTTCCCGCTTCATTAGTAATGATAAATTCATGAAAACCGAAAGTGATTTCTTAAAAATTGACTCTAGGGAGTCAGAACTAAATGTGCTTTTCCTATTTCGATAGCTTTAGCAAACCATTGCGACAGCAAGTTGTGTTTAGCTACTATGATGCTTCCAAAGAGAATATTATTATTGACCATTTGTCTAAAGCAGAAATAAAGGGTTTTTTAAAATTTAAGGTCGATTAAGGAGTTCCCGCTTCATTAGTAAAGATAAATTCATGAAAACCGAAAGTGATTTCTTAAAAATGGACTCTAGGGAGTCAGAACTAAATGTGCATTTCCTTTGTCGATAGCTTTAGCAAACCTTTGCTGCAGCAACTTGTGTTTAGCTACTATGGATGCTCAAAAGAGAATATTATTATTATTGACCATTTGTCTAAAGCAGAAATAAAGGATTTTTTTTTAAATTTAAGGTCAATTAAGGAGTTCCCGCTTCATTAGTAAAGATAAATTCATGAAAACAGAAAGTGATTTCTTAAAAATGGACTCTAGGGAGTCAGAACTAAATGTGCTTTTCCTTTTTCGATAGCTTTAGCAAACCATTGCTACAGCAAGTTGTGTTTAGCTACTATGATGCTTCCAAAGAGAATATTATTATTGACCATTTGTCTAAAGCAGAAATAAAGGTTTTTTTTTAATTTAAGGTCAATTAAGGAGTTCCCGCTTCATTAGTAAAGATAAATTCATGAAAACAGAAAGTGATTTCTTAAAAATTGACTCTAGGGAGTCAGAACTAAATGTGCATTTCCTTTGTCAATAGCTTTAGCAAACCTTTGCTGCAGCAACTTGTGTTTAGCTACTATGGATGCTCAAAAGAGAATATTATTATTATTGACCATTTGTCTAAAGCAGAAATAAAGGGGTTTTTTTAAATTTAAGGTCAATTAAGGAGTTCCCGCTTCATTAGTAAAGATAAATTCATGAAAACAGAAAGTGATTTCTTAAAAATGGACTCTAGGGAGTCAGAACTAAATGTGCATTTCCTTTGTCGATAGCTTTAGCAAACCTTTGCTGCAGCAACTTGTGTTTAGCTACTATGATGCTTCCAAAGAGAATATTATTATTGACCATTTGTCTAAAACCGAAATAAAGGGTTTTTAAAAAATTTAAGGTTAATTAAGGAGTTCCCGCTTCATTAGTAAAGATTAATTCATGAAAACAGAAAGCGATTTCTTAAAACTGGACTCTAGGGAGTCAGAACTAAATGTGCTTTTCCTTTGTAGATAGCTTTAGCAAACCTTTGCTGCAGCAACTTGTGTTTAGCTACTATGATGCTTCCAAAGAGAATATTATTATTGACCATTTGTCTAAAGCAGAAATAAAGGGATTTTTTTAAATTTACGGTCAATTAAGGAGTTCCCGCTTCATTAGTAAAGATAAATTCATGAAAACCGAAAGTGATTTCTTAAAAATGGACTCTAGGGAATCAGAACTAAATGTGCTTTTCGACGATTGCTTAAATCCATTTTATTTACGAATTAATTTTTCGGCACCAATTTCAATGAATAATATCTTACACGTGTGATTGCCATTTAGTCCACGGAAACAACGGGCGTCTCTATTTATTTACCATCTTCAAATTTTGAATCACAAACTAAAACAAACCCATCAAGTGTTAGGATTATAAAAACGAAATGTGGACTGGTTTTATTATTGAACTTTCGCGAAATTATTTCACTACAAAATCGGGTCCACGCTCTTTATCGCTAAAGAAATAATATTAGTGGTCAAGGGATAAATTTCACGTGAACATTTCCCTCATTTTACTCTCAAACAAACCCTTTCGGCACACTAGAAAGTGGCTATAATTTTGTTTAGACGACCGATGAAGCGGTAGAGTTGAAAACCGAGCTCTTTCCAATGCTTAATGGCTGGCAGGCTTTTAATTTAAGTTTAACTGGAAAACGATAGATAGACATAAATGTCTGGAGTAAAATGCGATTAAACGTGTCCGATTAAGTGCTGTAAATGTCATTACATGGGCCGAACTAGGACGAGGTATAGAGGTACGGAAACCTGGCCGTTCGTAAGGTTCTACTGATCCCGAGTAGTAGGGGGGGGGGGGGTGACTGGTATAGGCCTTACAGCCAATTCGTAAGACTCTTTCATACTAATACCAAGGGTCGTGGCCCCAAGCCCCCCCCCCATTAGTCACCTGAACGGGAGTCACCAGTTTAAGGTTGGATTTGTGGAAGTAGAGATTTCACATGCTCCCAACATGAAGGACCTATCTTTGTGTGCTTTGCAATGAGGTGGAGTCTAAAGACAAGTGCTCCTTGCCACACTCATCTTTTTTCAACACCTTTCTCCTTTTTTACCTTTTCACACATGCCACGTCCTTGAAAGCAAAGCATTCACAATATTTACTTCTATCTTCACATTATTTACACAGAAACGTATATGAATATGTAAACACTTGTCTATAGTAGCACTTACATTGTCTACATAAGGCGGTCGTTTCCCATCTCCCGAAACGGCCATCTCAAGTTAAACAAATGTAAGTGCTACTACAAGAAAGTGTCTATAAATTGTTACATGTTAAAGTATTAAAAACATTTCCACCCCATTTTAATGTGACGGAAGAAGATTTCCTTATCCTTGTGTAAGCTACTCTGTAAATTTGCAAATGTGTTGTTTTTAAATTATAGATGTTCAAATTATATAATTCTAACATCATAACGAGCTGTTTATCTCTTGTTATTATTAGTACGGTTGTTTGTTGTAGTGTTAGATATTTATTTAAAATACAGGTTTGTAAAAGAACTTAGTTTTAATGTACCTTGGATTCTATGCTAAGTGAATTACGTTATTCAGTTTCTTGTGTTATGTTTCATCAACTGTCCACGTTTTCCTCCCCGCAAAGGGAGAATTCAGTTTTTGCAGTTGGCAACCCTTCACGGAATGTGGATAGGCAGGGTAGGCCGACCACGAGACCCGGACTTGAATACGTTTAGCTTTTTTTTGGGCGATATAAGGTACATGTACTCTGAAATTTTATAGGTACTTAAACATTTTTATGAAAACATCGCTACGAGAGTTGAGAGTTACACATGCAATGGCGGATACCTGGTGGGAATTGGAATATCGTCTAGAAATGTTACAGCAACAAGTGCATCCTACATTGCAGGGGGTCTCTTTCATTGTGTGCACTCGTTGGTGTAGTTGTTGTTATTTTCACCATTAAATTTATATATTAAACGAATGAGTTCTTCAAACGCCCTGCACTTCACAGTATTAATTCGCCCTCTAAAACCATATCCCCCGCTCAAGATCCCCCCTATATGCTAAGTATGCGAGCAATGTAAGAAGCCGGCGTGTAGAGTTCTGAGGATCCTTTGTGTCGCAGAATGTGTGGCATCAGGACGAGACGAAAGGACACAAGCCTTACGCACAACGACGCCTTAATCCTACTCCTAAGTGTAGCTTAGACTACAGAAATATTTATTTTAAAATTATTCTGAAATTATTTCGACGAAGGAGCAAATTAAACTGTCGGTATTGATACCCAGAGAAAGTGACTTTACATTCAGATGCGCTCAACTGTAACAGTTGAATATTTTAAATTCAACAATAAATAAATTTCGAACATTACCATCGTATAATTAAAATAATTATTTATTTACATTTATGTTAATTTACAAAAAGAGATCAATTGCTTGGAAGACTAACGAATTTTAAATACCATATGAGCAGGCCGGAAGCGTGTAAACACCCCAATTAGCCAACCAGAGCGCTGTACAGAGAAATAGAGGGGCAAAGGAGACAATGTGGTAAATGAGAGAATTATGGGCGGAAAAAAGAGAGAAAGTAGAAACCCAATCAAATTAGTGTATGAAAGAGAATCTTAAATACCATATGAGCAGGCCGGAAGCGTGTAAACAGCCTCAATTAGCCAACCAGAGAGCTGTACAGAGAAATAGAAGGGCAAAGGAGAGAAGATGCGAAAGGAGAGAATTGGGGCGGAAAAAGAGGGAAGGCAGAAATCCAGTCAAATTGTTGTATGAAAGAGAATTTTAAATACCATATGAGCAGGCTGAAAGCGTGTAAACAGCCTCAATTAGCCAACCAGAGCGCTATACAGAGACATAGGCGGCAAAGGAGATAAGGTGGTAAAGGAAAGAATTAGGGGCGGATAAAAGATAGAGAAAGTAGAAATCCAATCAAATTAGTGTATGAAAGAGAATTTTAAAACCCATATGAGCAGGTCGGAAGCGTGTAAAAAGCCTCTATTAGCTAACTAGAGCGCTGTATAGGGAAATAGAGGGGCAAAGGAGAGAAGGTGGGAAAGGATAGAATTGGGGATGGGGGAAAAGAGAGAAAAAGTAGAAATGCAATCAAATTAGTGTATGAAAGAGAATTTAAAATATAACTACGAGAAAATAAGTTAACGGGTGTAACAGATACTCAAACATAGATGATACTTGCCCAATAAGAATAGATATATCTTCAGAATATTTTGTTCTAGATTTTCGAAAACTTCCAGGACAGAAAAACAACACAAATTAATGAGGTTATTGACTGACAACGAAAAAAACAAATAAAATACAGATTTTGAGTCAATCAAATATTAACAAAGTGAAATAAAATAAATATAAAAACTATTCTGTTAACAAATATCACAATGACATTATTCAAACCAGATGGAATGCAGTTGTGCTGCATCCCACCACTACATTATACAGCTTAGGATTAGTGCATCCGCAGTAAATAGCTCGAGTTACATGACATATTAATAGATACTGCTAGCAAAGATTCCAATGCGCTGTCAATCCAGTTTCTTTTCCGATTCAGGTAAATTACTTAATGAAAAGTTCAAATTTCTGGAATGAATGAATAAAGTTCTAAATCCCGAGGTAAAAACGTGTCACAATCCACAATTGAAAACAAACGCTGTAAAAGTTTCTTAACGGAATGAAACTTCCTGCTTCGGACACTAATGACAGGACAATGAAAATAAGCAGACTCACTTGACTCGGAAATTTCTATTCCCTTCATGAGCAACTTCTACGGTAACAGGCGCTGTCCTAAGCAAGTTCTGAATTTATAGCCGAGAGAAAAACTAACTCACTTAGGTTCTTGATAAAATATGTTACAAGTCATGTTCCTTTCGTTATGCGTTCCTTTAGGTCGGTACTACAATAAAAAAAGGAGCTAACAATAAGTCTGTTTTACGTGTTTAATGCCTCGTATATTTAGTGACCCTTGCACACCATTTTATACAGAGATATATTTAATTGTGAATATATTCGAGGCTAAGTCGTAATGTAATCAAGGCTGTGTTGTTCAATTTACAGTAATCTAGTAATCGAAACTGTATTTACAAAATCAAACGAGACTGTGTATACAAATGTAATCGATACTATTATATAAAATATAATAATGTACTACAAACAAAATGTAAAAGTGAGGGTATTTTTGAACTTAATATCAAAACGTATTAAATGTAAAATAGAGGGTATTGTAACTGCAAAATGTATTTAATGTAAAATTAGGGGTATTGCAAATGTAATTACAAAATGGATTAAATGTAAAATTGAGGATATTGTGAATGTAATTGAATGTATATTGCAAAATGTAAAAGTGATGGTATTTGTTAACGTAATCGCAGAGTGAATTAAATGTAACATTAAGGGTATTGTGAATGAATTCACAAAATGTAATAAATATAAATGTGAAGGTATTGCGAATGATTTTACAAAATGTAATAAATGTAAAAGTGAGGGTGTTGTGAATGTAATTGAATGTATTACAAAATGTAAAGGTTAGGGTATCTGTGAACGTAATCGCAGGATGCATTAAATGTAAAAGTGAGGGTATTGTGAATGTAAATGACTGTAATGCAAAATGTAAAAGTGGGTGTATTTTTGAACGATCACAAAATGTATTAAATGTAAAATTAGGGTCATTGCGAATGAATTTACAAAATGTAATCAATGTAAAAGTGAGGGTGTTGTGAATGTAAATGACTGTAATGCAAAATGTAAAAGTGGGTGTATTTTTGAACGATCACAAAATGTATTAAATGTAAAATTAGGGTCATTGCGAATGAATTTACAAAATGTAATCAATGTAAAAGTGAGGGCATCATGAATGTAATTGACTGTAATGCGAAATGTGAAAGTGAGGATATTTATTAATTAATCGCTGAATGCATTAAATGTAACACAAGGGTATTGCGAATGAATTTACAGAATGTAATAAGTGTAAACGTGAGGGTATCATGAATGCAATTGACTGTAATGCAAAATGTAAGAGTGAGGATATTTATTAACGTAATCGCTGAATGCATTAAATGTAACATTAAGGATATAGCGAATGAATTTACAGAATGTAATAAGTGTAAAAGTGACGGTATCATGAGTGTAATTGACTGTAATGCAAAATGTAAAAGTGAGGGTATTTGTGAACGTAATCGCAAAATATAATAAATGTAAAAAAAAATATTGTGACATTAATTTACTGCATGGCAAAATGTAAAAGTAAGGGTGTTTCTAAAGCTATTCGCAAAATTTATGAAGTAGGGAATCGAGTGTATTGTTACTGTAATCAAAAACTTGCAAAATGAATGAGTGACGGTATTGCGAATCTAATCTGAACTTTTTTGCCAAGTGATAAACTGCAATGACATTGCGAATCCAACCATAAACTATATTACAAAACGTAGGTAAAAACAAACTACAATTACAAATGTAATTTCAATTTGATTTTCACAAAGGAAACCGCTCGTCAATTTCGTGCTAAAACTAACTCTGACCTCTGCTAAAAATGTCGACTAGACGTTGCAAAACTGTCCAAATTGAGTTTCCACAGAGACGGAACAGGAAGACTTCGACAAAAATCCAAAGGCATTGACAGAAACGAATCAAAGGAAATCAGATTTCGAAGTAGGTTACACGTCACTTCGTCAATGGGTTGCTCTCAGCGTTTCCAAGCTTTCCGAAGAATAAAGTTGTAAAATAATCGAGTACCAACCTTCTGCGTACGTAAAGCTTGCAAAATCTAACTCTCGCTATCTAGACTTTTTAGTTAGATAACTTGTGTTGTTCATAGTGAGTGTCCGACATTTTGTTCCTTAATTCACTGTTTTAAGCACATATTTTATTTTAATTTTATATATAACAAGCTGACCCGGCGAACTTCGTATCGCCTAAAAGTAAATGATAGGGGTATTTAGCTGAGCTTAATGTAGTATTTCATTAACATAATAGTAGCTGAACTTATAGTAATCGATCAAGAAAGCGTGACAATAAAAGTCCTTGATTGTATGCTGTTTATTTAAGTGCACTCGGATATACAATATTTTATGTACATTGTTCAAAATGTGTTGGTAAATAATTTTAAATTGTTGAGTGTTGCCTAGCAATCAAAATTTGGAATTTTGTCAGAAACAATATAAGATAAAAAATCATATTTTATGCTATTTTGGCACTTTAAATGGCGAAAATTACTGTTGTAAAAAATTGTTAAGCCGTCGGGAAGCTGTTTTGCTAAAAACCCTAGCGCCGTTTTATTGGTTAATATTTTTCTTCTAATTATCAAATGTAAATTAATGGTTGGTCAGAAATGACCAGTTTTAATTAAAAAAAAAAAAAAAAAAAAAAAAAAAAAAAAAAAAAAAATATTTTTCTGATAAAATTAATTGGTTGAGGAGGGTCACTGCCCCATGTGCTCCCCTGGCTACGCCCTTGAGACTTAATATGCCAGAAACGTTCCCAGGCATGTACTCTTTCCCAAAGTTTCGTGGAAATTGGATCAGTGGTTTAGTAACGCATAAGGCTCATACATACATAGAAAGACTCACTTATATATATATATATATATATATATATATATATATATATATATATATATATATATATATATATAGAGGAAGAGAGAGAGAGAGAGAGAGAAGATAGTGCTGTTTTATAGGTTAATATTTCTCTGATGAAATAATTGGTTTGGAGGGGCCACGTGCCACCTGGACTTACTATGTCGTCAGAAAACTTACCAGGAATGGACTGAACAATTTCCCAAAGTTTCATGGAAATCGGATCAGTGGTTTAGTAAAGCATTAGTGTCATACATACATACATACATACAACATTCGTTTTATATATAGGCTACATAGATTAATTTACTGCAGTAAATGTAAATGTTTACTGTAGTAAGGATGGCAAAATAGAGTATAGAACAATTAATACAAATTACCCCACTGCCTGCAGAAACTATTACTCTCCCATGCGAATGAACGCTATTCATTCTTCTTTTCCAATTTATTTAAATTTCTTTACAAAAACGTTAAAAATAATTATACATTTAGATTATAAATTAAATGCCTAAAACACGTGTTTCATACGGTACAAATCATAGATAAAAATAGATAAAACAAACGATAAAACTGGGCCATGCGCACAGAAATAGAAAGCTTATCAACGCATCCGCCCGGCATCGACGTGATGGCGCTCGCTTCCACGCTTAAACAATCCAGCTAAATCACCACAGATTTGACGTAGCCATTCATAAAGTTAGGCTTATCTAATCTGTGCTTTACACAGCGTCCGCCACGCTCTCTGCACAGATGAGGGCTGAACGCTAATCTTCCGTGATGGTAAATGCAATGCATCGGGAATGTTTGAGGTCCTCATTGTATATGTTATAAAGTGTGGACAAAGATTTTCTATTAGCATTAGACTAAACAAGCAATATAAATGTTTTTAAAGTCTATTCCTACTTAGGTCAACAAAGAAAACATTTTTGTGAATTTTTATTGATTAATTACAATAATATAAATAAAATAACATATCCTACGCGTTAAAACAGCTGTTCTACCACATAATCTATAATTTAAAATCAGCTGTCTTATGAAATCATTTGTTATCACTTATTTTAAGCGAAATGGGACGAAATAATTATATTGCATACCTTGCCCGTTTTGAAAAACTTTTTTCTCCCACATAAAAACTAAAAACAAATTAATTTTAAATTTATTTAATGAAGTAATATTTGCAAAATCTCTACTAAATTCAAATGTCGATCACTACAAAAAAAAATTTAACGAGATAGTATATATACATGAAGTTAATATATTACTTTTGTAAGTAATTTTATCCACCATTAAGTGCAATGATTTTACCTTGTGTGATGAGGCGCTTTTCGGTCACTTGACCATTGTCGAATCACTGATTCCTTTTTCTCTATTTTTCTGGTGTGGATTTTCGGTCCGTGGTGTTGAACCACACAGTATATCCACACCAGAAAAATAGAGAAAACGTAATCAGTGATTCGACAATGGTCAAGTGACCGAAAAGCGCCTCATCACACAAGGTTAAATCATTGCACTTAATGGTGGATAAAATTACTTACAATAGTAATATATTAACTTCATAAAGTCAGTGCAACGGAAAAACAATGGATAACGTAAAATATCTATCTATATATATATATATATAATAATAATAATAATAATAATATATACTATCATATATAACTATCATGGCTCTTCTCAAGACTAAATAAAAAAAATTATCAAGAAATTTACCGAACAGAGTAAAAACATTGGTATTTGTTTTGTAAACCTTTTGATAGAAATGTGTAAGCATTTATCTTTAGAAAGGCCATAGGCGTTGTATGGTGCGAATTATAGTCAGGAATGAATAGCTTTGAAATTTACGATATATTAAATTCCAAATTTTGAAATAATTTTTTATGCATCTGCGAATATACTTACCGGCCGAAAGAGGACAGGAGAGGTTTTGATTATATGTAGGACTAGGGTGAGGATAAGGGCACATAAAGGGATCGTGGACAGTGATCATACAGTACTGGAGCTAAAATACCTTCCCTCGTTAGAGGGACAACGGAAAAGCATAGCCAAAGTAGATCTATTTGCTATGAGCCCATCCACTATCCACGTCTATTTAGATAAGATCAAGCTATTTTCTACTAACTTACTGAATCTACTCAACCAGCTACTGAACCTAAGAATCTACTCAATCTAGGAAGCATAAGACGTCATCTCCTATTCTTAGGCGTAATTTCTTCTCGGAGTCTCCTGCAGCCTCCTTCTCATTAATTCTGACCATATTGTACCTAATTCGTCAAATACCTGCCTAGAGTTTAAAGGGAAGACCCTCCATATCGCCTAGCATGCCTCTATTCTATTTCTATCTACATTACCTCCAAACCAACCACAAAAGGCATTAGATACCTTCTCTTTTTACCAACATAAACGCTTATGACAAAGACGCGATAAGGTAAACATGTTATATCAACATTTCATATAGAATAAATTAAATTTTAACATTAAATCAAAAGTAAATTTTTTTATTACATTCATAGATTAGTGATTATTTTAAATATATATACATACATATTATATATATATATATATATATATATATATATATATATAATAAATATGGTGATATGTTTTCAAATTGAAAATGTTTCAAAAACAAGAATACTTTTAATGCATATATTTATTCTATATATTTTATTCATATATTTATGAATAAATATATGCATTAAAAGTATTCTTGTTTTTGAAACATTTTCAATTTATTAAAATATATATATATATATATATATATATATATATATATATATATATATATATATATATATAACAACATAAATTATTCAAATACAAGAATATTATTTAATAAATAAATAATATTCTTATTTTTAAATAAATATTATTCTTGTATTTGAATAATTTATGTTGTTTTAGATTATTAAACAATAAAACATATTTTATATTTCTATATATATATATATTGATACGTTTTCTTGTAATATAATTAATGAATAAAAATCAAATACAAGAACTATATAGAATACAACTAGAATATAAAAATTAAAACATTTTTTTTATTAAATATTTTTATTCATATATTATATGTTATAAGCATAATAGTATTCACTATCGGAAAATCATTATTTATACAACAATGTAATGGTAATCGTGGCCGACCATGTATACATGCAATGCAGACTAACACATCGTAATCAGCGAATTGTGCAGGCGCAGTGTAGGTAGGAGACTGTGGAAAGTTGAATCGATAACGAATGTTTGTTAAGAAAAGATTATAAAAGATGTACGAATGAGAACTGAAATTGAAAAAGGATAGGTACTGTATAGTAGAGAATATGCTTTTAGAAGAAACTGTTTTAAAATTTGTACAAGCGTTATTCTTTTAACAAGAAATTAATAAAAATAACATTTACTGACACCACATTTAAATTGAATTTAGGACGAGGTTTTACAAGAACAACACTGTAAGGAACTCACTTCCGTCTTCGTCCTTTACAAACGTGCTCGTATCTCCTGCGCAAGGATTTTTATTTAATTATAAAAGTGCTTTTGTCAACAATTAAAGCAATCGAAAAATATTCAGCTTTCGGCAATTTATATAGGCAATCAAATCTGACGTGCTTCCTCTGGGAAAGCGCCAGGTGAGGGAACGGGCGAGTGCATAATTAGCACAATACGGGGGCAGTTAGTTTGTTTAATTAATCACTTGAGGCAGTTGTGAGGATTCGAAATTGAAAAGCCCTTAAGTCTTATAGCAATCAAGCCAACGTTTTAATTTAGGTTATATTTATGAAATACAGCGACGTTAATGGTCGCTAGACTCGTTAAAAAGCTCGGCATGGAGAGAACGCTGACCGGAAACTGCAATATAGCTTCAGGGGGCATATTCATTATGCATGGACACTAGTTTGCTTTCGGTGAAGTTTTAACTACTGAACTTTTGTTACCTTTAACTAGTTTTGCACGTTCTTTATTTATTCCACTTGTTTGGAAGTAGCTAAAGTATTTATAGTTGAGAAACAAGTAATTTAAATGTGAAAAATTGAAGTCAATTTCTACTTAGGTCAACAAAGAAAAATTTTACTTTACTAACTTTTTGTTAAATAATTACAAATAATATAAATAAAGTAACATAACCTATGCGTTAATACAGCTGTTCTATCTATGTACCTACATATAACTTACATAATAAATTCAGGTATTTTATTAAATCATGTGTTATATTTTAAGCCAAACACAGTATAAAACACAGAGTCAACCTACTTGCTTTACGTCCTTAAGGGATACATTTTATAATATATGAATATACGTATTAATTGTCGAAACAACGTTAACGGGTGTTTGGTGGAAGTCTTTACTTACGGTTTCCTAAAAGAAGTAAAGTACATGTGGAATCAATCAGGCTGAACATTAAAAGCAATACACTACTAATTCGTCATAACATAAACATGCAGGCGTAATTAAAATTACTCTTACCAAACGGAAAACCTCCTTCGAGGCAGCTGCGGAGCTGAAGGCGGTGTCAGACCTACGTCCGAAGGCAAAGAAGACGACAACGGCGAAGTCAGGAACAGTTCCGAAGACGACTCCGTCCGCAACTCAAGAACCCTCGGTACCGCTCTGCCAGACGGTGTCCCAGGCGCCGTACAAGACAGCGAGTTCTTCCTTAATGAGTCGACAGTCTGATGGGTGGGTGTTTTTCCTGCCTTACCGTCCACTGTAGATTTCGTTGTGCTTGTGGCGACAGCTTTCTGGCTTTGTAGATCTTCTGGATTACTGGTGGAAAACGTTTTGGTCATTTTATTACCATTAGAGTAAGCTTCTATCTGACAGCTATCGGAAGACGTCCTCCTGTTTCTAGGGGTGTTCCTTGCCGGGTCTATCAGGTTCGGACTGGAGTACTGCTTCCTCGCTGGGCTTCTGCATTCTTTGGCAAGGTTCGCCAGAGATAGGGCGATCAATTCGTTCGCTACATTTGTACCGAGCACGCGAGACGCTTTCTCCAGCGACTCCGAATCTTGTGGCAACATAGGTTGGTAGTTACTCGACGGGCTGTCGATGAAAACGCTGGCGCTCTCCTGTTGCTTTCTGAACTGCTCCAGCGTCTGCAGATAAGGCAGAACTGTTCTCCCTTTGCGATCTCTCGAGTTGTGGAAAGAGTTCCACCTCCGAATCGGGTCCAACAAGAGCTGCCGAGATCTTCTGCCTTTCAAGTCCGGGCTGCCCGTTCTCTCCGTTTCACATGCCTTCTTCCTTGCTTCTGCCAGGTCCGCGAGTCGCTGTTCTTCTTCGAGCCTTTTCAGTCTCTGTAACAGCTGTTCGCAGTGCTTATGCATGATTCCTTCTTTACTCTTCTGCGTGTACGTCTGACATTGTTTTCAATCTGGTGCGGAAGTTGTAGAAATAGATTTTACCACAAAAGTTCACTTGGCACATCGTCGGTTACGGCGTTTGTCGAACATCGGTGAGCGTTCGATAATCAAGTTCTACTATCTAAAACACTGTAGTTTACCTACACACACTCTCATATAAACAATTATTTAACATATTTTCACTCAATACAGTCCCACAATATAATGTTTACAAGTACTTCAAACACATTTATAAAAAGAGTACAATATAAACACCTAAACTGTGATCTAAAAAAAAAAATTAATTTTTAAATACTGTTAATATTTTGAAGCTGCAACGATGAAAGGTGCTGACTAAGAAAGTTCCCTCACGAAATTAATTTCTTGTCATAGCTATAAACAATGGAAAGCCAAATATATTTATAGTAAATTTAAACACAAAACAGAAATTACTGAACGAAATTTTCAAAATAATTTCAATTAATTCCTAGGGCAAAATACTAAAAAGCAGTTATAAGATAACCCCCGTATTTGGACCTACACAGTCATCCTTTCTGTTGTAAGTATGGAACCGACAATTATAATGAGCTGTGAAACTGTAAAAAACATAATTTAATATGCTTCCTCGTCTGATAAAGAGGTGATGGAGAGGTCAGTGCAGATACCTGCCTTTGAGTCTACTCCGCACCAGATGAATGTTTAATATAATTGCCTATAGAAATGTCATTAATAAAACATTTTCATTTGCTTTCAAAGGACACACACGCGACGCACCCACTTCCACCTCACACAAGTTTACAAAATATTCGTTTCGATTTTATGTTAGAATAATATTAGAGGAAATGTATTTTTAAATAATTTAGCAGTAGCAATCTTACGACGAA
Source organism: Prosapia bicincta (assembly GCA_036971475.1). Classification (NCBI taxonomy): domain Eukaryota; kingdom Metazoa; phylum Arthropoda; class Insecta; order Hemiptera; family Cercopidae; genus Prosapia; species Prosapia bicincta. The sequence continues at coordinate 138,535,626 of JBAIZL010000006.1, forward strand.
AAATCTATCAATTGTAGCAAACACACACATAAATAAACAAAGTTTACGAAAACAGATTATCTTTAAGACGTAGATAGTGAGTAAGACATTCTGGAGAGTGAACACTCTGAAGCGACTTAGTAACAGAACTCCCAGGAACAGCTGAAGAACGAATTTAAGAGCAAAACAAACGAAGCAGATGACCTATAGGAACTGGATAGTCTGTAAGAAGACGTTCCGGAAAGTGATCACTTCTTAAGCGGCTCAGGAACAGCTGAAGAACGAATTTAACAGCAAAACAAACGAAACAGATGACCTATGGGAACTGGATAGTCTGTAAGAAGACGTTCCGGAAAGTGATCACTTCTAAAGCGACTCAGGAACAACTGAAGAACGAATTTAAGAGCAAAACAAACGAAACAGATGACCAATGGGAACTGGATAGCCTGGAAGAGGACATTTCGGAGAGTGGTCACTTCTTAAGTGACTGACGACAAGAATTCTCAGAAGCAACTGAAGAACAAAGCAAATCCATAAGGTACAATCTGAGGAAATGCAAACGAATAAAACTAGAATGAAATTAAACAATATTGAACAGTTGCTATTACGGGATCCATTGACGGATAAATAAAATGTTACCATAAAACTTTGGAATATATACGTACTGAAACTAAAAAACGAGCGCTGCTTGTGATCGACGATATATATATAAATATAATAATATCACTTTAAAATGACTTTACTATATTCAGTGAAGCAAATGACATACGAGGAGGGGAAGATATGCAGTTCCACTTTACGGAGCCACTGATCCCGCTGCTGAATACATTAAGGAAGCAGACTAACATCGTTCCAAATTTTAAATATTGTATCTAGTTGCAACTTTTTTATTAATCTCGAAAAACCTCTGATGAATGAAGTGAACTTCTTTGTTTAAAAAAGCACTTAATAAACAGTGGTGGCACTGAACGACTATATCGTACGGCGTTTAGACTGAAAATAATAAAGTCAATAACTCAATTGTTTACCGTTACATTTTTTTAGTAAATAAAGCTTATTTCAGAGTTAGGGAGAAAATACACAACACATTATTACAAAATATTACAGCAAAATATTTATTTAAATTTTTTTGAATAAAAATAATACGTCATCCAACTAATTGGGCTCGTGACGACCACACCAAAATTAGAATGTAGGTAATAATGTAAGCAGTTGGTTAAATTTTGCAGGTGTGTTGAGGAAAGGGTTAGGAACGTGACAAAAACAAAAGATTTATTCGGTGCTCAATAGTGGGAGGGGGCAAACATCTGTTTTTTACGTTTATCAGAAATGTTTTAATAATGTTTTGAAGTTTTGGCGTTAACCTATACCGTTATAAAATGAAAGCTTCAGTGCCCATGCCTAGCCCTCCTATCCTTAATGTAAGTACAAATACAAATAGTTTATTTACCAGTGAACGATAGTGTGTTAAATGCAAAATAACTACCTGAGTTCTCAAAGGCTAAACACATTTTTTTATTTATTTCTAATTATTTTGAAGCAGAAGATCATTTCGTGCAAAACACACAGCCAGGTCTCGTTTCAAAAAATAAACATGTAACTGTCCGACAAGAGTGAATCATTTTTTCAAAGAATTTCCTTCACAGCTTTCTATAGAATCTACTTAATAATAAAAGGATGTATAGTTCGGATCAAGTAACCGTGCACTTGGTCTTGAGAGATCTTTTTTAATTCATTCTATTAGGTCACACTCTCCTTATATATATATATATATATATATATATATATATATATATATATATATATATATATATATATATATATATAATACGTTTTCTTGTTTAATAATTTAAAACAATATAGGTTATTCAAATACAAGAATATTTATTAATTTATATCCAAAGCTTTTCGTTGGTAAACAGTACCAACATCATCAGGAATGAAAATTTTCATTCCTGATGATGTTGGTACTGTTTACCAACGAAACGCTTTGGATATAAATTAATAAATGTTCTTGTATTTGAATAACATATATTGTTTTTAATATATACATATATATATATATATATATATATATATATATATATTCAAATTTTCCACCGTTAATAAAATAAATTTTACTCAATCACTCAAGTTCAAATACATTTTTTTAAACTTGTATTTTACGACAATTGATGTTGATACAGTTCTCACAAATATTAATTCATTAATTACATTTAACGAATTACTTTTAATTTTATACGGAAGAAAACCTGTTACAAAAGGGGCAAGGTATGCAATATAGTTATTTTGTTCCATTTGGCTTAAAATAAATGAAAACATACGATTTCATAAAACAAATGATTTTATGTTATTGGCTTTGTGGTAAAAAAGCTATTTTAACGCATAGGTTATGTTATTTTATACATATTAATTGTAGCTATTAATTAAAAAGTAACTAAAATAATATTTTTTTTTTTTTTTTTTGGTTGGCCTAAGTAGGAATTGACTTATGTAGTTAAAAGAATCCATTTAGTAAGATTTCTAGAGTAGCCCAGAAGGATGCTTAGCACATACACGGTTAACACAGCACGGGTCTAAGGTCTCCAATGACGCGATGTAGAGCAATACTGCGGGTAGTCCAACCGGAAAGTTTTACGAGTTGCAAGCTATAGTTAATTAAAACTTTAGCCAAGCCCTACTCTTCTGCGGAACTATCTCACGGTTGTAGTCGTTATTAAACAGACGAGACTTTGAATTTAAATTCATTATTAGTTACCTGGGCAGCTTTGTGGATATACGGCGTAACCTAATACTTACCCAGTTACAATATAAACAAAAATATTTCAAAGTCAATTCCTACTAAGGTTAACGACAAATTTTATTTTAGTTACTTTTCATTAAACAATTACAAATAATTTAAACAAAGTAACATAACCTATGCGTTAAAATAGCTATCCTACTACATAACCTATAACATAAAATCAGCTGTTCCAGGAAATCATATGTTATCACCTTATTTTAAGCCAAATGGGACGAGAAAATTATATTGCATACCTTGGCTCTTTTGTGAAAGGTTGTTCTCCCTTATAACACTAAAATTAATTATTTATTAAATTTAATTACTTAATTAATATTTGAAGAACTGTATTTGAGCTTGAGTGAGTGAATAAAATATGCCAAGGTACAGGTTTGTCTTCTATTTTACATTACGAACATCTTACTGTATTTAACTATATAATTAGCCACAACACTAACAAGAGGTTAGAACAAAGGTCGTCACTGAACAATCATGTCATGGAGCGATTTCGTCATTGACAAGTAATATAAACAAACAGATTTTATACTCAATTCTTACTTACGTCAAATAGAAAAATTTTATTTTAGTTCTTTTTATTGAATAATTACAATTATAAATAACGTAACGCAACCTACGAGTTAAAACAGATGTCCTTATCACATAACTTATGACAAAATCAGCTGTTTTATGAAAACATATGTTATCACTTATTTTAAGCTAAAAGCGACGATTGCATACTTGAAAACTTTCTTATAAAACCAAAAATAAATTCATTAAATTTAATAATGAATTTAAATTTGAAAAACAGTATCAACATAAATTAGTGCACTTGATGGAAGACTTGTTTCACGGATGAATTACTGTGACAGGGTTGAAACACGTTGAGCCGAATATAGTTCAAAACGGCCGATGTTACGATTTTTTTAAATAATAGTCCAATATCTTCTCAGCCGCAAATTTCAAAATCGTATGAAAAGACTCCACGAGTAAAATATAGCAAGTAAAAAAAGGACTGAAAGCGTTAACCGATAGACTGGCAACTAGTAGATAAAGGCTTTCCGTACGCTTTACCTTGAATTAAGCGAGGCCACAACTCGTCACCACTCACTCCTTACCCTGCTTGTGTTGAGCTTTCAAGCCTCTACTTGGCATGTGGGTTCTTCCGTTTAGGAAAGTGTCACAATGATAGTGTACAGCTCATAATACTTGTTTAAAAAAAACGTTACGTAAAACTAATCAAGACGGACAAGTAATAATAAAATTTAAGTCAATTTCTACTGAAGTTCAATTTTTTTTTAATTTTAGTTACTTTTTAATAAGTAATAACAACTATTAAAATCATGTACATACATTAAATAGAATCATAATATTAAGTGGCCAAATAGAAAGCGAAATTATTTATTAAAATTAATAATTATTAATATTTTTTAATCTGTAATAACATTAAGTGGCACCTACTAATAGTTTTAAAAAAATGTATTTAAACTTGAGTGGATAGATAAAAAGTATACTATCAACGATTGAAAATTTGAACAGCATATATAGGCCCTAAATATATATAGGGAGAGAGTGAATAGAAGCAATTGAAAAAAGTTTAATTCTTGTGATAAATATTAGCGTTTGTAAACCAACAAATTCTCTGCTATACCAAATTATTTGTAGAGAAATGTTCCAAAAATAATTATAGTATTTTTGATTTCTAACTAAAAAGAAATTCTTGCTTCTATTGCCCTTTATTGTTGCTCAAACGTCATGCCCTACAAAACATAATTTTTTTATCTTAATGAATTTTCATTTACTGACTTTCATCATTTTGTTTTTCTCTCGTCTCTTAGGTGGTAGATTTATTCTGATTATCCAATGTTTTACTTTCCACTGATGTCAAACAAGTCCCAAACATCCAACCAAGAGAGGTATGTATTATTTAATAGATAACCGTACGCTTATAAATGAATAGGTTCAGTGAAAATCAAGAAGAGAACAATGCCGTCATAACGTGCAAACTTTAAAACAATAAGCATCATTCATACCGAGCCTAACAATACACAAGCTTCAATGCGCTTGAAAATGAGTGACCACACATCCGAAAGCCGGTTTACCAAACCAAACAACGTTTTAGCTAATTGTACGTCATTGATTTCATATTTAATGAAATACTTTATGGAGGCACAAAGCGTGGGAATAATAAACAAGTATCAAAATAACGATCGTCATTGTATTGAGAGTCTAAAATATAAATTTTACAAATAACGCAAACTCACAATCGACCTAAACCGAGTTATGATATCTGTTTTAGCGTCGTTTCATTAATTATTTTTTTACAAATCAATTAATTAATTTATAACGTACATATAGATCCGAGTTCAACACATTTCGCTTATTTTTGTAAACACAAAAAGGGCCTACATACAAGCACGCAAAAGTGTTGCAAAACCTTTTCCGACCTCAAATTACCACGAATTATTCCTAATTTAATATTCGCGCAGGGCCAAATTAATCTAATTTAACCCGGCTTATATTTTGCAAACGGTCTTTTTATCAAACACTTTACTCCTAATCTAATGTGGTTACATTCTGCGTTGTAAAGCAATTGTTCAGTGCAATATGTTTTTGAAACGGTCTTTTTATCAAACATTTTACTCACAATCTAATGTGATTACATTCTGTGTTGCTGATCTAGTCTATCGACCAATATGTTTCTGGAACAGACTTCATTTGTGCAAGGGGTATAATTTCCAGTGATTTGAAGTCATATTTTTGACACGTTGACAGATTATAAAAATAGGCGTACAAATCAACTTTATCCATATACAGTCCGATTTGTCTGTGTCTTGATTATTTAGCAAGCAGGCAAATTATTTCTCTACACCAGGTGGAGGCTACGAATAGCCATGTTAGACACACAAAAATATGGAACGTAGTGACATGGAAACAATTCATTGTGAATTAGAATAACATACAAAAGTGTTTGTATAAAGAGCTCAGTAGGAAATGAGTTTTCGTTATTTGTAAAAGGGTTAGGTAAACGTGCCGGAGACAAAAGAAACAATCTAACCGTCCGAAGTAGGGACCAACGTCCTTTATAACTTAAAACGCATTCATAAAAGAATGAATATAACAGTCGAAGTAACTGCGTATAAAATGCAAATAGCTTTCAAGTTATAAAATGCCCGTGTCTAGCCAATCTGGTATGTAAGTGAAGAAACAAGTAATATAAACAATAAAAAATTAAGTCAATTCCTACTTAGATCAACGATTTTTTAAAATGTTAGTTACTTTATATTAAATAATTACAATTATTATAAATAAATGCATAACCTATCTGTTAAAACACCTATTCTACCACATAGCGTATAACATAAAATCACCTGTGTTTATGAAATCACATATCACTTATTTTAAGCAAAATGGGACGAAATAACTATACTGCATATTCTGCCCCTTTTAAGAAAAGTTTTTCTCCCATATCAAACTAAACTTAATTCATTAAATTTAATTAATATTTGAAAAACTGTATTAATATCATCCATTTCAAGTTTTTAAAAACGTATTTGAAATTTAGTGGATGAATAAAAAGTATTTTAATAATGATTGATAACCTGAACAAGATATAAATGGGGAGAGTGTGAAGTGATAGAAGGAACTGAATAACATTTAATAGCCTACTGGAGTGGGTTTAGTTGATGGAATAACAACTTGTTGGGTACTACTGTAACTCAAGTGTGATTACACTTAATGTTGTATTCCGTACTCGCTGTTATGCTACCAACATTCTCGGCGTTGTCATTTTGCTATTACATGACGCGTTTTCGACTACTCGACAGACGAGATCGTCACAGAAAGCTTGCAGGTAGGATGGTACAAAAACCGCTTTTAAAGATTTTATAGTTTAAATTTCTTTACTTTACAATGTAAAAGACCAATTCAAATATTGTTTAAAATATATATAAGTAATAATTTAAATGGCATGTGAGTTAAGGTTATAAAGAAATAACTACACGAACTTACAAAACCATATACTTTATTGTCATGCGCTTTTCAATGACTTATGTCATCATCATCAGCGACACTAGTAAATTTAGGCCTAAAACTGCAACTAAACTCAAAAATTAATAGTTGCAGTTTAATCATCAGTTTAGTTGTAATTGTAAATTTGTAGTAGTGCCACTGATGATGATGACATGAGTTATTGAAACGCGTATGAGAATAGAGTATATCAATAAATTTGTTGAGCACTGTGGACTAATTTCTTAACTAAATAATTAAACCCACTAACCACAATACAAATATAATAAACAATATACAAATGTAATAAAGATTTTTGTATTGTGGTTAGTGGGTTTTATATATTTATATTGTTGTTTTTATATTGTTTTATGTATTTTTTTACATTGTTTGTGAGTTTGTATACAGTTATTTATTTGTTTATATTTTAAAACGTGTTTTAGATGAAATGGACGCATACTTCCATACGTATAAATAATGTCTAGAATAAAAGGGTAGTTGCTTTAGAGAGACAAAAATAGGGCATCGCCTATACAACCAATCTATTATGCTTTTTAATTCTTTATGTGTTTTTTCTAACTCATCAAATTCCCGTCTTTCATTTTAAACAATCCCAAAGCATATAAATGACACAGCAATAAACATAAACAACCTCGCTAAACTCAGCCGTTGACGCGTGTTGAGTGGAAAATCGACAAGTTCATTGAATCCGCCGCTCCTACATCTTACTTAATTTATTAGTCATTGTTGAAAAATTGTTACTCGTGCAGAAGAAATGGCGATCGCGTATAAACAATAGTCGCTGAGTACCTACACACGGCTAAAGATGGCGTCCCACAGAACTTTCCCTGCCCACAAGCAGACCTCGCTAACGATTTACCATTCAGTGCCGAACACAATGAGCAATTATAAAACTACAATTTCCAGCCCCACATTTGGATTAGCTTTGCAGTACGGCTACAGAAGAATCAATTCAAAATTATTTCATGGTATGCGCCAAAATAAACAGTACTGAAACTAAATCAGCTGTAGTTGCCTTCTCGATCAGCTGTTCCGACTTTTGATTGTTGTCGCATATTAGTGTTGACGTAATTCATTTGGGATAGTTTTTGCTGACATGAGTGCTAACTGCCACATAAAAAACATTGACTGCAGAACATTACTTTCGCTCATTTGGTATTGTGCGGGTAAGCCAAGTTTTTCACAGAACTGGATTACGTTTACAGGACCAATTTCACAAAACCACGCCTAATAACGCTGTGATTATGTCGCTGTGTTGTTGGAAAATGTTGGAGGATCAGGTAGTGTTGTGACACTGCGAAGGGCTTTTTAAGGTCGCCCAACTACTGTCAACGGAAGAGTATTGCAGTAAGTGTTACAGTCACCAAAAAGAAGCCTAAACCGAACATCTTTGAAATTGAATTCAAGCAATGCTCAATAACAGAGACAAATTTTCAAAAACGCTGGTAGTTTCCCTAAAAGAAACAAACCGTGCAACCTATGAACTGTACAAATAAAACGGCCAGTACTGGCCCAAAAGAAAGTTCACTACTGCGCTTTAATGTCATGGAAAACCTGAGCTCCTGAGTGACGTATTTTTGGATATGCATGCAATATGATTTACCTTCTTTACACTTGTATGTGCTTGTAAAACTCTTACAACAGTTTCAGTACTGTTTATTTTGGCGGGTACGGTACCTTTCTAGGTTTCTTAGATAGGTCAGATTTTGTTATAGCTTTGAGGGAGATACAACACATAGAGAGAATCGCCCTTTAGACAGAGCACTGAGTAGCCCTACCTGAGAGCTATCCTTTACCTACTTCCTAAATATGCCTCTATCCATTACAGCCCACCATAGCCGGGAAAGGAAGTAAAGTAGGCTTAAGTTAGGACTACGGCAACGAAAATAATGAATCCCTGGTACTTTTATGATCGGGTGGATAGATTTTTCACTATCAGCCACCGTATAACTTCTGTTTCAAGGATTTATTTCGACATCGATTATGTTAGTCTTGTTCATTCAGATAAATGTAGACGGATCCTGTGAGAATATAAGACATTGAAAAAAATAATATAATAAATATGAGAACGTCATTTTAATATTTAGCAATTTAGATAATATTATTTCAATAGTAAGAAATTTGGAGAACATTATTTCAATACATAACAACTTCGAAAACGTTATTTCAATACTTAGCAATTTCGAAAACGTTATATCAATAGTAAGAAATTTCGAGAACGTTATTTCAATACTTAGCAATTTCGAGAAGGTTGTTTCTATACCTAGAAATTTCGAAAACGTTATTTGAATTTGTAAATATGTTATTGAACGACTAGTAGGCCTAAATGCGAGAACTATATTTGTGCGACGAGTTGTTCAGAAAACGTTATTTCAAAACCTAGAAATTTCGAGAACATTATTTGAATTTGTAAATACGTTATTTTTGACGACTATTAGGCTTAAATAGGAGAACTATATCTGTGCGACGAGTTGATCAGAAAACGTTATTTCAAAACCTAGAAATTTCGAGAACATTATTTGAATTTGTAAATACGTTATTTTTGACGACTATTAGGCTTAAATAGGAGAACTATATCTGTGCGACGAGTTGATCAGAAAACGTTATTTCAAAACCTAGAAATTTCGAGAACATTATTTGAATTTGTAAATACGTTATTTTTGACGACTATTAGGCTTAAATAGGAGAACTATATCTGTGCGACGAGTTGATCAGAAAACGTTATTTCAAAACCTAGAAATTTCGAGAACATTATTTGAATTTGTAAATACGTTATTTTTGACGACTATTAGGCTTAAACAGGAGAACTATATCTGTGCGACGAGTTGATCAGAAAACGTTATTTCAAAACCTAGAAATTTCGAGAACATTATTTGAATTTGTAAATACGTTATTTTTGACGACTATTAGGCTTAAATAGGAGAACTATATCTGTGCGACGAGTTGTTCAGAAAACCTTATTTCAAAACCTAGAAATTTCGAGAACATTATTTGAATTTGTAAATACGTTATTTTTGACGACTATTAGGCTTAAATAGGAGAACTATATCTGTGCGACGAGTTGATCAGAAAACGTTATTTCAAAACCTAGAAATTTCGAGAACATTATTTGAATTTGTAAATACGTTATTTTTGACGACTATTAGGCTTAAATAGGAGAACTATATCTGTGCGACGAGTTGTTCAGAAAACCTTATTTCAAAACCTAGAAATTTCAAGAACATTATTTGAATTTGTAAATACGTTATTTTTGACGACTATTAGGCTTAAATAGGAGAACTATATCTGTGCGACGAGTTGTTCAGAAAACCTTATTTCAAAACCTAGAAATTTCGAGAACATTATTTGAATTTGTAAATACGTTATTTTTGACGACTATTAGGCTTAAATAGGAGAACTATATCTGTGCGACGAGTTGTTCAGAAAACCTTATTTCAAAACCTAGAAATTTCGAGAACATTATTTGAATTTGTAAATACGTTATTTTTGACGACTATTAGGCTTAAATAGGAGAACTATATCTGTGCGACGAGTTGTTCAGAAAACCTTATTTCAAAACCTAGAAATTTCGAGAACATTATTTGAATTTGTAAATATGTTATTTTTGACGACTATTAGGCTTAAATAGGAGAACTATATCTGTGCGACGAGTTGATCAGAAAACGTTATTTCAAAACCTAGAAATTTCGAGAACATTATTTGAATTTGTAAATACGTTATTTTTGACGACTATTAGGCTTAAATAGGAGAACTATATCTGTGCGACGAGTTGTTCAGAAAACCTTATTTCAAAACCTAGAAATTTCAAGAACATTATTTGAATTTGTAAATACGTTATTTTTGACGACTATTAGGCTTAAATAGGAGAACTATATCTGTGCGACGAGTTGTTCAGAAAACCTTATTTCAAAACCTAGAAATTTCGAGAACATTATTTGAATTTGTAAATACGTTATTTTTGACGACTATTAGGCTTAAATAGGAGAACTATATCTGTGCGACGAGTTGTTCAGAAAACCTTATTTCAAAACCTAGAAATTTCGAGAACATTATTTGAATTTGTAAATACGTTATTTTTGACGACTATTAGGCTTAAATAGGAGAACTATATCTGTGCGACGAGTTGTTCAGAGAACCTTATTTCAAAACCTAGAAATTTCGAGAACATTATTTGAATTTGTAAATACGTTATTTTTGACGACTATTAGGCTTAAATAGGAGAACTATATCTGTGCGACGAGTTGTTCAGAAAAGTTATTTTAGTAGTTAGCGATTTCGAGAACGTTATTAAACTAGTAAATAAGAAAACAATATTATTACTTTAAATACGTTATTTAAACGACTAGGAGGCCTAAATAGGAGATCGTTATTTGTATCACGAGCTGTTCTGAGTGCGTTATTTATATTACTAAAATCTAAGATTCAAAAAAAATCAGATGCGACTGTGCATCTCGACAAGAAAGACGATGCACCTCTTGTCACATTTGTTACAATTTGCCACTTACTATAAAAACAAACTTGCCTAGTCTTATCCCTTTTCCATTATCGCGCCTCCTACGATCGTGTTAAGTCCGGGTAAGTCTGTTTATTGCAACGTATTTGCAACCGATGTATACTTTAGTTAGAATACCACCGCAACAGAGGCAAACTAGAATGTAGCAGAACTAGAAGAGACAAGAGGCAAAATTTTCAAGAGAAAGGCTACGTAAATATAAGTGTTTAAATCCATATCGGAAACTGTAGTAAGATCTGGCAAAGATTGGGAAAGATCTATGGAATATCTACCTGTAAAATAAAAGCAGCAATATAATCTATCGTGGACGTTGTTAGAGGAAAGTAATAAATGGCAGGAAGGCAGATGGAGCAAGTAATGTCGACTGTGTGTCAAAAAGGATGTGGCAAAGAACGTACGTAAAGCTAAAGATCAATGGAAATTTAAAAAAAGCGAAAATACAGAAAAACTATAGAGTAACAGTTTCATTAAAAAACTTTAATAATCAATTTTAAAAACTTCCTCAAGTAATGAGAATATCCAATTTTACTCGAATCTCCAATTACGTATCAAACTTTTTAAACATTGCGTGGAGAACAGCGTCCAATGTTTCAATCTGTGTGGGTTTGGCGAAATTAATTACACATATAGGAATCTCTGCACGTGCATACACAGTCGTTCAGTGTTTTGCTTGCTTCAGCGATGTGTAGGTCACCTGAGGTCTTGTTAAGTTATAATTGGATTTTAACTATTGGTAACTTGAAACATGTTCAAGATGTTTGCACTGATAAACTCTTCACTGATAAAGTTACAAACCTATTTCCAAAATATCGAGGTTTTGTAGCAATATACTGAAGAAAGACCAAAAACGTCTGAAGTCATACAATAAAAATGGACTAGACCCATATTTGGGTAGCAGTCTACAAACAATCGAGTAAAGTATTATTAAAGGCATAATTATCATGCTAGTGATACTAGATCCCTATTTACGACGAGGTAAACCAAGTCTTGAAAGGGTGATAAATGAACAAATACGTAACGAAATGGAAAGAATAATATTATAAGGGAGAGATAGAAAGAAGGCAATGGTTTTCCCATGTAAAGAGGATGGCAGACGACGGGTGGTCCCGAAGGGTAGTAAAGTGGATTCCCCTGAAGAAAAGAAAGAGAGGACGGCCACGAAGAGGTTCGCGTGATGGCATCGACGAAGCAATGACTGCAAGAAACCTAGAAAAGCCATTCCCGCACCACAGAAGAAATTGGAAATTGATAACGGAGAGACGGCGACAGCTGTAATAGATCCGTTATATACGTACATATACATATATATATATAAACTTTATAACATTGTTTTATTGTATTCACTTGAGCAGTTGATGTTCGAAAATGGGGACACGTAGTTAAAGACCTTGCCTTGAAAATCGTATCTTATATATATATATATATATATATATATATATATATATATATATATATATATATATATATATATATATTGTAAAACAACACAGGTTATTCAAATACAAGAATATTTATTATTTTATATTTTGGATATAAAATAATAAATATTCTTGTATTTGAATAACCTGTGTTGTTTTAAATTATTAAACAAGAAAACGTATTATATGTATATATATATATATATATATATATATATATATATATATATTTTAAAACAACACAGGTTATTCAAATACAAGAATATTTATTATTTTATATTTTGGATATAAAATAATAAATATTCTTGTATTTGAATAACCTGTGTTGTTTTAAATTATTAAACAAGAAAACGTATTTTATATTTATATATATATATATATATATATGTCATGTAAGGAATTGTGCTTTTTATACGTTTTCTTGTATTTCTATACATTCTAAACTCTTGTGCAAAAAAACACTTTTCAATTTAAGCTTCAGCCGAGTCTACGTTTTCTCGCGTGTGGCGAATACTATTTCCCTTATGCACGGGAGAGAAAAGTTTTGTTTTTTTTTGTTTTCACCGGTGAGTGCAAAACTACTACTTTCTCTCAAGCGCAAGGAGAAAAATTGTATCTGTGGGTTCTGTAATGATAGTTATAATCATATCTGTTTTACTTGTTCTTAAGTTTTCCAAATAAATATAAAATTTCAAAAACGAAGTATACAAATTTTGAAACTAAGTATTTAGTAAAATGTTTGCAACTGGATATACTTTTTAATAATGATAAATGTAATTCTATTACACTTACAAGGGCGCCGAAAGAAATCCCCCGACTAAGGGCTAAAGCCTAAGGCTCGCAGGAAATCTGGTAAAATTCTTTCTTAATGTAACATTAACGCATATGTTACAAGTAAATACAAGAATAATGTGTTGCTACATAATATTGCTGTACAACTGTCCAGATCGCAGAACAGAATCACTTATGAGTAAAAACTAAAATTACTTTAGGGTGCTGCTTTGTTTCCAAAAACATACAGTTTGTTATCTATGGGTTTTTAAATTACCTCATAGTACCAAACTCAAGGGTATAGCCAGAATTATTTATAGGGGAAGAACGCCTCTCGTAACCCCCTTGGAAAATTTTGAATATTTTAAATTCTAGAAATCATATTTTATGCTATTTTGGCACTTAAAATTGCACAATTGTTGGCTAAAAGTAAAGAGCCCTCTGTGTCCCCTTGTCTACGCGATAAACTTTAATCTACGCGATGTTTATCAATGACTCATATTCTCTGATTTGAACACAATCGAACGATAAGACTTTTTGTGAAAATCGTTGACGATTAAATAATAATCCTGGATACGTTCAGGGAACAATGTAAAGCAGACTCGTTCAGCGGACGGACATTCAATCAATTCTACTGAATGCTTCCATTGTGGTTCAATCTTATGACTTTAGGTTTAGGAATACAATTATTCAATGTGATAAAGGATATAATGTTCATCGGACACTGCGTTCCTAACAATAACGATGTCTTATAACCTGAAACTAAACAGTGCATCTAACTTTGATTTCTACTACGATCTTTGGTTCCTACAATTCAGTATGCATCTAAATAAAACAGTACTGACACAGTTGTAAGATTTTATTTTATTTGCATAGGTTTCTCTGCAGTAATTAGCACCAGGTCAGCAAAAACTAACCTCAAATACACGGCAACAATCAAAAGTCGATACAGCTGATAGAGGAGGCAACTACAGCTGACCCAGTCTCAGTACTGTTTATTTTTGCGTAAAACGGTACCTTCACGTTTGGGCGTATTTAGAGCTTTAGGAAAACATAAATTAATCAGGTTTTTACTTTTCGAACGTACAAAGAAGAACATGGGGAGGAGGGGGTCTTTACCTAACTTGTCTAAGTAAAGAGAAGACATATGGCTTCTCCACAATAGATCCTCACTTCAAAGTTCAAAGCACGTATCCCACTCCTGAAGTGTATTATGTTAAGTAACAGATAACCTAGTTAGACAAGGAGTTCGGCGTCTGCATAGGTTAGATTACAAAGTGGTGCGCAACGTAACAAAGGGAGAGGAGTATCGGTTTCGTCACATTGGAAAGTCCGTCAAATTCGTCAAATTATTACAATATCCATTTTTACGAAAAATATATCTTAGTTTTTAAAAAAATATTATAACTTTATTAATAATATAAAACATTACACTTGAATCGTATATTGTATTTTATTCCTTCTCTTAGTTCACACTCTCCTTATACTCAGTTTGTTCAAATTTTTCAATCGTTAATAAAATACTTTTTATTCATTTAATCAAGTTCAAATACATTTTTTAAACTTGTAGTGGATGACACTTGAAATTGATACAGTTTTTCCTATAATAATTAATTAATTAAATATAATTAGTTTTAGTTTTAAATAGGAGAAACACTTTTCACAAATGGTGCCAAGGTATGCAATATACTTATTTCGTCCCATTTGGCTTAATATAAGTGATAACATATGATTTAATAAAACAGCTGATTTTATGTTATAGGTTATGTGGTGGAACATCTGTTTTAACGCCTAGGTTATATTAATTTATTTATTATAATATAATTATTTAATAAAAAGTAACTAAAGCATCGATTTCTGTCTTGACGTAAGTAGGAATTGACTCTAACAATTATTTGTTTCCATTACTTGTTATGACTACTATTTAAAATAACAGTAAACAAAAAATGTTAAAATATATTTCAATATTTTCAAATATTTCAATAATTCATTGCTTTTAGTAGAAGGAATGTATGTGCGGAGAAAATGTCATCAAGTCCGTAAGTCTACTTTCTTTGCTTTGATAGATTTCGTCATTTGTCTTTGGTTACTTCGAATTCGTCGTCGTCGTCATGTTCGCCCCTAATACAATCATGGCCTACTTTTTCTGTTTCTTCGTCTGCAACGTCTCCAATTATAAATTTCATTTCGTCATTGCTTCTTCTCGTCCTGACATCAAGTTTTAAGGTTTTGAACTTGCGTGTGAAAATCCAAAACTCGTTCTAACCGCGCAGTGTGATGCTGCATTTTCCGGAGAACAGTAAGATTTGAATTCCTAAGCGCTGGAGCGGAAACTCGGCAAACCACGAATTAGGGCGATTTCACGCGAAGCGATGTGAGAACGCCGTGCTGAAGGAACGAGGCGGGATGCTGTTGCGGTAGGCGATGGGACCGTAGTCACACGCTACAGCCTTAATAGGCGAAATATGTTTTCATTATAACACATTATGTCCGGCAGCTGCTAATACTGAAAACAGATTTCAAAGCGGGCGCCCCTTAGCAGTAAACCAAAGGGAATAAGAGATAAATTAGAAAAGGAATTCTGATGTGTCATGTTAATTTAAGCGCCCGAAAAGATAAGCGGGTAGTGATTACATATTGGCAAGTGTAAGTAGAGCTTAACTGTTTGTATATGTTAGTGGGAAGTTATTTAAGTGTTTGTTGGCTAATGTAAAATGTGTAGAGCTTTGCTGTTTGTAAGTGTTATTGGGAAGTGATTTAACTGTTTGTTGGCTAATGTTAAATGTGGAGTGTTTAGCTGTTTGTAAGTGTTAATGGGAAGTTGTTTAAACTGTTTGTTGGCTAATGTTAAATGTGTAGAGCTTAGCTCTTTGTAAGTGTTAATGGAAATTGATTTAAACTGTTTGTTGGCTAATGTTAAATGTGTAGTGCTTAGCTGTTTGTAAGTGTTAATGGGAAGTTATTTAACTGTTTGTTGGCTAATGTTAAATGTGTAGAGCTTAGCTGTTTGTAAGTGTTAATGGGAAGTTATTTAACTGTTTGTTGGCTAATGATAAATGTGTAGTGCTTAGCTGTTTGTAAGTGTTAATGGGAAGTGATTTAACTGATTGTTGGCTAATGTTAAATGCGTAGTGCTTAGCTGTTTGTAAGTGTTAATGGGAAGTGATTTAACTGATTGTTGGCTAATGTTAAATGCGTAGTGCTTAGCTGTTTGTAAGTGTTATTGGGAAGAGATTTAACTGTTTGTTGGCTAATGTTAAATGCGTAGTGCTTAGCTGTTTGTAAGTGTTAATGGAAAGTTATTTAACTGATTGTTGGCTATTGTTAAATGCGTAGGGCTTAGCTGTTTGTAAGTATTAATGGGAAGTGATTTAACTGTTTGTTCGCTAATATAAAATGTGTAGAGCTTAGCTGCTTGTAAGTGTTGATAGGAAGTTATTTAACTGTTTGTTGGCTAATGTTAAATGCGTAGTGCTTAGCTGTTTGTAAGTGTTAATGGGAAGTGATTTAACTGATTGTTGGCTAATGTTAAATGCGTAGTGCTTAGCTGTTTGTAAGTGTTAATGGGAAGAGATTTAACTGTTTGTTGGCTAATGTTAAATGCGTAGTGCTTAGCTGTTTGTAAGTGTTAATGGAAAGTTATTTAACTGATTGTTGGCTATTGTTAAATGGGTAGGGCTTAGCTGTTTGTAAGTGTTAATGGGAAGTCATTTAACTGTTTGTTCGCTAATATAAAATGTGTAGAGCTTAGCTGCTTGTAAGTGTTGATAGGAAGTTATTTAACTGTTTGTTGGCTAATGTTAAATGTGTAGTGCTTAGCTCTTTGTAAGTGTTAATGGGAAGTGATTTAAATATTTGTTGGCAAGTGTAAGTGGGTAGTGATCTACTGTTGGTAAATGTGATTTTGAAGTGATTATATTTTGGCAAGTGTAAGTGGGGTGGTGTTAAGGTGTTTGTAAAGATGAATAGGAGGGATAGTGCTTAGGTATTGATAAGTGTGGATTCTAATCGTTTTACATATAATTAATCAAAATAACTTTGTATAATACATACACAACTTTGGAGTAAAATTGCAATATTCATTAAAACAATTAATATAAATTTTAATGCAATACATTTTTAGTAAATTCATAACCTTTTATAGTTATATACAGAAATAATATTTTCTTTATTTAACTAACTAGTTAAACAATGAATCAGAATAAAAAAAGGTTCAACTGTTGTAGAGGCTTAATGCATAGGCCAAGATTTAAAAAGAACGCTTTGTAACAATGAACGTAAAGTAAACCTCCATTTAAACGAAATTATTTCCCTTATAGGTCCCAGAACAGGGCCCGGTGAAGAACCCTATCAAGGGATCTAATTCGTTTTCATTAGTCGTGGATTGAAGGAGAGGAATAGAAGGATGAAAGGAGACGGTTCTCCTTAGAGACAGGTTAATTAACTGCTTCCGAGGCACTCCTGCCTGCGAATCAATACTGCGTTAAGCTGCATATTTGGCAGGTTGAGAGGACTGTACAGAGAGGAAGGCAATTCCTGGGCCTTAAAAAGCCCGATGAACTGCCAAGAGGTATAGGCGCGGTATATCTCCCTCTAAGTATCTGTATTTACAACACCGATTGGTACAAGAAAGATCATTTTGTATTTTCAAAAGTAGAAATCGCTATTATTAGATGTGTTGTTTATTTCGGAGAGAGTTATTATACCGATTAAATATAGGCCTATTACAAATTATATATATATATATATATATATATATATATATATATATATATATATAGTTATTTATAAAATGCATTGTTTTATGTTTAAAAACTTATTTCAATATTCAAATCAATTAATTATCAATTTAATTTACCCTTTCATTAAATTATATTATTGTTAAAAATGTCATTAAAATTTATTTTACTCGTATATAATTTGTTTAATTAATTCATTCAATTCATTATTTACTCTTATACTGATTGAAATTATCAACTTAAAAATATTCTAACTAAATAATTCTGTTTCTTTTAAAAGCAATAATTAATTTTATTAAGAAAAGTATTTTGATTTAAAAGAATATGAGAATATTTTTTTTTAAAAAATCGTATCTAAAGAAGAGGGTTCTATTTGTACGAATATGCTACCTGAGCACCATGTGTATATAAACTACATCTACATGTTGGAGACGTTGAACAAATAGTGCTCGAAAGTTTAGGTGTAGAAATGGATACAGTAACAAGCAATAAAAAACTTTTTAGTAGGTTAAGTAGGCGGTTCCTAGTTAAGCCAACAAAGTAAAATTTTATTATAGGCCCAAGTTACTTTTTGTTAAAAATTTACAATTCATATAAACAATGTAAAATGAACTATGATTTAAAACAGATGTTTTACCACATAAAATCAGCTACTTTGATAAATCATACGTTATCACTAATTTAAAGCTAAATGGGTTGAAATAACTATATTGCACACATTGCCCATTTTAGGTAAGGTTTTTTGTCATATCAGACTAAAATTAATTAACGAATTAGATTTGAAAGAAACTGTAGTAACATCAAGTGCCATCCACTACAAATAAAAAAATATATATTTGAAGTTGATTGAATAATAAAAAAAGTATTGTATTAACTTTGATACATGTCGTACAAAAGAAATCATTTAATGTAGTACTTCAAATTACTTGTTAAACTTTTTAATAAGTTTGTTTTATCATGATCAATAAGGTTTTACTTTAAAAGTAAAATGGAAATATAAATTTGCCATATATTCATGTCCGAGAGTGCTGAATTAATCCGAAAACAAAAAGGTTTGTTTTTACATAACGCGAAGCGCCATTGGCCGAAGTCGCTGAATATCCAATGAATATGTCCCAATCGGGGCTCGTCCATTGACACTGAGTGACCTGCCGGAGTCTGTCTCGGAAATGGAAAATGTTAAGGTCGAGGGTAATCTGTGACTTGAGCTGACGCACTTCGCGTTACCTTCAGAAGTTGTTTAACTTTAGAGAGGGAAGAAAGCTTAGCAATTAATCAGTCAGCAATCTCGGAAACGGTGTTCACACAGGAACAGGAATGTTTAGCAAACTCTTCTAACACAAGAGTAATTATTTAAGTTTAAAATAAAAAAGCGACGAGCAACTATTGCCAACTTAACAATTGAAGAAGATCCGTCATGGACACATCGTCATAGACCCTTAAACTCTTCTGATATAAAAACTAACTTAAAATATAAGTTTCCCCAAAGCATATCTTTCAACTTTATTGTCTACATACTTCTATTAGTTCACGCTCTCCTTATATACATATATCTTGTTCAAATTTTCAATCGTTAGTAAAATCCTTATTTTTATCCAATCGAGTTAAAATAAATGTTTTGTAACTTGCAGTGGATGACATGTGACAATAATACAGTTTTTTCAAGTGTTAATTCATGAATTAAATTTATTTTAGTTTTAAATGAGAGAAAAACCTTTCACAAAAGAGGTAAGGTATGCAACATAGTTATTTCGTCCCATTTGGCTTAATATAAATGATAACATATGATTTCATAAAACAGCTGATTTCAAGTTGTAGGTTACGGGTAGAACAGCTGTTTTGACGCATAGGTTGTTACATTATTTATATTAATTGTAATTATTTAATAAAAAGTATCTGAAATAACATTTTTTTTATTGTCCCAAGTAGGAATTGACTTTTAAAGTTTTTATTTATATTAATGTTTGTAATTATACTTTATTATCCTCGATAATCCCCTTAAAGATAGCGTATGAATGGTCGAAACGTCCACTGAAATAATAAATGCATTAGTATTCACTTAACCGGTTTTACTATCTATTATACTAGTGGTGGTTTATTACTAAAAACCAGAGGCCAGCTTCGTCATATACTGTACCTTGCAGGACCGTATTGCACATGGATGGCAGTTGCTTGTGGCCGCGTAACTGGTTGAAACGGCAAGGAAATCACACCGGTAAGTTCCGAAATGCTCTAACGGACGCTTTACAAACGTCAGCCGACGACTGCCTGTCATGACCCTCCACAAGGTGATGATTGAAATATCCCCACGGATTAGCCGGATCTACATGACAATACAGTGTATCACTCCAGGCACCTTAAATGACTCACGGGTTGGTAGTGCGCCACCCATTGTCCTTCGATCCAACGGGAAAACATTTGCTTTCGGAATGATTACATCGGACACATGGCGACCGCAACAAGATGGATTACAGGGGCTGGAATATGACGTAGAGCCAACGTTTTTAGTACGGCTCATACATATTCAACTAGCTTCATTATAATGCACTGCACATTAGTATTAGCAAGTGTATAGAAGAACAGCTGCAAATAGCTTTCCTATTAGGGCATAGTTTTAAAACCATTTAAAATTCCAACTCATTTAGGATGAGATTATTTTTTTATAGTTTTAGGACGATTATCCAGTACGACTGTTATGGCGTACGAAGGATGTGGAAGGATTGTAAATGTAGGATTAACGCAGAACACAAACTACCTGATAGAAGATATAGGAGAGACCATAACACAAAAGGAGTAAGGATTTGTGGATGGAAGTGGGTGGATAAGTAAGGCTATGATACCCTGGTACTGGGAATACGAGAGAATGATGCCATGGGAGAGGCAAGGATTAGCACACCCATCTTGCGGAGAGCGTCCTCATCGCCCCGTACACACTTTACTGTTAGTATCTACCTATGGCATCTACATTTAGATGTTACTATAAAGTACATACATTGGTATTACTCGCGCAGTATAAGTTCCGCTGTGGTTCGGCCGCTACTAGTCAGTCTGCGTACTACGACTCTCGTCTTCCTCCGCGTCTTCAGACTGTGCTGTCTGACACTACACCCAACGTTAGCAAAACGTGTACAGCTGTATGTTTTGAACTTCCGCTTCATTATCACTAGTATATATAAACAATATGCTAACTGGCTTGAGTGAAGGTTATAAACATAAGTAATAAAAAGGCTCCAACTCAAAATTATAAAAACTTTAATATCAGACGCGTTTCAATGACATAATGTCATCATCCTCAGTGATGCTACCAAGTCGAAACTTAATTTTTTAAATAATATTTTTAAAATTAAGTTTCGATTTTGTAGCATCACTGAGGATGATCACAATGTCATTGAAACGCGTCTGATAATACAATTTTTATAACTGTGAGTTGTAGCCTATTTATTTCTTGTGTTTATAGTACTTGTATGTTACAAAAATCGAATAACTACATTTCCCAAAAGCAACAAGTGTCCCTCCTCTTTTAATTTGTTGATAGTTCTGAACAAATACCTGAAAGCCCGAAGCTCCTGTAATCATACTACAGGAGGAAACTGAAGAGGAAGGAATAACGATAGGGATGAAGTGAAATCGATTGTAAAGGAATCCCACGTCTACATTAAGCAAGCATTAGCCTTGTATTGCATTATGTTACGCAACAAATGCACAAATTAATTAAACCTAAATACAGCGCAGGGATAATGAAATGAAAAACAATTAAAATTTTAACAATTAAAAACATCAACCTACGCTTACGGGGTTGTCGTGATTTCGTTCAAAACAAAACCAATGTAACACACCTGAAGATTTACTTGTGACCGGAGCTGATAATTTCGGGCAATACTCAAATAGGACTTACTACTGTGTTTCTTATACAGGCGGCCTGAAAATTGGACAACTTATCACTCACTAGTGAACTAAATGAACTAGTTTCCGACCATATCACCATCCTCAATAGCGAACTTATAACATTATTTTACGTAATGTTACATATTCAAAACAGTTTCAGAAAACAAATGTGATATTAATTTAAAATGTAAAATAAAATTTTTAAAAAATTGTAAATTATAAAATAAAGTTTCTGGCTGAGACGGATATCCATATTCAAAAACCTGAATTTGCTAGGTGCGCAGCAACGGTGTGCGAAAGTTAAAATACTCCCGTGGTCCCTTCAAGCAGTTCTTTTCCTTGGCGAAATGTAGCCCGATACGCACGTCTCAAGAACCGAAGAGCAAAGGGATGCTTTTTGTTTTAAAGTTTTAATTATGTGAAAGTTATATAATTTTTGTTTGTTTGAAGAAATGTTGCTGCGTTTAAGACACAACACCAGGCGAGAGTACAAATCCCGATCAACGCCAATTCAAGATGCAGAATGGCGAGATCTAAGTTCGGAGCCACGCTTTTCCACACCTTTTATTACAACACAGCTAAGTCGTAATTTAAGACATAAAATGATTAAAAAGTAAAATTTAACTTTTAAACTTTAACCGGTCACGGCATAATAATGATAGTTTTTATTTTTAAAATACGGGAAGTGTAAATTCATTTGTGTAATGTACCAACAAAATTTGTCATGTCAAATAGACAAATTGATATGTATTTTAAATAATGTAAAGCCATCTCAAATGGATATTATGAGCCATGCCATAGATTTTTTTTTTTTAAATCATATAAAGTTCTTATAAATTAAATATGTAAAACATTGTAAAAACATAAAGTAGCGTAACATTTCAATGTAATTTTGTTTGTATTTTATATTTTTGTGTGCAGTAAATTGTTATTTATTTAAATTAATATTTGTTGTTTAAATTATTTATTGGCCACACCAATCTTATATTCGATTAAACTCTTGACATTGCAGGTCAAATAACTAATTGTTTATCAAAACTACTGCAATATTTAATATCATAATTCATTAAGAATTATACCAATTATCCAATTTACGTTACAAACTTACACTAAAGATTGGGGTTATTCCGATGGTAGTGCAAGCCCATCACAAATGATGGCGACAAGGTCGGCGAAACTAGCGATTAGTAAGTTTGGACGTAATCGTTTAAGTATTTGTTATTGTCAAAGAGTATTTGCAGAGCGAATCGTTGTGTGTTCTAGCGGCTAACCTTTCTCCAAGGTTCATTCCATCTTACAGCCGTGTACAGTGGGGATGTTTAAAGCTCGAAAATAAGAGCACCGTAATTAATAAGCTCTCGAAAGTCGACTCGTAACAAGAACGTAACAAGTGAGACTCTTTTTTAAGTATATTAAAGTGTAAGTGATAAGTGGATACAAGAAAACGTTTACCGTCTCGATATAGAGATCGTCACCACCGTAACAATGTTGGGATTCCGCTACACTCGCTCTATACCCAGCTTCCCGCAGTATCCCGATCACTCGGCATTTAAATTCGAAGACCTCTTATTGGGATGGGAGAAGTTCCGGCCGAGTCGTACATTGTCTCACAGAATCTTGCAATACCTGCCTCTACTGAACCCTTCCGTTAAATGTAACAGAGAATTTCCACGTTTAATTCGTGCTGTCGTGACTTAGTAAACCTAACTACCGTTAAACCATTACTTAGGGTGATTTTAGTTATTATTAGCCGATAATAGCCAATAATAGTCTCCGTTAACCAAACAAGTGTTTTATAGAATTAATAATAACAACAACAGGGCATGCAGATCCTCGTGACAACTGTCTCGAGCAACAATTCCACGAGTAAACAATTCCCACAAATGCGTTTAACTGCTCTGAATTAAAGAACATTACAAGACAAAACTATTTTACATATTTTAGGCTCAGGTTAGATCTATTCGACTATACTTTTATATCAAAGTTTTATTCTGCAGTTCTCTTGCACAGTAAAGCTTTAATGACATTTGAACAATGCAAACCTGTTTATACGCTTTATATAACCCCATCGACCTGGTTTTTAAAAAAACGCTCAACAAACAGCCAGTGCCAAAAAATAAGTAACGCAATAAATGGCAAGAAACCACCGTAGATTTGCACGTTAATTTGTGCAGAGACCCTACTTGGGCTGTCAATAGATTTCTTACAGTTTAATTAAAATTAAGCAAAAAACTACAGCGAAATATTTCTTCATTTTAATTAATAATTCCCTTAAAGGTATTTTTCTCCTTACTTACAATTCAGAACGTAAACCTAATCCCACTACCTTAGAAATAAGTTTAACGTAGTTAAATGCTAGAAATGGAAACAAATTCAGCAGCTGTAGGAGAAACAAATGCGATATTTAAATTTAATTCGTTTTTATACCCCTTAAGAGTATTTCCTCTACCACTTGAGGCGCTGAGAAAAGCGAGTAAATGTATTAATAAAATGTAAGTATTTAATTATTTATAAATTTTTACTTTAATACAAACAAGAAAGATAAAGTTTTTTTCAACTCTTACTTTGGTCAATAAAGAAAAATAGTATTTTAATTACTTATTATTAAATAATTACAATTTATATAAATATGAATATGCATATGACGGATTCATAATTTTAGGTAGGTAGATAGCAAAATTAATTATTAAAATTACTAAATTAATTAATTAATTACATTAAAAACAAAACTTCATTAACATTAGGTGTCATCTAATAAAAGTTTTAAAAAAATATTTAAACTCGAATGGATGAATAAAACGTACTTTATTAACATTTGAAATTTTAAACAAGATATATAAATATATATAAAAAGAGTATAATAGTAGGACTTGAATAAGAGATCGATAAGGAATCTTAAACCCCTTTTCGTGAATAATCAAAATTATAAAGTTTACAAGATCAAACATTACGGACAATGTAATGCTTTTAATGCAAAATCATTTAATCGGATTCCTTAGCAAAAATCTCCCGATTATCCGAATCGCTTACTGATGTATGATTAAACCTATACAATATTATTTCAGGTTTCCAAAACAATCATGAAATTTTAGACGAAGAATATACCCTTACAATACAATTTTATTTAACCAGATCCCAAACAATCGACCTAAATATCCGGGTTGGTTGTTAATGTTAGTAAAATTATTAAATTATTATTGTTTGTTGCAAATAATCGAAGAAAAACGTTTGCAATCAAGCTACAGATCATGCAAAGCGATCGGACATCACAAAATCGAACTCAGATATTCCGGATTCTTAGTATAGATAAAAAATTTTTGATTACATTACTTGTTTACTTTATAACTTTTCGTAGTAAGCATTAAGCGTTCAAGTGTTTGTGATAGCGTATTAGAGTTACAAAATAACAATATAATTGGATATTTATGATCCAGCTTATTAGGTGGTAGCCATTTGTATATTGTTTTTTCTAAATAATTTTTAAATAATATTGTACGGAGTACATTTTATACACGTAAATACCCCTTAAAAGCAAAAACACGAATGCTAAATTTAATTGTAATTTCATTCTCAACTAACCTGATTCCCAAATATCATAATTTGGGAATAGAGGCTTTTGCTTAGCGAAATTTCCTGGCTATCTATCTATGGTACTAAACAGTGTAGGCCTACAGTTTATGAGGCTTTACGGTTTGCTACAACATATTACTTAGAACAAGTAATATAAACAACGACTTTTAGTCACTTCCTGTTCAAGTCAACAAAGGAAAACTTTAATTTAGTTACTTTTAATTAAATAATTACAATTATATAAATAAGTAACATGAGCTATGCGTTAAAACAGCTGTTCTACAACATAACCTATAACATAAAATCAGCTGCTTTAAGAAGTCATGTTATCTCTTATTTTAAGGCAAATGGGACGAAATAACTATAATAAATACCTTATCTCTTTTGTGAAAAGTTTTTCTCTTATATAAAACTAAAATTATTTCATTATTAAATTTAATTACTGAAATAATATTTGGGAAAACTGAATTTGAACTTGAGTGGATGAAATGAAAGTATTTTAGTAACAATTGAAAATTTGTACAAGATATATATTATAGAGAGAGTGTGAAATGCAAGATGGAATTGTAAAAGCACGTAAAGTCTAAAAACGTTACAAGCTAGCACTCTGCAGCGGACAGGTCCCCGCTCGGGTTCGATCGGAGTTGCCCGTATGTCTCTTAGTATGGGGTACTTCCTAAAACAGTTGCAGAATAAACTGCAATATCGTATCCCTGCTGGCGGTAGAAAGAGTTTTTCATAATTTAATTTTTAGCTTCATTTGTGTTTAGCGATCTTTTGGAAAATGAAGAAACAACGAAGCAAATATAAAGCAATTATAAAAAAAACATAATTTTTGTTTGTCTTTGTTGGAAATACGTATTTCAAACGTAAAGATTCGCCATAAATAAATAGGTTACTCAATCTAGACCTATCCACTTCATTCTCTTACATTTCGATAAGGGTGACTCTCGTTTGTCCTGGTCATACAGATCTCCCAACTCGTCATCTTATACTTCATCTACCATGCCGTACCATACGATTCCGGATTATCCGTATCCCAACCGGTAATAATATACGTATTCGTAAAAATCGTCTGCATTTTATTTCATCGAGATGAATACAAAAGATAGTATCAAAATAATCTATCACTTCGGATTTCCACTACTTGTGCGTTAAAATTTCGTTTTTTCGGATTCATTAAAACCAAACTTCCGATTATCCGGATTTCTTAACTGTCTAGAATGAAATCATTACAAAAAATCAGAAATAATAGTGTTAAGATTCAAACTTAAAGTGCAAAGTCGAAAAACTAATTCTCGTAAATTTCGTTGATAAGTAACTAAAATACAACAATCCTATTATCCGAACCAACAATTATGTTAATACATTCTGATGATTGAAAATCCGCTGCACTTTATGTTTTCGAGACGGACCTAAAACAAAAGTATCTAGACCCCTGTTTGCAACACCTGAGTGTTACTAAGCCTGGTATTGGTTTCGCGAATTCTTCAAGGCGACCAGTGCCTCCGAAAACATGTCAATCTTACATGATAAACGAGCCAACAAGTGTCAGAAGGTCAGACGGACGCACGTTCTCAAGTCATGCTGGACAGACGGTCGTTAGTCGCTGTCAAGGAAGATGTCTGCCTGTCCGCGATAGGCTTTACTGCGGCCATCAGAACCCAAAATACTCCCACGAATACCCGCTGCAAGTGCCTGGCTACGACAGGTTTCTGTAATTATTTTATTTAAAAAAAACGTGAAAAATAATTAATTCTGATATTGAAATACCTTTTAAAAGGTGACAAAACGTACTAAATATGTTAATCCAAAATAGGGCGTGGCGAGGCCCGGTGAGAATGCTAATTTCGTTCCCAATTCACAAACGATGTTGGAAGAGATAGAAAATTTCAGTGCAACTTTTCGCGACTCTAGTTTCATAAATATAATTTTAAGAAAGTAGATCATAGCTTCCGACAAGGCTCTCATACAATCTTTAATAAGTACTTTGCAATTTATTAGGAAGCCTTTATAAAATATACTATAATACGAGACTGACAAACGAAACAAATTTTTTTATAAAAATATGACTTTTTTGTAATTATTTATGACTATTTATTGTTGTGAAGAAGTACATACAGTATTTTATGTGAACAAATGCATATAGCCGACCGGAGCTCCATTCCGATAAATGATAACGTTCAGGATGAGAGATTACTATATATTATATATACGAGCATTGCCCCCGACTCTATTCACACATTTTAATATTATTTAAAGTACATATGTTGCTAAGCAAACTTTTTGCCTTCCCATGTTCCACTGTTGCGTTTGTATTCTAATAAAAACATACGTCTCAATAGAAATATGTATGCCAACGTAGAAATGGAATAATAAAATACTTCAATACAAATCCTAACAATATTCTCTTTTGAATACACAACCTCCTTTGAAAACGTCTGTATTATAGACCGCGTCTCCAGCGCTATTCGCTATTTGTTCAACACAATTGAGCGTTAAATCATCCCTTAATCTATTTATTTCAATCTTCACAACTTTTAATTCCATTCCTTGAAAATGAAAGATATTAGACCAGATATTTTACCGTAAATGTCAGGCAGTTGTAACAGACCCACCACTGTCAGTTCTGCGGAGGGGCCGTCACAGTCAAATATATTCTGTTTGTCTCACAGTCTAATATATTCTGTTTGAATGTCACTAGTTGACCGATGTTCGATATTCGAGGGAGTTTAAAGGTGAAGTTGAGGGACGATACAACCCATCCTCTTTCTCCCCCACATAAATACATAATTATGTATGTATATATGAATAAAATAAATTATTTTAAATATATTTTAAAATAAAATTTTAATATTTGTTTTTAATTCAACTAATTAATTTTAATTCTACTATTAGCTCACACTGTTCCTCTTTCTCTCTCTCTCTCTCTCTCTCTCTCTCTCTCTCTCTCTATATATATATATATATATATATATATATATATATATATATATATATATATATATATATACATATATATATATATATATATATATATATATATATATATATATATATATATACATACATACATACATTGTTCAAATATTCAATCATTAATAAAATACTTTTTATTCGTCCTCTCAAGTTCAAATAAATTTGTTTAAATTTGTAGTAGATGAAACTTGATCCTAATACTTTTTTTCAAATATTAATTCATTATTAAAAGTAGTTAGTTAATGGTAGTTTAATATGGGAGAAAAACGTTTCACAAAAGAGGCATGGTCTGCAATATAATTACTTCGTCCCATTTGGCTTAAAATAAATGATAACATATGATTTCATAGAACAGTTGATTTAATGTTATAGGTTATGGGGTAGAACAGCTGTTTTAACGCATAGGTTATGTTACTTTATTTATATTAATTGTAATAATTTAATAAAAAGGAAGTAAGATAAATGTTTTCTTTGTTCCCCTAAGTAGGAATTGGCTAATAATTTTTTTTTTTTTTTTATTATTATTTACACGTTTTAGTTTTTATATCAAAAATAGATATTAATTCATTCCTTTTCTAAAATTCCTTAATTATTATTTTTTCTTCAAGTTTTTAATTTACTTGAATGAAATACTTATATTTCTAGTCTTAAGCGTTGGTAATGATGATAACCTTGCCCTAGAAAACCTCGTAAGTATACTTTGATTAAGAGCGACTACAATTTCAAAGGTTTTGCTTACATTATTAAATCCAGGATTAGATCCTACTTGTCATTTCCTAAATTATTTATTTCGCCAATACGGTAAAATTTCTCTTATATGATTAAACAAGAAATAAAAACAAAGTTTTTTTATAAAGTCAATTCCTACTTACGCCAACAAAGAAAAATTTTATTTTAGTTGATGTAAAAAAAGTAACATAACTTTTGCGTTAAAACAGTTAATATACCACATAACTTATAACATAAAATCAGTTTTATTATGTTATCACTTATTTTAACCAATATGGGACGAAATAACTATATTGCATATTTTGCCCTTTTTGTGAAAAGTTTTTCTCCCATGTATAACTAAAAGTAATGAATAAAATTTAATTAATATTTTTAAAAAACTCTATTAACATCATGTGTCATCCACTACAAGTTTAAAAAAATGTATTTGAACTTGAGCGAAAGAATAAAAAGTATTTTATTACCGATTAATAATCTTAACATTATACACACACACACACACACACACACACACACACATATATATATATATATATATATATATATATATATATTTTAAACATCATAGGTTATTCGAATACAAGGATATTTATTATTTATATCCAAAGCTTTTCGTTGGTAAACAGTACCAACATCATCAGGTATGAAAATTACAATAATGTCATTTATATATATATATATATATATATATATATATATATATATATAATACATATTATTATTATATTATTATATATTATATATATACATATATTACGTTGTCTATTGTTTTTCCGTTGCACTGACTTTATGAAGTTAATATATTACTATTGTAAGTAATTTTATCCACCATTAAGTGCAATGATTTTACCTTGTGTGATGAGGCAATGGTCAAATGACCGAAAGGTGCATCATCACACAAGGTAAAACCATTGCACTTAATGGTGGATAAAATTACTTACAATAGTAATATATTAACTTCATATATATACATACATTGTTCAAATATTCAATCGTTAATAAAATACTTTTTATTCATCCACTCAAGTTCAAATAAATTTGTTTAAATTTCTAGTAGATGAAACTTGATCCTAATATTTTTTTTCAAATATTAATTCATTAATATATAGAGAGATAAAGAGAGAGAGAGAGAAAGGGGGAGAAAGATAGAGAGAGACAGACAGAGTGAGAACTAAAAGAAGGAATTGAGAAACAATTATTTCAACCGAACCGAAATTACAGGGAAATCTTTGACTCAAGGCCAAACGTAATAACAAAAATATGCTCATTTGCTGTGAAAATGGAACAAAATAAAGTATAAACACATGCAAACTTTGATAACGGTATCGATAGTACGTTCGAGTGGTTAAATGTGGCGCGATAGGGCGAAGATAACGCGTACACAGCCTGACCAGAACAGCCGTGTAGGATAAGCAGCGAAAACGCACTGCGAACGTGAGAAAACTGCGATTTATTGAACCCGGTAATGTTACAGATGCCTTCATGTGCGGTATAAAGAGGAAATTGGTTGCATCACAACTGTCTCATAAACAAACCAGATCACGCTCTATGCATGCAATGAATAACTTATAATACCCAATGTCAGTTTACGGTTGTAACGCTATAAATGATAAACATTCATTGGCTACGCTAAAATGGCATTCAAATGACGTAACCAGGAGTCTGTGATACGTTTTAGTTAAACCCTTTTCGGTAATTAAAACCATCGAACGGGCAAAATATATGTTTCACTTGTAATTAAATGATTACACGGTAAAACTCTGGCCGTAACTGAATCGATTTTCAAAAGTAATGAAACTATTTTAATTAGCAAATACTGTATGTTTGAATGAATTTTTCATTTAATTATGCATGCATTTGTTTTTTAAACCTCTGCGGACGCTACGTGGTTATTTGTTCAATGTGGTTTTGGGTATATACCCCACTCGCGGCAAAAACCCTACTATGGACTGTGTTCAAAATTTGTTCACGCTAGGAAATAAGAGCGTTTGGTAAATACGTTAAGGAAACGAAGCAAAAACAAAGGAGAAAATTATTATCAAACGAAACATTAGGTCAGGTTCTACAATATATGAACGTATATATATATATTAAAACAACATAGGTTATTCAAATACAAGAATATTTATTAATTTATATCCAAAGCTTTTCGTTGGTAAACAGTACCAACATCATATCGATGATGTTGGTACTGTTTACCAACGAAAACCTATGTTGTTTTAAATTATTAAACAAGAAAACGTATTACACACACGCACGCACACACGCACGCACGCACGCACGCACGCACGCACGCACACACGCACCCACGCACCCACGCACCCACGCACCCACGCACGCACGCACGCACGCACGCACGCACGCACGCACGCACGCACGCACGCACGCACGCACGCACGCACGCACGCACGCACGCACGCACGCACGCACGCACGCACGCACGCACGCACGCACGCACGCACGCACGCACGCACGCACGCACGCACGCACGCACGCACGCACGCACGCACGCACGCACCCACACACACACACACACACACACACACACACACACACACACACACACACACACACACACACACACACACACACACACACACACACACACACACACACACACACACACACACACACACACACACACACACACACACACACACACACACACACACACACACACACACACACACACACACACACACACACACACACACACACACACACACACACACACACACACACACACACACACACACACACACACACACACACACACACACACACACACACACACACACACACACACACACACACACACACACACACACACACACACACACACACACACACACACACACACACACACACACACACACACACACACACACACACACACACACACACACACACACACACACACACACACACACACACACACACACACACACACACACACACACACACACACACACACACACACACACACACACACACACACACACACACACACACACACACACACACACACACACACACACACACACACACACACACACACACACACACACACACACACACACACACACACACACACACACACACACACACACACACACACACACACACACACACACACACACACACACACACACACACACACACACACACACACACACACACACACACACACACACACACACACACACACACACACACACACACACACACACACACACACACACACACACACACACACACACACACACACACACACACACACACACACACACACACACACACACACACACACACACACACACACACACACACACACACACACACACACACACACACACACACACACACACACACACACACACACACACACACACACACACACACACACACACATACATACATACATACATATATATATATATATATATATATATATATATATATATATATATATATATATAATAAGTTTTCTTGTTTAATAATTTAAAACAACATAGGTTATTCAAATACAAGAATATTTATTAACTTATATCTAGTCTCAAATCTAACCTACAATTATAACACTTACATTGATTGCACAACACTTTTTATATAACCCTGTAAGGTTAATTTTATATAAATATAAAATACGTTTTCTTGTTTATAAATTAATAAATAAAATTAACATATCCGTTTTGGATATAAATTAATAAATATTCTTGTATTTGAATAACCTATGTTGTTTTAATATATATATATTCGTGTAACGTAGGTAGTGTAAGGGACAGTTAATCAAATATTGGATTTAATGTTACTAAAAATTTGTATTAAACGAATTAAAGAAATGTTAAGAAAACACATCATAAATAAAAGAGAAGAAGCAAATGTTACACGCATAGAACATATAGTTATAAAAACATGGCTCACACGACCTGAAAGACGGCACCAAGATACAGTGGCTAGAAACAAAAACAGACCAAATATGATTAGGTGAATGATACATTGCTGTTTAGATAAATTGTAAAGAGAAAACCTTGTAAATAACGAGGAGGACAAAGTAGACGTAGCCTAATCGAGATATAGTAAAGCAAGGTCATATTAATAACTTATACTTTCTTAACTTCCAAATAAGAAACATGTATCACTGGTTATGAGATGAAATATCACATATAAAAATTAATAAGAGAAACTATAAAATATTTTAAAAAATGGACAAGAAAAGTTCTGAGATCCATTTTTAGTTCTATTTTTGATGATACTAATGAACAATATCAACAATATATTAAATAAATAAAACTCAGATAATTTGTTGATTATTATTTTTCAGTTGTAATTATTTGTATCCCTGAGGATGGAAACTTGCTCGCTGAAACTGTTCTGCTTAATTAAGCATAATGCAATGAGAATTCTGTAATATTAGATGCCCTTGTACCGTAGTGACATCTGACAAGACAAGCTACGACCCCCTTATACCTAGAACCATTCCAAATAAATAAAAAACCAAGTAAAATATACTAAGAATGTTTTTTTGAAACAAATACAGTAATATTAAGCGTTAGTTGTTGCAAAGAAGTGTTCTTTTTTTAAATAATAAATTTTAGCTTGAAGTAAAAAAAAATACGTTTTCCACTGAAAGTAATATTTATTGACGTCATCATGAATACATTAATAGAGACCAACTAGTTTCTTATGTTTACTGTGAATATTTAAACGATTATCAAAACTAGGGAAGTTTTATACAATGTAACAGGCAAAAAGATACTTTTGAAATATTTTTCATACTAGATACATTTTGTCTAATGGAAAATATAGTAGTCTTGTAAGCCTTTGATTAAATTTGGTTGAATTTTTTTGTACAGTCTGCTTTTACAAAATATCTCACTAATTTATGAATCTCGTAAGACCTTGATGATGAAGCTATGACTTTGCAAAATGCACACAACAGATATGAAATACAAGAATAACGTAACAGTATAAATTTGGATTTTATCACATCTTATGGCCTTGACTGTACATCCCACAAGAATTTAACTGATTTTAAATACAATCTTCAGGAAACCTTACATAATTATAGCCTAATTTGACACCAGTTGCAGTTATTTTGGAATAAATGTGCGTTCATTTACCAAAAAGTTTCTAAAATTATTTAGGAACGTTAAAAAGTCCAGTTTTAAAATTCAACTACTGCAAAAAAATTATAACGTAGCAGACAACAAATATTTGTAACAGAATATACGTAAAAGAACTACTACTAGAAAGCAGTGTAATACAAGTAAACTTTCAACATTTTCTACAAGTTGCAAATATTTCATTAAGTTACAGTAATTTAAACTATTTGTAAAGATTTCACAACTTGGAGATTTGAAAAGTTGAATTCAATTTGCGCACTGAAAGAAAAGTTCGTTAAAACCTTTACAAAGATTTCAAAGGGTTTTAATAGTAAAAAAAACTTCAAAATTTTAAAAGTTTTAAAGATTTTATAGGGTTATTAATTTATTAATTGTTTCTTTAATTATATTTTTCAAATGAAAGATAACTATAATCAATTAAATCTGAAACTAGTTTTACTTATACACGATACTTAAAAATAAAATAAAACCTGTTTCAACTTTAAAAATGATCACTTTTCAAACAAAACTATGCAAAAAGGAAAGCACAACACACTGACACAAACGGCACTGACACACGTGCGATTGTCTGTTTGTCCCGCTCGACACTGGAGTCCTGTAGGAAGCCTGGAGCTAGACTGACTGAGCAAGCTTCAGTATGCTCAATACGGTATGCGCGGGAGTCCCACCCTTCGTTACCCCTCGGGAACCTGTCTTACGCGTCCTTCAAAGGGTAAATTCACGGACTTGTCGAATTAATCATATTTACTGCTTCGCGCATAGCTGTATCTCGGCTGATGGTTACACAACTAGAGCAATTTTCTCATATTTACGAGCCCAGCAGCTTCGCGCGTAGCAGTATCTCTCCTGACGGTGACACAACTAGAGCGATCTTCTCATATTTACGAGCCCAGCAGCTTCGCGCATAGCAGTATCTCTCCCGATGGTGACACAATTAGAGCGATCTTCTCATATTTACGAGCCCAGCAGCTTCGCGCGTAGCAGTATCTCTCCCGATGGTGACACAAATTGAGCGAGTTTATCATATTTACGAGCCCAGCAGCTTAAAAGTTGCGATATGTTGCATAACCAGTTGCGAAAAGTTTTTCTTCCATATTGAACTAAAATCAACTTATTATTTAATTAAATTAATAAATTATTATTTGAAAAACTGTGTTATCCACTACAAGTTTAAATTATGTATTTAAAATTGAGTTCATAAATTTTATTAAAGATTGAAAATTATATCAAGTACAATATATAGAGAGTGTGAATTAATAGAAGGAAATAAACAAAAGTGAAGAGAGAAACGTATTCCGGGACGTCGCATCCCGTCTGAGCAATCGTTTATCTCCCTGGTTTATTCGACAAGTCCCCAAATCTTTACGTAAGCGCTCTAGAGTCACTAAATTCTGGTTTCGCGAAGTTACTGAGAGGTGGAAATGGGCGAAATAACGCTACATGAACTCCACAGGGACCCAAAATACTCCCCCTTACCGACAAGAAGTGTAATTTGATTTTATTGTTCCTTGTAGAAGCAAAGGTTTGTCGTGGATAATATTCCATGGGAAATTTTTTTCGGAGCTTCATGTTGACAACACGCCCCGAGCGCAGAACGAGTTTAAGAGTTTCACGGAATGTAACCACCTCAGCATAGGTTAAAGGGCTAGTGTGAGCTTAGAATGCACGCACGCATTCCCTGAGCACTACGTAGGGCAAACTGTTTATCCATGTTGGATCTCAAGGAACCACTTACAGTTCCTACATTTACCTCCTACCTACATTAATAAGCCCCCTAATCCTCCGTAGGCAGTAACAGTCATACTGTCCAAAAATACACTTCCTTACGTGGCAATCCTGTAGAGATTAGAGACCCAAAGAAAATATGTCGTAAGCCTTTATCGGGAGACGTTTATACTCCCCTTTTCTTAATCCTATCTAAATTATCAAATCTAAGAAGGCAGTAACAATCATACTGTCCAAAAATACACTTCCTTACGTGGCAATCCTGTAGAGATTAGAGACCCAAAGAAAATATGTCGTAAGCCTTTATCGGGAGACGTTTATACTCCCCTTTTCTTAATCCTATCTAAATTATCAAATCTAAGAAGGCAGTAACAATCATACTGTCCAAAAATACACTTCCTTACGTGGCAATCCTGTAGAGATTAGAGACCCAAAGAAAATATGTCGTAAGCCTTTATCGGGAGACGTTTATACTCCCCTTTTCTTAATCCTATCTAAATTATCAAATCTAAGAAGGCAGTAACAATCATACTGTCCAAAAATACACTTCCTTACGTGGCAATCCTGTAGAGATTAGAGACCCAAAGAAAATATGTCGTAAGCCTTTATCGGGAGACGTTTATACTCCCCTTTTCTTAATCCAATCTAAATTATCAAATCTAAGAAGGCAGTAACAATCATACTGTCCAAAAATACACTTCCTTACGTGGCAATCCTGTAGAGATTAGAGACCCAAAGAGAATATGTCGTAAGCCTTTATCGGGAGACGTTTATACTCCCCTTTTCTTAATCCAATCTAAATTATCAAATCTAAGAAGGCAGTAACAATCATACTGTCCAAAAATACACTTCCTTACGTGGCAATCCTGTAGAGATTAGAGACCCAAAGAGAATATGTCGTAAGCCTTTATCGGGAGACGTTTATACTCCCCTTTTCTTAATCCTATCTAAATTATCATATCTAAGAAGGCAGTAACAATCATACTGTCCAAAAATACACTTCCTTACGTGGCAATCCTGTAGAGATTAGAGACCCAAAGAAAATATGTCGTAAGCCTTTATCGGGAGACGTTTATACTCCCCTTTTCTTAATCCTATCTAAATTATCAAATCTAAGGAGGCAGTAACAATCATACTGTCCAAAAATACACTTCCTTACGTGGCAATCCTGTAGACATTAGAGACCCAAAGAAAATATGTCGTAAGCCTTTATCGGGAGACGTTTATACTCCCCTTTTCTTAATCCTATCTAAATTATCAAATCTAAGAAGGCAGTAGCAGTCATACTGTCCAAAAATACACTTCCTTACGTGGCAATCCTGTAGAGATTAGAGACCCAAAGAAAATATGTCGTAAGCCTTTATCGGGAGACGTTTATACTCCCCTTTTCTTAATCCTATCTAAATTATCAAATCTAAGAAGGCAGTAACAATCATACTGTCCAAAAATACACTTCCTTACGTGGCAATCCTGTAGAGATTAGAGACCCAAAGAAAATATGTCGTACACCTTTATCGGGAGACGTTTATACTCCCCTTTTCTTAATCCTATCTAAATTATCAAATCTAAGAAGGCAGTAACAATCATACTGTCCAAAAATACACTTCCTTACGTGGCAATCCTGTAGAGATTAGAGACCCAAAGAAAATATGTCGTAAGCCTTTATCGGGAGACGTTTATACTCCCCTTTTCTTAATCCTATCTAAATTATCAAATCTAAGAAGGCAGTAACAATCATACTGTCCAAAAATACACTTCCTTACGTGGCAATCCTGTAGAGATTAGAGACCCAAAGAAAATATGTCGTAAGCCTTTATCGGGAGACGTTTATACTCCCCTTTTCTTAATCCTATCTAAATTATCAAATCTAAGAAGGCAGTAGCAGTCATACTGTCCAAAAATACACTTCCTTACGTGGCAATCCTGTAGAGATTAGAGACCCAAAGAAAATATGTCGTAAGCCTTTATCGGGAGACGTTTATACTCCCCTTTTCTTAATCCTATCTAAATTATCAAATCTAAGAAGGCAGTAACAATCATACTGTCCAAAAATACACTTCCTTACGTGGCAATCCTGTAGAGATTAGAGACCCAAAGAAAATATGTCGTAAGCCTTTATCGGGAGACGTTTATACTCCCCTTTTCTTAATCCTATCTACATTATCAAATCTAAGAAGGCAGTAACAATCATACTGTCCAAAAATACAGTTCCTTACGTGGCAATCCTGTAAAGATTAGAGACCCAAAGAAAATATGTCGTAAGCCTTTATCGGGAGACGTTTATACTCCCCTTTTCTTAATCCTATCTAAATTATCAAATCTAAGAAGGCAGTAACAATCATACTGTCCAAAAATACACTTCCTTACGTGGCAATCCTGTAGAGATTAGAGACCCAAAGAGAATATGTCGTAAGCCTTTATCGGGAGACGTTTATACTCCCCTTTTCTTAATCCTATCTAAATTATCAAATCTAAGAAGGCAGTAACAGTCATACTGTCCAAAAATACACTTCCTTACGTGGCAATCCTGTAGAGATTAGAGACCCAAAGAGAATATGTCGTAAGCCTTTATCGGGAGACGTTTATACTCCCCTTTTCTTAATCCCATCTAAATTATCAAATCTAAGAAGGCAGTAACAGTCATACTGTCCAAAAATACACTTCCTTACGTGGCAATCCTGTAGAGATTAGAGACCCAAAGAAAATATGTCGTAAGCCTTTATCGGGAGACGTTTATACTCCCCTTTTCTTAATCCTATCTAAATTATCAAATCTAAGAAGGCAGTAACAATCATACTGTCCAAAAATACACTTCCTTACGTGGCAATCCTGTAGAGATTAGAGACCCAAAGAAAATATGTCGTAAGCCTTTATCGGGAGACGTTTATACTCCCCTTTTCTTAATCCTATCTAAATTATCAAATCTAAGAAGGCAGTACAATCATACTGTATAACAATGCACTTTCTTATGTGACGATCGTGCACAGATTAAAAACCCGATGATAATATGTCGTACACCTTTATCGGGAGACGTTTATACTCCTTTTCATAATTGCTACAGCTAGTAAAAGGGTTATTAAGTTCATAGACACTGCATCGATACAGTGACGGGCAGGTATGGCTACGCCACCTCTTGCTCGATCTTCTGTAACGAAGTCGGCTCGGAAAACTGAACACTCCCTTACATGAAAGTTTTGCGATTCACTCAGATATGTGTCTTGTAGACGGACGAACATTGGATACACATCTCGCACGAGTACTTTAAGATCTTCTATGCGACTCCTAACGCCGTTTACGTTCTGTATTACTGACTTGCTAAGCAAAGACATTTATTAGCTTAGCAAAGGATTTATTTGACACCCATTGGGGCTCTCATTTCTTGCCTGGGACGATTTTAGACGTTTCAGGCTAACATTTCTCAGATTCCATATCCACCCGTTCTGGGATGGAATCTGGGAGCCATATTAGTAAACTAAGAACTTAGTTCCAGAAACGAGAAATTATATTGTGGTTGTGATGATAGAATAGAAGGAAGGACAGCCAGATTGGATAGTTTGATTATATGTTACTGCATGCGTTAACTTCAGGAAAGAGAATTACGTTTATAAGAAAAGAAGCTGATTTTAACGTTTTAAACTGAATTTCAGATAGCTTCTGAATTTTCCAACCTCGATAAGGAAACCTAATACAACTTACCATCACGGCGTGTATGACGAACGGAAAGATAGAGAGGCAATCTTACCTGTAACAAAAACGTAATTATTAATAAGTAATACAACAAACAAACATTTCTAAAGTTAATTCCTACTTAAGTCAACACAGAATTTTTTTTGTTACTTCATATTGAAAAAATCACAAAAATATAAAAAAGTAACATAACCTGTACGTTAAAACAGCTGTTCTACCACATAACATATAACACAAAATCAGCTGTTTTATGAAATCATATGTAATCACATATTCTAATCCAAATAAGATGAAATAACTATATTGCATACCTTGCTCCTTTGGGAAAAAGTTTTTCTCCCATATTGAAAAAAATTAATTTATTATTAAATTTTTCTCCCGTATTGAACAAAAATTAGTTTATTATTAAATTTAATTATTTTTTAAATTATCACAATAATATAGAAAAAGTAACCTAACCTGTGCGTTAAAACAGCAGTTCTACCACATAACATATAAGACAAAGTCAGCTGTTTTATGAAATCATATGTTATCACTTATTTTAAGCCAAATGAGAAGAAATAACTATATAGCATACCTTGATCCATTTTGTGAAACGTTTTTCTCCACATATAAAAGTAAAATTTTTAATTGTATACTTAATTAATGAATTATTATTTTAAAAAACTGTGTTAACATTAAGTTTTAAAAATGTATTAGAACTGGAATGTATGAATAAAAAGTATATTATTAACAATTGAAAATTTAAACAAGATATATATGAGTGAGAGAAATAACAGAGGGAATTTAAAACGTCGAATCAGAGAGGACGATGAAAGGATATACAAGGGATAACTGTTATGGTGAGAAGACGAGTGGGCGTAGAGATACAATGCATCAAGCTGGCACATTGTGACGTTGTACGGGAATGTAGGATTGAATCAATGGCAACGTGCACAAGCGCAAAGATGACCGGCTGAATGTAGTGGCTGAAATGGCCCAGAAATATAAGGTCAGTTTCATGACTAAATCAGAAAATTAGTAACGCTTCACAATTAACTGAGGAGAAATTGTGAAGACGGAAAAAAAATCAATGATATTTAAGAGTGTATAAAAACAAAGCAAGGCTTAACCATTTGAAAATGAAGTTAATAATAGTGCACTCGGCAATTGTTATTTTAAGAAACAGCCAAATGATAATAGTTTGACACGCGCGCGCGCACACCCACATACATACACACCACCACCCACATACATACACACACACACACACACACACACACACACACACACACACACACACACACACACACACACACACACACACACACACACACAAAATATATATATCAAGTTTAAATACATTTTTAATCTTGTAGTGGATGACAGTTGAGGTTAATATACTTTTACCAAACATTAATTCATAATTATAATTTTAAAAGTTAGGTTGGATTAGAACTGAATAACTACGTGTTTTAAATCCAGTAGCTGAGTTTATTAAATAATTACAATGAATATAAATATGTATATGCATATTTTGACAGAAACACAAGTGGAAAATATAGGGCGAAATTAATAATTAAAATTATTTATTTAAATTTAAATAATTAATTAATACTTGTACAGAAAAAGCCGTATTACCTCAAACTGTCATCCACTACAAGTTTAAAAAAATGTATTTGAACTTTGGTGGACGAATAAAAAATGTTTATTAACGATTGAAAATTTAAACAAGATATGTATAAGGGGGAGTGTGAACTAGTAGAAGAAAATGGACATTTTGTGTGATAGTCTAAACGCACGCCGGAAACTATATAAATGTATACTTATCGTGAAAACGAACACAACTTTATAATAATTACGTAGTGCACATTGTACCAACATAATGTCCGGTATAAAATATATCACTAGGTTAACGATAACAAAAAATGGAGGAAACGTTGAAAATA
Source organism: Prosapia bicincta (assembly GCA_036971475.1). Taxonomy (NCBI): domain Eukaryota; kingdom Metazoa; phylum Arthropoda; class Insecta; order Hemiptera; family Cercopidae; genus Prosapia; species Prosapia bicincta. The sequence goes on from JBAIZL010000006.1 coordinate 138,577,480, forward strand.
AAGGGATGTGAATATAAAACTAACTTGTCAAACGTTAGCACCTGTGACGACCTGACTTCGTGCTATTATCCCGGGTAGCCATACGGCTGTAAAGTAACTAGATATCCAAGGCTATTATTTATTTTCCAACATCAAATTGTTGTATATGTAATTATAATTTTACATAAGAATGCATATATTGACATTTAGTTGTAGTTCTAATTTTTTAGTCGTGTCACTGATGATGATGACATAAGTCAATGAAACGCGTATGATAATAGTGTATATTGTTTTTTTGGCTTTGCGTGCAGTTATTTATTTATTCATGAAATATAGAATTGCATAAGTTGTATGCCTACGCGCTACTAATATCTAAGTAAAAAAACATTAATTATACGGCTCAATCTGTAGAAATTAAATTCAATGAGCAGAGGAAATATTATACTTAGATACCATACTAAGAGAAGAGACCAAAAGTTTACGCCATACAAAAGAACCAAATGACCTAGAGATGTATCAATAAGTACCCAGATCCAGAGCCGCCTTTGCAACACGAGGATCGGACATATTGTGACAGACCTACCCTTTCAAATTTAATTTAAGTGAATCTCCTCTCTGTCCAACCGTAGAACAGAAGAGGAGACCCTGGACCATATCCTCCTACGATGCTCATCAATTCCATCAAGAGCAGTTCTGCTTTCTGCACTGGGAGGCCAGAACAACATGAGAACAATATTAACTAATAATCAGTTTTTTACCTTAGATGCAGCAACTTATTATACACATAAGACCATCGAAGTCACATGACCCTGGACGTCCGCAGCAAGAAGTAAGTAAGACACCACAATAGATAGAATAATCAATAACTGAATTAACACAATACCAAAGTTTAATTAATAAAACGATTATTTAATAAACAATTAAAAAGCTATCCGGATTAAATACGCCATTGTGAACATTTCGATACCATGTCGTCATCTTCAGAGGTTGTAACTAGAAATTAGTTACAAAACCAACCTAATGTAGTTATCAGAGCCGAAAACCCTGATAATGATGGCATGTAATCAAATGATACATAACGCTTTAATCTATAAAAACTTGTTAATTTAGTTAATAATTACATCTGGTTTTGTGGTGTTTGCTATTCTTAATATGCTTCTTCCGTTTCGTTATGAATATTTGTATATATTCGAGTACATTTGTCTGCCTTTCTTAACATTACATTTTCCTTTGTTGACACAAGATTACTATTTGAAAATGGAATCATTCTGAAACGCGTCAACATGAAAAACGTTGTAATGGTGTATTAGGAAAGGCAAAAAAAAATGTACTCGAATATGTGGTATTTGAATTTTGATTAATTGAAACAAGTAAAATTTTATAACGAGGAAGACGATATCTATTAATTTTAGTTTACGTTGATTGCCATCTATTCTAACCGGATACTTTGTATTTATGCTTAATACAGCATTGTAATGTATGAGTAATCTAATATTTTCTGGTGATTTCTCAATAATAAGGTAACAGAGTTTGTTTGTACAGCGCGGTTGTGTTTCTATGACGATATATAAAGATGCCTTTTACCACTATTTTGGTTTCTTATATTAAAAACGAATTTACTTTAGTGTAGAATGTATTGTGCTAAAGCAATCGTTATAAAACCCGAAGGGTAAAAACAGTGTACGCTTGTGTAAGGTAAACTTTTAATCCACGCTTCAAACACAGCTTATCTTGACTTATCTAATTAGGTGCTAGAGGAGGGGAGGCCGAGCGTACCCCTCTCCCCTAAGTATTTATTACGTCATCCTACTTCCTTCTAACAAATAACTGCTGGGAAACTAAATCCATTTAGAGGCAAACAATTATTTCCGAGAAAAGGGTTCTTTGAAACTTTTTAATAAAATTAAAAATTGTATTTCACCATCTTTAGAAAGAAAACAATGGGTGTATTGTTTAATATAATAAATATAATTACAGTATATTAAACCCTTTAAGAAAACTTTGCCCCAAATAGTGAGTGAATTGTTTAATATAATAAAAATAATCGCACTAAATTAAACCTTTTAACGAAAATTTTACACCAAATAGTGAATGTATTGTTTAATATAATGAATATAATTACAGTATATTAAACCCTTCAAGAAAACTTTACACCAAATAGTGAATGTATTGTATGATAAATATAATTACAGTATATTAAACTCTTCAAGGAAACTTTACACCAAATAGTGAATGTATTGTTTAGTATGATAAATATATTACAGTATATTAAACTCTTCAAGGAAACTTTACACCAAATAGTGAATGTATTGTTTAGTATGATAAATATATTACAGTATATTAAACTCTTCAAGGAAACTTTACACCAAATAGTGAATGTATTGTTTAGTATGATAAATATATTACAGTATATTAAACTCTTCAAGGAAACTTTACACCAAATAGTGAATGTATTGTTTAGTATGATAAATATAATTACAGTATATTAAACTCTTCAAGAAAACTTTACACCAAATAGTAAATGTATTGTTTAGTATGATAAATATATTACAGTATATTAAATTCTTCAAGGAAACTTTACACCAAATAGTGAATGTATTGTTTAGTATGATAAATATATTACAGTATATTAAACTCTTCAAGGAAACTTTACACCAAATAGTGAATGTATTGTTTAGTATGATAAATATATTACAGTATATTAAACTCTTCAAGAAAACTTTACACCAAATAGTGAATGTATTGTTTAGTATGATAAATATAATTACAGTATATTAAACTCTTCAAGGAAACTTTACACCAAATAGTGAGTGAATTGTTTAGTATGATAAATATAATCACACTAAATTAGATCCTTTAAGGAAACTTTACACAAAATAGTGAGTGAATTGTTTAATATAATAAATATATTATACATTTTCATGGAAACCAAATGCCTTAATTTTTGTTCTAGCTAAATGTAACAGAGAGTAAAATTGTGTCTATGTATGTGTATGTTTGCGCGCGCACACATGTAGGCGAGATTAAAACAATACATGTAATGGTTAATTAAGGTCAAGGTCACAGATTGTGAATAAAAACATTCCTAAACCTACCACAGTCGATTGTTTAATTTTATAATAGAGAATTACTCCTAATCTTGTCTGCGCCAAATTAATATACACTGAAGAAGTACACATAATAGATATTTCACGTTTTATAAATATTAAAAAAGCACCGAATAAAGAGAAATATTCAGCAATGACGCACATATGTCTTTGTGAAGCAGAGGTTTTGTCTCTTCTCCATTGTCTCGGCAACATGTAAACAACTGTTATTGGACAAGGATATTGATTTCGCTAAAAATATGTTTTTGTTTTCAGTAAATACAGAACCCACAATGGTTTACTCCTCTACACAAAAGTATTATATAGTCACAGGCTCACTACATAGGCTTCATGAAGTTCTCAAATGGTAGACGGGTAGTCATCCCTGTTCCCAGTCTGAGCTTCCAGCCTTTAGGCAAGGCTAGCAGAGGACTGGTAAAGGTCCACTTACACTACCTGGACCAAACTAATCAAATGTACTCTAGAGGTACGGAAAGTCAGACATCATGAGCTTTGTACTGGTCCCGAATAGTTATGGTAGACGGGTAGTCATCCCTGATCCCAGTCTGAGCTTCCAGCCTTTAGGCAAGGCTAGCAGAGGACTGGTAAAGGTCCACTTACACTACCTGGACCAAACTAATCAAATGTACTCTAGAGGTACGGAAAGTCAGACATCATGAGCTTTGTACTGGTCCCGAATAGTTATGGTAGACGGGTAGTCATCCCTGATCCCAGTCTGAGCTTCCAGCCTTTAGGCAAGGCTAGCAGAGGACTGGTAAAGGTCCACTTACACTACCTGGACCAAACTAATCAAATGTACTCTAGAGGTACGGAAAGTCAGACATCATGAGCTTTGTACTGGTCCCGAATAGTTATGGTAGACGGGTAGTCATCCCTGATCCCAGTCTGAGCTTCCAGCCTTTAGGCAAGGCTAGCAGAGGACTGGTAAAGGTCCACTTACACTACCTGGACCAAACTAATCAAATGTACTCTAGAGGTACGGAAAGTCAGACATCATGAGCTTTGTACTGGTCCCGAATAGTTATGGTAGACGGGTAGTCATCCCTGATCCCAGTCTGAGCTTCCAGCCTTTAGGCAAGGCTAGCAGAGGACTGGTAAAGGTCCACTTACACTACCTGGACCAAACTAATCAAATGTACTCTAGAGGCACGGAAAGTCAGACATCATGAGCTTTGTACTGGTCCCGAATAGTTATGGTAGACGGGTAGTCATCCCTGATCCCAGTCTGAGCTTCCAACCTTTAGGCAAGGCTAGCAGAGGACTGGTAAAGGTCCACTTACATTACCTGGACCAAACTAAGCAAGTGTACTCTAGAGGTACGGAAAGTCAGACGTCATGAGCTTTGTACTGGTCCCGAATAGTTTTGGTAGACGGGTAGTCATCCCTGTTCCCAGTCTAGGCTTCCAGCATTTAGGCAAGGCTACCACTTACACTGCCTGGACCAAACTAATCCAGTGTACTCTAGAGGTACGGAAAGTCAGACGTCATGAGCTTTGTACTGGTCCCGAATAGTTATGGTAGACAGGTAGTCATCCCTGTTCTTAGTCTGAGCTTCTAGCCTTTAGGCAAGGCTACCACTTATACTACCTGGACCAAACTAATCAAGTGTACTCTAGAGGTACGGAAAGTCAGACGTCATGAGCTTTGTACTGGTCCCGTATAGTTATGGTAGACAGGTAGTCATCCCTGTTCTCAGTCTGAGCTTCTAGCCTTTAGGCAAGGCTACCACTTATACTACCTGGACCAAACTAATCCAGTGTACTCTAGAGGTACGGAAAGTCAGACGTCATGAGCTTTGTACTGGTCCCGAATAGTTATGGTAGACGGGTAGTCATCCCTGTTCCCAGTCTGAGCTTCCAGCCTTTAGGCAAGGCTACCACTTTCACTACCTGGACCAAACTAATCCAGTGTACTCTAGAGGTACGGAAAGTCAGACGTCATGAGCTTTGTACTGGTCCCGAATAGTTATGGTAGACGGGTAGTCATCCCTGTTCCCAGTCTGAGCTTCTAGCCTTTAGGCAAGGCTACCACTTATACTACCTGGACCAAACTAATCCAGTGTACTCTAGAGGTACGGAAAGTCAGACGTCATGAGCTTTGTACTGGTCCCGTATAGTTATGGAAAAACGGTTGAACCGAAGGCTCTGTTGGAGCATTCACCTATAGAATGCTAGTATTCCTGAACGCCAGGTAGACTTACTCACACAAAGGGAGAGCATTAGGATATTCCGTATTCCTTCCGGCGCTCTGTTTTATTAGTCTCCTAGTGGTGGTTCCTTGAACAAACTCTAATTTTTTAAATTTGATAACACACCTCACAAAGTTTAGCATAAATTAATTCTGCACATCATTACGATAAAATTGATACCAAACCATGTACAGTTTATTGTTAATGTTCACGAGGGGATAACATGAAATAAAAACACTGTAAAAACGCTAAAGGAAAACACTGTACTTAATATGTGAAAGTGACTAATAAATTCTAAAGTAAATCATGGTTTGTTTGGTATCATTTTTCTTGTAATTGTAAGTAGAATCAATATTTATTACTATTTTTAGTTAAAATTACAACTTAAAATGTTAGAGTCTGGTTAGAAGATAACCCCCCCCCCCCCCCCCAATGACCAATGGAGCGGAAATACGGCTGGTCTTGGGTCTATCCTAATCTTCTGCGCTCGTAAGGGTGAGTGTGCGTGCATGCGAGAGAAACAGACCTGGCGTCTAGGGGCATTTGCATTTTGGTATTACTATAGACCTACAGGCTTTCCAGTTAAGACCTTTTAGTGAGGCTTTCGAGTTCCTACATGCTGGCACCACGCTATCAGTAGGCCTATTGATCCTGTATGGGATGCTTAAGTTAAGATTGGATTCGTGGGGGCAGTGTTTCACAATCTGGATTCCTACACCCTCGTTCAACATTTGTGCTTTCTGTTGCTACCCTTCAGTATGACTATGTTTCAAGGGCACGTAGGTATAGCGAGCGCCACATAGTTTGGAGTTTAGGGCAACGGTAGTTCAAGTTTCTCCCACTATATTTCCCTTATGTTCCCGTGTACCAGTGGTATAGTGGGAAAGCTCGCCATCTCCAGAATGGCTTTTTTATCACACCACTGCCTTGTACATTGAACTCAACTTGTCCTCAGTAATGCTGACTGACAGAAGGAGTAACTGCGGCCTCAGACTGTATAGGAATGGAGGACAAGTACAGTGTATTGACAATGGAGGACGAGTGAAACTGCAGTGTCTTATTGGAAGGACTTTGAGTCAGACCTGGGATCTATAATTTATCTTTTTTTATCACTTTCAAAGGACAAAGCGATAGAGTGACGTCACTAGGCTGTACATCGTCATTTCTGGCTTCATCACATACTTTATTCAAAACGTTTACGAACAAGGAAAAACTGATTTCACAAAAGTTATCGACATTGACCAGACTCTAAACTTCACATCGTTGTAAACCAAAACGTTTGTGCAACTCTATTTTTGTGTAAAACCGTTTTACTCCGGAGATTGAAAGTAAAGAGTTTTATACTCGAAGCGCATTTCTCTCTCTTCATGTATACGTGGCATTACAATAAAACCTCCCCTCGGCTACATTTCCAAACAGGGCCAGACAACAGTAGAACCCCACTAAAACCACCGAATCAGCTTAATGATTTAGGGAAGTGCAGCGGTCAGCCGGAACCCTTACTACACTTATTCCCACATTTCTAACCAAGATATGCTCTATTTGTATGCGGAATACTCCCAAAGCAATTAGGATACTGAAATTTTAAATTTAAATTACCATTCTTAGGGAAACGTTTGGGCTTTCCATGTTTTTAAGAACAGTATAATAAAAATAGGGATTTTTAGGGCAATTTTTTTACCAACAGTTATACTTCTCTCTTACGTTTTACTACTCGTTTCGGAACTGATTTTTCATTTTCAGAAACAGCTACAATTATTACTAATTGGGAGGAAACAATTTACCAATGGGGCGGAATTTACTGAAAGGACAGAAAAATCTTAAGGATGGGACGGAAACAGCTTACTGATGGAACGGAAATAGCTTACTGATGGGACGAAAACGGTATTTTGATGGGGCGCAAACAGCTTACTATTGGGACGAAAACAGCTTACTGATATGACGGAAAAAGCTTACTAGTGAGACTGAAACAGCTAACTGGTGAGGCGGAACAGCTTACTGATAGGGCGAAAACAACTTACTGATGGGGCGAAAACAGCTTATTGCATAGACAAAAAAAGCTTACTGATGGGACGGAAACAGCTTACTGATGGGTCGGAAACAACATACTGGTGATGCGGAAACAGCTTACTAATGGGGCGGAATAGCTTATTGGTGGGTCGGAAACAGCTTACTGGTGAGGCGGAACAGCTTACTGGTGGGACGGAAACAGCTTACTGGTGGGACGGAAACAGCTTACTAGTGAGACAAAAACAGCTTGCTGATGAGGCATAAACAGCTTACTGGTGGGACGGAAACGGCTTACTAGTGAAACAAAAACAGCTTGCTGATGAGGCATTACAGCTTACTGGTGGGACGGAACAGCTTACTAGTGAGACAAAAAGAGCTTGCTGATGAGGCATAAACAGCTTACTGGTGGGACGGAAACGGCTTTAGTGAGACAAAAACAGCTTGCTGATGAGGCATAAACAGCTTACTGGTGGGACGGCACAGCTTACTAGTGAGACAAAAAGAGCTTGCTGATGAGGCATAAACAGCTTACTGGTGGGATGGAACAGTTTACTAGTCAGACAAAAACAGCTTGCTGATGAGGCATAAACAGCTTACTGGTGGGACGGAACAGCTTACTAGTGAGACAAAAAGAGCTTGCTGATAAGGCATAAACAGCTTACTGGTGGGACGGAACAGCTTACTAGTGAGACAAAAAGAGCTTGCCGATGAGGCATAAACAGCTTACTGGTGGGACGGAACAGCTTACTAGTGAGACAAAAAGAGCTTGCTGATGAGGCATAAACAGCTTACTGGCGGGACGGAACAGCTTAGTGGTGGGACGGAAACAGCGTACTGGTGGGACGGAAACAGCTTACTGATGAGGCATAAACAGCTTACTGGTGGGACGGAAACAGCTTACTAGTGAGACAAAAACAGCTTCTGATGAAGCATAAATAGCTTACTGGTGGGACGGAACAGCTTACTGGTGGGACGGAAACAGCTTACTGATGAGGCATAAACAGCTTACTGGTGGGACGGAAACAGCTTACTAGTGAGACAAAAACAGCTTACTAATGAGGCATAAACAGCTTACTGGTGGGACGGAAACGGCTTACTAGTGAGACAAAAAGAGCTTGCTGATGAGGCATAAACATCTTACTGGTGGGACGGAAACAGCTTACTAGTGAGACAAAAAGAGCTTGCTGATGAGGCATAACAGCTTACTGGTGGGACGGAACAGCTAACTAGTGAGACAAAAACAGCTTGCTGATGAGGCATAAACAGCTTACTAGTGAGACAAAAAGAGCTTGCTGATGAGGCATAAACAGCTTACTGGTGAGGCGGAACAGCTTACTAGTGAGACAAAAGAGCTTGCTGATGAGGCATAAACAGCTTACTGGTGGGACGGAACAGCTTACTGGTGGGACGGAAACAGCTTACTGGTGGGACGGAAACAGCTTACTGATGAGGCATAAACAGCTTACTGGTGGGACGGAAACAGCTTACTAGTGAGACAAAAACAGCTTACTGATAAGGCATAAACAGCTTACTGGTTGGACGGAACAGCTTACTGGTGGGACGGAAACAGCTTACTGGTGAGGCATAAACAGCTTACTGGTGAGGCATAAACAGCTTACTGATGAGGCATAAACAGATTACTGGTGGGACGGAACAGCTTACTAGTAAGACAGAAACAGCTTACTGATGAGGCATAAACAGCTTACTGGTGGGACGGAACAGCTTACTGGTGGGACGGAAACAGCTTACTGGTGGGACGGAAACAGTTTACTGGTGGGACGGAAACAGCTTACTGGTGGGACGGAAACACCTTATTGATTAGGCATAAACAGCTTGCTGATGAGGCATAAACAGATTACTGGTGGGACGGAACAGCTTACTGGTGGGACGGAAACAGCTTACTGGTGGGACGGAAACAGTTAACTGGTGGGACGGAAACAGCTTACTGGTGGGACGGAAACACCTTATTGATTAGGCATAAACAGCTTGCTGATGAGGCATAAACAGCTTACTGGTGGGACGGAAACGGCTTACTAGTGAGACAAAAACAGTTTGCTGATGAGGCATAAACAGCTTACTGGTGAGGCGGAACAGCTTACTGGTGGGTCGGAAACAGCTTACTAGTGAGACAAAAACAGCTTGCTGATGAGGCATAAACAGCTTACTGGTGGGACGGAAACGGCTTACTAGTGAAACAAAAACAGCTTGCTGATGAGGCATTACAGCTTACTGGTGGGACGGAACAGCTTACTAGTGAGACAAAAAGAGCTTGCTGATGAGGCATAAACAGCTTACTGGTGGGACGGAAACGGCTTTAGTGAGACAAAAACAGCTTGCTGATGAGGCATAAACAGCTTACTGGTGGGACGGAACAGCTTACTAGTGAGACAAAAAGAGCTTGCTGATGAGGCATAAACAGCTTACTGGTGGGATGGAACAGCTTACTAGTCAGACAAAAACAGCTTGCTGATGAGGCATAAACAGCTTACTGGTGGGACGGAACAGCTTACTAGTGAGACAAAAAGAGCTTGCTGATAAGGCATAAACAGCTTACTGGTGGGACGGAACAGCTTACTAGTGAGACAAAAAGAGCTTGCCGATGAGGCATAAACAGCTTACTGGTGGGACGGAACAGCTTACTAGTGAGACAAAAAGAGCTTGCTGATGAGGCATAAACAGCTTACTGGCGGGACGGAACAGCTTAGTGGTGGGACGGAAACAGCGTACTGGTGGGACGGAAACAGCTTACTGATGAGGCATAAACAGCTTACTGGTGGGACGGAAACAGCTTACTAGTGAGACAAAAACAGCTTCTGATGAAGCATAAATAGCTTACTGGTGGGACGGAACAGCTTACTGGTGGGACGGAAACAGCTTACTGATGAGGCATAAACAGCTTACTGGTGGGACGGAAACAGCTTACTAGTGAGACAAAAACAGCTTACTAATGAGGCATAAACAGCTTACTGGTGGGACGGAAACGGCTTACTAGTGAGACAAAAAGAGCTTGCTGATGAGGCATAAACATCTTACTGGTGGGACGGAAACAGCTTACTAGTGAGACAAAAAGAGCTTGCTGATGAGGCATAACAGCTTACTGGTGGGACGGAACAGCTAACTAGTGAGACAAAAACAGCTTGCTGATGAGGCATAAACAGCTTACTAGTGAGACAAAAAGAGCTTGCTGATGAGGCATAAACAGCTTACTGGTGAGGCGGAACAGCTTACTAGTGAGACAAAAGAGCTTGCTGATGAGGCATAAACAGCTTACTGGTGGGACGGAACAGCTTACTGGTGGGACGGAAACAGCTTACTGGTGGGACGGAAACAGCTTACTGATGAGGCATAAACAGCTTACTGGTGGGACGGAAACAGCTTACTAGTGAGACAAAAACAGCTTACTGATAAGGCATAAACAGCTTACTGGTTGGACGGAACAGCTTACTGGTGGGACGGAAACAGCTTACTGGTGAGGCATAAACAGCTTACTGGTGAGGCATAAACAGCTTACTGATGAGGCATAAACAGATTACTGGTGGGACGGAACAGCTTACTAGTAAGACAGAAACAGCTTACTGATGAGGCATAAACAGCTTACTGGTGGGACGGAACAGCTTACTGGTGGGACGGAAACAGCTTACTGGTGGGACGGAAACAGTTTACTGGTGGGACGGAAACAGCTTACTGGTGGGACGGAAACACCTTATTGATTAGGCATAAACAGCTTGCTGATGAGGCATAAACAGATTACTGGTGGGACGGAACAGCTTACTGGTGGGACGGAAACAGCTTACTGGTGGGACGGAAACAGTTTACTGGTGGGACGGAAACAGCTTACTGGTGGGACGGAAACACCTTATTGATTAGGCATAAACAGCTTGCTGATGAGGCATAAACAGCTTACTGGTGGGACGGAAACGGCTTACTAGTGAGACAAAAACAGTTTGCTGATGAGGCATAAACAGCTTACTGGTGAGGCGGAACAGCTTACTGGTGGGTCGGAAACAGCTTACTAGTGAGACAAAAACAGCTTGCTGATGAGGCATAAACAGCTTACTGGTGGGACGGAAACGTCTTACTAGTGAGACAAAAACAGCTTGCTGATGAGGCATAAAGAGCTTACTGATGAGGCATAAACAGCTTGCTGATGAGGCATAAACAGCTTACTGGTGGGTCGGAAACAGCTTACTGGTGGGACAAAAACAGCTTGCTGATGAGGCATAAACAGCTTACTGGTGGGTCGGAAACAGCTTACTAGTGGGACAAAAACAGTTTGCTAATGAGGCATAAACAGCTTACTGATGAGGCATAAACAGCTAATTGGTGGGTCGGAAACAGCTTACTAGTGGGACAAAAACAGCTTGCTGATGAGGTATAAACAGCTTACTGATGAGGCATAAACAGCTTACTGATGAGGCATAAACAGCTTACTGGTGGGACGGAAACAGCTTACTGGTGGGACGAAAACAGCTTACTAGTGAGACAAAAACAGCTTGCAGATGAGGCATAAACAGCTTACTGATGAGGCATAAACAGCTTACTGGTGGGACGGAAACAGCTTACTAGTGAGACAAAAACAGCTTGCTGATGAGGCATAAACAGCTTACTGGTGGGTTGGAAACAGCTTACTAGTGGGACAAAAACAGCTTGTTGATGAGGCATAAACAGCTTGCTGATGAGGCATAAACAGCTTGCTGATGAGGCATAAACAGCTTACTGGTGGGTCGGAAACAGCTTACTGGTTTGGAAGAATTCAGCTTACTAGTGAGACAAAAACAGCTTGCTGATGAGGTATAAACAGCTTACTGATGAGGCATAAACAGCTTACTGGTGGGACGGAAACAGCTTACTAGTGAGAAAAAAACAGCTTGCTGATGAGGCATAAACAGCTTACTGGTGGGACGGAAATACTTTACCAGATGGAAGCATTAAAAAAAATTAAAGATGGATGGATATCGTAGGTTAAAAAAAAGTTTACGTTAAAAAACACAAAGAGGGAGATAAAAAAAATACAGACGCCTTACGAAACAAAATAAGGAACGAATATCAAAACGCCATCTGGAAGGCCTGTATTGGCGAGCATAAACGGAATTCATTAAGTAAAGTAGATTAGGTAATACAAGCGGGGATTCTACCAAATAATTTATTTACGTGCAGAGCTACTTTCCCTTCTTTTAAAGAGCGATGAAAAACTACTATATCGGTGCAAATCCAACGTTAAATCTAGAATGATCCGGGATAAGTAATTGGCTCTCCAGTGTTCATACTCAACATATTAAAAAACCCTGGGAGGCGAAATCTACACGACTGACCGAATATTTGGTACAGTAGTATATTTTCAAGGGCGTAAATATTTATTGAACCTGCACAAACAGCTCACCTGACCACCTTATGTAAAACAGATGTATAATACGAGTGTTTATCGAGTGCAAATGTAGCCAGTTTACGCTATGTTTCAATAGTTATGTTACCTTTTTTACATTCTCCTTGTATGTATATTGTTCAAATTTTCAGTCGTTAATAAAATACATTTTATTAATCCATTCATGTTGAAATACATTCTTTTTAACTTGTAGTGGATGCCACTTGCTGTTAATACATTTTTTTCAAATAATAATTTTATTATTAAATTTAATGAATTAATTTTATTTGTATATGGGAGAAAAACTTTCCAAAAAAATACAAGGTATGCAATATAGTAATTTCGTCCCACTTAGGTTGAAATAAGAGATAACATACGATTTCATAAAACAGCTGATTTTATGTTATAGGTTACGTGATAGAACAGCTGTTTTAACGCATAGGTTATGTTACTTTATTTATATAATTTTCATTGTTTAATTAAAAGTAAATAAAATAAAATTTGACTTTGTCGAAATTTTTCTTACCAAGTAAAACCAACCGTTGAAGAATTTTTCTGACTTCTGCTGTGGTACCAATTGGTCTTTCTAAGTTTGGTGTGGTTAGGTTTGTTCTAATATTTACAGATTAGTGAGTAATGGAGATGCAAAATAAAGTTAACAGCAAGAGCGTTTTATTGCAAATAAAGAATCTAATAATCTTAAGCGGAGAAGACAACGTAACAGAATGTAATTACTTTTAGTAAAAGATGAGGGGAATAGAATTAGCGTTATAAAGTATACAGACATCAGTCTCGCAGCCAATTATTTAGAGCGCTTCCATGCTAAAATGTCAAAGGTTGTGTGAGTATTATTGAATCTTCCATTAGTGCTCCATAATGCATTTATACCTGACAGGAAACCCCTGCGGAAGTTGTGCTGCAATAAGCAGGCACGAATATAACGCGAATTGCATACTCTCCTGTTCACTTTTCTTGTAAGGTATCTTTACTTGTTGTACACAGTCAACCTGACGGAAAACCCCTTCAGTAGCTGTGCTGCAACACGCAGGCGAGAAAACACTACGAGTTGCATACTCTGGTTCGCCTTTCCTTGTAAAAAGGATTCAACACAGATGCAACTTGATCTTCCCTGCGCACTACCGTTATTTCCTTTCCTATCTTTGGGTTTGCTGTGAACGTCGGGTTATCACAGTTTTCGTAGTCGTTAAATATCCTAACTGCGGAGTACTGCTTCCTTTCCAATTGTCCTACTTTATTTTTCCTTTCTGCTTTTTTTTGGCATACAACCCAGTATACAAAAAAAAACTCTGTGTCAAGAAAAAATAATAATAATATATATATATATATTTATATATAGACTTACAAGCTCGCATACGCGCATTTATATTGCATACATAGTATAAATCAGAAATATTTTTAGGAAGACAAACGACTGGTAATCTTTTATACCCCATTAGAGAGAAGCTTACTTCAGATACGCGAGTTGCCCATGTAAAAAAATCATTATCTACCCCCTGTACCAAAGGACTTTTTGGCCCTTCTCTATAGTGGGTAGCAAGAAAAAGCCGTGCACATGGCCTTGATAGATCACCGAAGGCGAGACGGGAGGTAAATGGTAAGTATAAATACATTCCTACAAATATGGTAAAGACTGCCAAAACTCTGAATTGCATGATATGGTCGACATTAGACAAATTAGCTTCGGTATGAAAGACCAAATAATCTTGAAATATGTGTAGACATATCGAATGCAGAAGCTGCTAACATGTTTTAAGAAAAGTAGTACACGAGAAATATCGTGAGATCTCTCAGGGGCAATGACATGATTACGTAGTCCGCAATATACTCCTCCTATTTTTCGTTCTCTTTTACGCCCATACTATCTTGTAATGGGGGATACGCTTTCTAATGTCACCGTCAGAGAGTGGTTTTACATTAGGTAAGTGATCCTGCCAATGGGGGCTATCAACTTTCACTGCAAAAAGACCTTTCTATGTCTTCTTTAGCCTCCCCTTTACTCCGACTATCCTTCGTTCCCCTTTACTTCCATGCCATCGCTTAGCGGGGAAACACGTATCAATGTCGCCGCTTGAGAGTAGGTTAAGCTCAAGCATTCGATAATTACATTTCTGTCATTACCCACAGCCATTTGGTATTCTTCACAGACGAGACGTCGGATTGACTGATAATCATAAACTACAAACAAAAGCCATCATCAACAAGTATCAATGTTTTTAGGAAGTTATTTTGCTGCATTACAAATATCATAAACCACTACGAATTCGTTCTTTATATTAAATAAGAAATAAATTGCTTTAATTTTAAAGGTAATACTGTATTGTAAAGTGCGGACCAAATAACCGTTCACTTGGCCTTGAAAGAACGCAGTAGGCGAGACGGGAAGTAGAGGGTAAGTATAAATACTTTCCTACTAACATGATTAAGACTGTTAAAACACTGACTTGCATTAGACGGTCCATATTAGATAAATTCAATGATAAATTACCATCGGTATGAAATAACAATCTTGAAATATATATAGACATATCGGATGCAGAAGCTGTTCATGTATAGAAGATTCTGAATATGTAATAGTGAATAGTGCTCGATTTTTCAGAGCAATTTTTCAGAAGTGAAGGTACACAAGAAATCTCGTGTGCGATATCCCAAAGCAATGTGCACGGTTACGTGGTCCGCACCATACCAAAAAAAAAGAATCTAATACTGTATTATCTCTCTCTTACCTTCTCCAAGAAACGTATTTTGACAACCATTCATTTTTCATGTTTCACTATCACAGTCAAACAGCCAACTGAGACAAATAAACAACATAACCTCAAAACGTCATCCGAGACAGTGGTTATCTTCTCGGTAACCGACCGCCACCCGCGGTTTACGAGATTACAGTAAATCTGGAAACAGTGAATCTGAAAACATTTAAACTAAAACGATTGCACAAAACTGAAAAAAACACAGATTAAGACGATTCCAAAAAAAACTTGATAAGCTTTAATTAGTAAATATAAGTTCTAAAAAACTGATGATGGCATATCCAATGAAACGCAATTATTTTAAAAAACTCAATTGGTTGTACTAGTATATCTTTAAAAATTATTTTAAAATGTTTTTTGGTTATTTTAATTTGGTTTAGCAAAAAAGAGTCCACATAAAAACTACCTACAAATAGACTAAAGTTTATGTTTAAGGTTAGGATAACTTTAACAAAATTCAAAGTAAAAAATTTAATTGCAAAGTAAATAATTAATTATGTTAAAATAATTCAAGGGCTAAAAATCCAACGATCCTCTTCAGAATTAAAAATAAATAAAACATTCAAAACGTCAAAACATTGCAGATATTTTTGGTCTTGAGTTTCGTTAAAAGTAAGCTAGCCTCAGACGTCAATATTATTACAAGGCGCCAATGAGACATTTTCTAGGCATAGGTTCTGTATCGTTCGTCATCAATTTAAAAAATTAATTATATTTAAGTTCCACTGAGGCGAACGAATTTTTCAATTCGTTCTATTAGTTCACACTCACGCAATAAATATTTATAAATTAATAAAATACTTTTTATTCATCCACTCAAGTTCAAATATATGTTTTAAAATTTTTAATGGATTACACTTGATGTTAATACAGACTTTTTTAAATTTTAATTCTTCAATTATATTTAAAATGAATTAATTTTGGTTTTAAATGGGAGAAAAACTTTTCACAAAAGGAGCAAGGTATGCAGTATAATTATTTCGTCCCATCAGGATTAAAATAAGTGATACCATTGATTTCATAAAACAGCTGATTTTATGTTATAGGTTATGTGGTGGAACAGCTATTTAAACGCATAAGTTATGTTACTTTACTTATATTAATTGTAATTATTCAATAAAAAGTAACTGAAATAAAATGTTTCTTTATTGGCCTACGTAGGAATATTTTTGTTTATAATACTTTTTAAATTCTAATACAATTTTAACAGATGGACGGCGATAACTGTTAGTTCAGGTTACTGCCACTAAATGCGCTTCGGATTCGGTGATCACACTAAGACTTCCAAATAGCAACGTTATACAAGGCAGACAAGACGGCCTGCGGTGGTCTCACCCCTCGCTCAATGGTTATTGTTATTGTTATTACAGGCCGGCTTCTGTTGGATCAGATTTATTGTGTCCATTGAAACACGGCTGAAGCTATCAAGCCATGCACTGTGACGTCATAGTCCCTACACCAACATTGATAGCCATTAGTACTCCTATTCATTACAACATTATGAAACAAAGTCGAGGTTTCCAAAACAAGAAGTCAAACATCTCGAACACTATTTTCTTTGTCTTATCGAAGGTTCATATTTTCTACTTACATTTCTTTTAAAAACAGGGAAAAGTTCTGTGTGTTGATGTAAAAAAACCCCCCAACTCCCTAAAAGTAAATATTCCGTACCGAACAGATGTGCTCCTCTATTCCTAATCCGCAACCAAAGGGGGAATGGGGGAGGGTAAGCTGTTCGCTTGTAGTTGTCCAAATATTTTTGTCGAAAGATCCGAATTTTATATAGCTTGTTGATTAGTAAAGCGATGTTGGGATTGGAGCGCCTGTAAATGGCTGAGTAACGATGAATGTTGGTTTTGGCACAATAAGTTGGAACGGGAAAATGCAGCCTGAATCTCCCAAAGTACCCACTCCTTCCTTCAGAAGGTCGAGGCTCAGGTCACATCTAATCTACAGTAGCAAAAAAACAACGGAAAATGTCAATTAGAAAGTGCGTGTGTGCGTGTGTGTGTGTGTGTGTGTGTGTGTGTGTGTGTGTGTGTGTGTGTGTTTGTGTGTGTAAGAGTGTGCGCGCGAGCGCGATTCCATGCGAAAACATAAAAAGTATATGGAACGTTTTAACTGTATCAAATTGCGGATATAAGTAGGAAAAATACTAGCTTTTGTTAGAAGATATGGGGGGGGGGAGATCATGGTTCTCGCGTGCGAGAACGCGTAGTTAAACCGGTATCTGCCAGCTGTACAACCTTCTAAGGAAAGGTATAAGGAAACCCATATACAATCAGTTGGGACACGGGAAAAGACATAATAATTTATTTGTATTAGGAATAGAAAAGAATTATAGTTCCGAGAGGGTAACTGAAGTTAACCTTGTCTCGTCTGAGTGTCTGCCGGCTGCCTCGTAACATGGGGATAACATGCAGGAGGAAGGTACGGGTTTACTCCTCGTCTGGGATGTAGGCGACAATTATTCTCTCCCTATACAGGACTTATCCTAACGGATTGTAGGAAGTTGTAAATGTACGGTGAAATCCTTGCCTGTTGAATTAAGAGAGAGCTAAGAAAGTACTGGGAAATAGATATCTTTGGGCAACTGACAAACCGGCCGACTTTAGTCATACATTTATGTGGTAATCCAAACATGAAACCATTACGTTATTTCAGGGCGAACAGGGCGCACGGGTGCAATTGCAGAATTCATCATTTGTAAAGTGCTTTACATGCCCAGAATATTCTACTGTAGCATTCCTCGCATAATACTACATACTAGTAATGCATCGAAACTGGAAGTCGATAATACGAAAGCAATGTACGGAGGGCATCGTCCGAATATTTGAGCATATGTTTTGTTTTATCTTAACGTAAAACGACCCCTGAAGAAAGACCTAAAGTTGCGAGTATTAATCGCCAAATGAAATGTCAAGACGTATACGTGGGAATCCCAATAATATACCCTCTCCCGCAATACCATCCGTTTGCAACAACTTCACTGTTTCCCCAATCACTTTTCCTAACAGAACTTTATTTCTTATTTAAAACATCACATACTTATATAAACACTTCCCATAAATGGGATCTTTTATTTCTTATTAAAAACGTCACATACTTGTATAAACACTTCCCATAAATGGGAACTTTATTTCTTATTAAAAACGTCACATACTTATATAAACACTTCCCATAAATGGGATCTTTATTTCTTATTAAAAACGTCACATACTTATATAAACACTTCCCATAAATGGGAACTTTATTTCTTATTAAAAACGTCACATACTTATATAAACACTTCCCATAAATGGGATCTTTATTTCTTATTAAAAACGTCACATACTTGTATAAACACTTCCCATAAATGGGAACTTTATTTTTTATTAAAAACGTCACATACTTATATAAACACTTCCCATAAATGGGATCTTTATTTCTTATTAAAAACGTCACATACTTGTATAAACACTTCCCATAAATGGGATCTTTATTTCTTATTAAAAACGTCACATACTTATATAAACACTTCCCATAAATTCCCGATAGCTTTTTTTAAACACATGTCGTCAGAACATGAATCTTCTATTAAAATTCTTCTGCACTACTAGCATAACCTTTATACTCAAATAGTATTATTTTCCTACAGCTGCGGTCGTTTCTGTTTAAAACAAAAATAATTTTACAAACAAATTTTCCAGAAATCGGACATATTTTTCAATTCTTTCTATTAATTTACACTCTCTTTTATATATTTATATAGTCTATCTTCAAAGTTTTTAATCGTTAATATAATACATTTCATTCATTCACTCAAGCTCAAATGCATTTTTTCAAACTTGTAGTGATGAGACTTGATGTTAATACAGGTTTTTAATTAATTTTAGTTTGATAAGTGAGAAAAACTATTCACAAGAGAAGCAATTTATGCAGTGTAGTTATTTCGTCCCATTTAGCTTAATATAAGTGATAACGTATGATTTTATAAAACAGCTGATTTTATGTTACAAGTTATGTAGTAGAACAGCTGTTTTAACGCATAGGTTATGTTACTTTATTTATATTAATTGTAATTATACACTAAAAAGTAACTAAGTAAAATTTTCCTTTGTTGACCTAAGTAGGAATCGACTCTAAAATTGTTTTTGTTTATATTACTTGTTTCTAATAAAAGAGATAGGCAAGGATCGTAAAGAATTAAAGTGACAACAAAATCCTCGACTTTAGAACTGTTATCGTGTAAAAGCTGTCACCACGAACGACACTCTGAGGATTTTATTCCTCTCTTACTGTAATTTTTTCTATATAATATAAAATGGAAATAAATGAGAATTATTGCTTTCTGAAACTCGTTTTATAGCGGCCGTCGGTGAATGACAAGCGATCTCATATAACGGAACGATGCGGAAAGTTTGCTGCAAGTTTCCTATTGGTCGGGACTCTCTCGATACAGTTTATCCAGTTCACAGTGCTTCTTGATTTGGCCGATATTAGGAAAACTGTTCACCCGGATAATACTGTCTGAACCTCTAACCTTTAGAGAAACATTCTTACACGGATGCTCCAATATGAACGTGGCAACGACAAACGTAAATTATCTAAAAAATAATACCTTACGGTTTGTTTTAAAATTAATTTTGAACTTTAAACACTTCCTTGATATTAAAACATCACCATCAAATTTTCCTTGCTTGATAGTCCTGTTAATCTTTTCATTAGGCAATTCAACTAAAACGACAAATCAGGTGACCCCTCCCCCCGCTAAAAAATAGAAGATATACTTAAGGCGACATATCAGGTGACCCCCAATAACAGATGGAAGATATATACTTCAGGCGACATATCAGGTAACCAACGCTAACATGGAATATACTTAAGGCGACATATCAGGTGACCCCAAGCTAACAAATAGAAGATACATCCTTAAGGCGACATATCAGGTGTCACCCGTTAAAAGATGTATGATATATAAACGAGGCGACATATCAGGTAACCCCCGCTAACAGATGGAAGATATATACTTCAAGCGACATATCAGGTGACCCCCACTAACAAATGGAAAATATATACTAATGGCGACATATCAGGTGACTCCCGCTATCAAAAAGAAGACATATACGTTAGGCGACATATGAACCAATAACTACCACCAATATATAGAAGATATATACTTTTAATTAGTTAAAAAGTTATGAAGGTGACAAATTTAAAAACAGAAAACTTGAAACCTTTCTTTTTCAAACATTCTTAGGAAAAATTTGTTTTTCAAAACCTTAAGATATACGTGATTAAATTTTGATGTACGCCTACCTATATTAATAATTTATTAGCCGTAATAGTTTGAATAAGTTAATTACGTACTTTTAATTTACTATTAATGTTGAGACCTAATTTATTTCAATCAAACGTTGAGTAGAAAACAGTAATACAATAACCCTGGACTTTTTTCTAATATTGGTATTGAATATATTAAAAGTTATATATGTTGATTTTGTTTGTTTGTGCAGATTTAAAACACATTTTCTGTAAGTATTTAATATAATTAAATTAATATTTGTATAAAAAAATAGTAAACTTAACGAAACATATTCATACACACTGCAGACTCAGACAAATAACGGCGTTGTGTAGGCAATTTAACGTCAGTACTAACTGGGATTTAAGACACATAGACTCTACCTTCAGTGTTTGTATTGCAGTATATAACTAGAATTTACTTGGCCTAATGCATTGAAGATATTCGAATAGTTAAAAATTATTATCAATAATAAATTTACATTATTTACACTAACAAACCTGGCAATAGAAAACTTTTCACTAAAGTAAAATCAATACAATAGAGTTATTTCGTCCCTTTCTGGTTAAAATAAGTGATAACATATGATTTCATGAAACAGCTGATTTATATTATGAGTTGTGTGGTTAAACAGCTGTTTTAACGCATAGGTTATGTTACTTCATTTATAATAACTGTAATTATTTAATAAAAAACTGATAAAAATAAAAAATTTCTTTGTTGATTTAAGTGGAAATAAACTTTAAAAACTTTTGTTTATATTACTTGTTTTGATTTATTTCCCACTAGCCTATAGGAATTCCTCACCCCTCATTTGATAGTAACTCCTTCACAACAGGATATTAGTTAATTTCCCGCGTATGTGATAAATTAACAATTGCATCTTCCGAATAGTACACACTTAATAATGATACCAATAAACACAAGCCATTAAAACGCATGAGTGCAAGAATAATTTAGTTATATTGTGTGTATGATTCATATTTCAGGTACACAAGAACATACTGTATTACCGAGCCACGGTTGACTCACACTGCACCAACACTAACTACATCACTGGCGTATCCCCTTTGGGGAAGGTGGCCAGTAGAGAGGAAGAAAACCTCTCCAAGCGACCCAGTCCTACGGGGCTCTACCCCATTCATTCCACCTATCCTATTGCATTTCTCCGTACATTTCTTTATATTCCCGATAGAGAAGCCCTTTCCTCCGAGTAAGCAACCCTGCACAAACAAGCAATTATAAATGAATTCTCTTTACCATTTTCCAGTGCAGCCCAGAAGCTGTTAGGGGAATATCGGTATCGCGATCCGCTTTTAAGCGCTTGCCAGATAAACTTTACATCCATAACGTTTTCACGTTCTTTTCTTTCACTCTTTGCCACTCCTGTATCCTAATTTTTAAATGACTATATTTTCCAGTGCTAAAACACTACTAAGGTGAACGAGTCGCAATAACTTTATGACGTGTTACCATTTGTGATTTACCTCACAAATAACTAATATAAAAAAACAAATTAAAGTCAAAATCTACTTAATTAAGGAAAGAAAAATTTAATATTAGTTACTTTTTGATAAATAATTAAAAATATTATAGATAAAATAACATAACCTTTGCGTTAAAACAGCTGTTCTACCATATAACCTATAACATAAAATCAGCTGTTTTATGAAATCAAATGTTATCACTTATTTTAAGGCTACTGGGACGAAATAACCTTATTGCATACCATGCCCTTTGTGCGAAAAGATTTTCTCCCATAAAAACCTAAAATTAATTAATTAAATTTAATTAATAAATTAATATTTGAAACACTTGTATAATAACACATCTAAACATTCCCCTACAAGTTTAAAAATATGTATTTGAACATGAGTGGATGAATAAAAAGTATTTTCTCAACGGTTGAGAATATAAATAAGATTTATAAGAAGAGTGTGAACTAATAGAATGAATTGGAAACCGAAAGGCGCGATATTATTTCCACACTTATAGCTGTATATTATTTTTATAGCTATTATACAGCTAACATATTTTTCGAGTTTCACATTTATATACAGAAAATCTGATTTTTTGTATTCAGTTTTAAAAAAATTACTTGTGCTGCGTGATAAATTTGCCCACAACCGAGAAAGGCAATAACAAGTCTATATAGCCAACGTAAAGAACGCAAAAAAGGGATAAACCGTTGCCATGACAACCGGGCTTATTAAGCGCGTGTGATCCTAATGCAAAATCAGAAGGTGGCCGCACGTGGTACGCAAATAACCGAGGTAGGTTTAAGCTCACCGCAAGAGTCCACAACAAAAACCTACACTTCGGAAATACGTCTATAGGCGTAAACCGATTCCACTTCATACGGAAATATATTTTGTGCTAGGAATTTAAATAGTTTGAAACTATTAAAATGTCAAATGAAAAATATGTTAAAATAGTTTTAAAAGTCTGATTATTATTAAATATGATAAAAAGCCTATTAAATTGTGACAAAGGGCTTATTCTGAATTCTCTATTGTTTTAGTTAGTTAAGTGATAGTAGTAGTATCAATGGTTTTTGTAAAATAATTTGCAATTATTAAATAAAACTGTAAATTCAGATATTGTAGAGTTAATGTACTTAGCACGTCAAGTTGATGGACCGGAGCTTATTGTAGCGGTATTGGTCGCCTGTTAGGAGGGAGCTGAACTCTGCTGCTACGTGATTGGTCGGATAGTGTAAGAGGCGTGGCAAAGTACGATAACTATATATATATATATATAGCATATATATGCATTTGTACATGCAGTCCTGCCTCCCCTACATTTGCTATTTTCATTCCTAGGCGTAACTTTTGAAGACCCGATGATGCGCAAACAGTGATGCGAACAGTAATGTCATAAGTGAATTCCTGTTATATTTATAAAAGATAAAATATTGTATTTAAATATTTTTCGATTTTTAGTAATTTGATTTGTCATTCAATAAATGAGTATCATATTAAAAGGTGGAAATATCTCAGAGAACACCCGTGGGAAAAGGTTAAGTATACGGACTGTTGCTATACGTCTAGAGACCCGACCACTGTCACGTGGCACATTACTTGGATCCACACAATACCCAATGGCATGGCCGCCTGAAGAGAGAAAACAGGTGAAAGGCAAAGGCGGCCCACACTCAGGGTCGGGGACATTGTCCAGCTAGGGATACGGGAGGCACAGGAGGGAGAAGGTTAGAAGAACGTAGGTTTTGTGTAATTATTGTACAACAGTACTTAAAAATCACGATAATAAATTTTTTTACGAACCAAAACTGAAACCAATAGCCTGAGCACAATCTATATAAATAATATCAGAGGATAATATTGTTTAATTCTAATAAAATTACTTCTATATTTAGAATTAGTTATCAGGGTCGGGATACATCCTGAACATTAAAGGTCAACCACGCAATGTTGCAACGGCGACAGGAAATCACTCCCAGATTGGAGTGTCAACGCAGGTTCCCTGAAACGAAATATTTTCCAGAAATTCCAACAGATAGTACTTCTACACATCTATTACGCTTTACTGATTAAAACAAGTAATATGAAAAAACGTTAAAGTCAATTCCTAATTAGGTCAAAAAACAAAAAATTCATTTTAGTACTTTTTATTAAATAATTACAATTAATACAAACAAAGTAACATAATCTATGTGTTAAAGCAGCTGCTCTACCACATAACCTATAACATAAAATCAGCTGTTTTATGAAATCATATGTTATCACTTATTTTAAGTCAAATTGTATGAAATAACTACATTGCATACCTTGCCCCTTTTGTGAAAAGTTTTCTCCCGTATCAAACTAAAATTATTTCATTATATTTAATTTATTAATTAATATTTGAAAAAAGCCGTAGGCCTATTAGCATCTATTGTCTGCTACAAAAAAAGTATTTGAAATTTAGTGAATGAATACAAATTATTCATTGACGATTGAAAATTTGAACAGGATATATAAAGAGAGAGAACTAATAGAAGAAATGGAAGAATGTATAAGTGAGGAACATATAAATAACAATTGATGAAATATATTTTAATCAACACTAATTGGAACTGGATACAAACTAACGAGCTTATCATCGACTAATTCATTTACTATCATCGTTTTTTTGCTTAAGATGTAATTTTAACGAAGTATAACCGGCAAATTTGTATATGTAGCTACACATTGTTGCCTTTTTATAACACGCTGTTGTCAAATTTACCAACACTCCAGCTTGGATATACATCGCTGTTAGACCATCTAGCACTATAAATTGGATTATGAATTGATTTATTATGTATATGTACTTCAATTATTTTTTTTTTGTTATCAGTTTTATGTCTGTATATTAATGGAAGAACAGATTTAGATTAAATGAAAACATAATAATGTTTATACAGTGTTCGGTTATTTAACAACGATGAATCAAGCTTCTACTGATGAATTTACGTTCGACAATGTAACATACTGTGCAACTGGATATCACAATTAGTTGTTAATAACACATCATTAAAATTACACGTTAATAGGAAGGGCGCTGGCCTAATTTATTGAATACAAACTTTATTTAATGAATTCAATTTAAATCGGTTTATTAACAAAATGTCCGACGAGCCTAAGAAAGATTTCATTTGAATAAACATATATATATATATATATAAGTCATTATCATAATATTAAATTATTTGTAGTAAGAATTATTGAAATATAGATTATATATTTATTAATCTATATTGTTTTATTATTATAATATTATTAGAGTTATTAATATTATAAAAATTTTTTTTACCTGGTAAAAATAAATTACATAACATTTTACCTCAATAAAACACAGTAAAAAAATAACATAACCTACGTGTTAAAACAGCTGTTTTGAAACATAGCCTAACCTAACCTAGATTAGCATAACTCCAGCTGGAAAATTTTTTCCCTTTAATTTTTCAGTTAAGTCCCTCCAAAAAAAAAGTATTTCAAATTTTTAAAATAAATTCCTACTTAGTTGAAAAAAATATTTTATTATAATTACTTTTCATTAAATAATTACAACTAATATACATAAAGTAACATAACCAATGCGTTAAAACAGCTGTTCTACTACATAACCTAATATAAAATCAGCTGTTTTATGAAATCATATGTTATCACTTATTTTTAACCAGATGTGACGGAAATGTCACAGTGGTATATTGCATACCTCGCCCCTTTTGTGAAAGATGTTTCTCTCTAATACAAAAATAGAATTAATTTATTAAATTTAATTAACAAATTAATATTTGAAAACTTGTATAAAAATCATGTCATCCACTACAAGTTTTAAGAAATGTATTAGCACTTGAATGAATGAATAAAAAGTATTTCATTAACGATTGGAAATTTGTGCAACAATAAGGAGAATTCTAACTAATAGAAGGAATTGAAAAAATCGTTATTAGGATTCGTTACTGAAAAATCGAAGGGAAGGCGCGTTTCGTTATTATATCGTTGTGTTACCGAACTGAGCCACGTTGGCGTCGTATGAGACCAAATACGGTCCACGCCATGTTTGTGCATTTAGTCTCAACAGTCATTCAGAGCCCATTCGACGGGCGATATTGTGTGTGTACACAGTCTACCAATTCGCCTCGTTCATTTCTAATCGGTTTCCGTTGTGAGGTTTTTTTTAAATCGGCCGTCGCGAGAAACTAGTTTCAGCCAACGCGGGCAACGAATTATGTAGAAAGTAGATTTGCCGGTGCTATTTGCCGGTTTGGCCTCGATTTACTGTCTCTCGAAGTGTGCATATAATCTACTTTGCAGCTAAGGAGAAAACTTGTCTTAACCTCATAAACTTATTACATCCATACTAGGCAATGTGTCTATCTAAAGAATGCACAAAATTTTTGCTACAGTGAAATACTTAGATTATCAACACAAAACCGAAACTAAATTCCATAAATTTTCAAAGGGCATTCACAATTATACCAAAAGTAACTGAAAGTTTTAAAAATACTGAAACTTTCATAATACTGAAAACACTTAAACATGTATTAGTGTGTTACATTTGCCTATAGTAGCACTTATTCTTTGTTATTGAGGATGGCCGTTTCGGAAGATGTGTACAATTGTCAATGGGCTCAAGTGTTCCAAGGTTACGAACTGAGTGGACAATAGGACACATATTAAAGGCCGTCCTCAATTTTTATTTTAGCGTAAATTATTAATAACTGTAGATTATGATTTTAATTAATATTTTATTTACTTTTGGCTAAAATAGATTAGATTTATTGCTAATTGTGTTAAAATAAATTTTATATTTCTAAATGATTTGGATGTTTAGCCAAATTCTCTTAATTTTCTTCTTCTGAAAAATGAAGTACAGATTTAAAATATTTATATAATTTAATTCCATCTTCACTTGAGCTGATAGTTTACACTAAAAACACTTGAACAAATGCTTTTATGTTACACTTGTCTATAGTAGCACTTACGTTTTTTATTATGGACGACGCGACAGCCTTTCAGGAGTGTATCTCATTTTCAACTCATACCCTAACTGACCTCTCGGTTGCTTTAGGTTATGTTGGGGGTGGGATAGGGATAATAGGTGCATTCTGTAAGAGTAATGGGTGTTGTAATATCGGAAAGTGTATGTGAGTAATAATGTAATTGGATGTTAGTATATGTGTTGAGTTGTAGTTTGAAATATTTCGGGTAAACTGTTCGGCTATTTTTGTTTTGTTCGTGTAGTTGATGCCATGTGTGTATAGTTGTGGTTTGTATACAAATGTATTTTAAAAAACTAATATTAGAACAGGTTGCGAAAATTAAAAACAATTACAGCAATTTTGAAATAACGATTTACAGTTATTCAATCTTTCATTGGGTCTGAATATAAATAAAAATCGCTCATTTAAAATATACACACCAACCTTGTAACTATAGACCTATAGGCTATAGCAAAATTCATTTCTTAGTGGTCAATTTAACTTGTGATTTTAAGAAATAAAACGTTCTAAGATATAATATTCAAAAAACAAATCCTTCCACATTTAACATGAATAAAAATTAATTTAAAACAATAAAAACTCAAAAATCGCAATACAACTAATTTACAAATTATAAGCCATTGATTTTATTATCGACACTACAATTTGCCGTATCAAGGTCAAACCCATTAATTAGCTTGAGGGCACAAAAATTCGTTAAACAAAATCTCTCATATTTTTAGGTTGACTTCATGGATTATGGTAACAGTTCCTCTGCAGTGACCCTTATATAATAAAAACAACTGTATCTGAGGTTGTGAGTAAGTAATAATTGATGTTGTTTGTGAGTTGAAGCTATAAACTCGTGATATAATATAAAAATTTAAAGCATTCCTACTTAAATCAACAAAGAAAAATGTTACTTTAGTTTCTTTTTGTTTTATAATTACAATTAATATAAATAAGTATACACATATGTCAAAATAACAATAAGTGGAAAAATAGTAAGCAAATTTCCTTGCAATTTTGCATTTCCCTTTCTATGTATGGGATGGACTATTATTGTGATTTGTTACTATTTATAGGCTTTCATTTTTTCGTAGCTTGCATTGTGATATAGTTTATTTTCGCTTTCCTTTCGTATTGTCCTTTTGTGAAGCAAGGTTCCGTACCGTTAATCCAGTTTGTTTGTTTATTTTATTCTTTCGTTCATTTTTAATCCTAGAGCATTAATTATGATATTGAGTGGTAACCATGACAACAATTTATGGTTATACAATTAAGGTTTTTTATATAGTTCTTTTAGAAGTTCATTTCTAGCTACGAAAAGTTGGCTTAGTGCCAAAAAGCGCTAGACTTCCAACATGAAGAGACTCAGTTCCAATCCGACTTAGACCCCAAAATTTTTATAATTTAATTATTGAATAAATATTTGAAAAAACTGTATTAACATCAATTGTCATCAACTATAGGTTAAAATGTATTTGATCTTGATTGGATGGATAAAATCTTATTTTATTAACGATTGAAAATTTGTAAAAGATATATATCAGAACAGTGTGAGCTAATAGAGGGAATTTAATATTAATAATAAATAAATAAATGCATACGAAATCTCTCAAACAATATACTGAAGTTGCTGTTGTAGTGGTGTCCCTGATGATGATGACATAAGTCATCAAAACGTGTAAGACAATAAAGTATATTGTTTTGTGGAGTTATTTATATATTTGAGGTTAAGAGGTTTTATAAATTTAGTAAAACTTACGTCTCAGTTGCTCAAGGTTGTTACAGAATTGGGAAAGTACAGTAATATCGTGTATTGCCAATTTTATAAACATTATACGCTAATAATAAATAAAGAAACAGTTTGTAAAAAAACATTAATAAGGTTTAAACAGTTTTTAAAAAATTATCAATCCCAGAACTGGGTAAACCCAGCATGGGCTGTTTCTCGGCTTGTGTATCAGCTATTTCACTAAACAATATTTCTTTCTATTTTGGGGGATTTTCTTTACGCGTCGTTAATTTCGCCAGTCTGCTCATTTTAAATTCAAAGGTATTTTTATAGCTACATAATTTTCCATTCAGCTTATCGACAATAACATCGCAAACTGTTCATTGAAGTGAGAGACCGTACGAATAATCACGGTAAAAGTATCGCCCCCGCACAATAGGTAATCATCTGGTCCGTCTCATTGTTGAAAAGTAAATGAATATGAGGGGAGAGAGGATCTGTGCTGGACAGACGCTATTGTTGTGGTAAATGATGTATAAAGTTAGCGGGACAACGGGATTCAATGTCTGGTTGCCATGACAACGCTGAAAAATATTGTTTTTTTTAGATCTTGAAAAAACTGGGCCTTTTTAGGCGCATAGCCTCGATTTCAGATTGACAAATATTTTCACGTTTTACAATTGCCTTAACTGGTGGCAACAAAGAGAGAGGATACCCAGAGCCGTACTGCGCATAGAAAGTAGAACAACCGAATACCGTACAAAGTAAAGTAGTTTGGAGACAGTCGGAACCATAAAATGCGTGGAGGAAATGAGATCTGCGGAATCGGACAGGTGACGACAAATGACGGAGCAAGTGTGTTATTCGCAAATATTCTATACCATACTAGCTGATTGTGAACAATACGCTTACATTCATATACACACGCGTTCACTCAAATACAATCTATCGGGAGTGGTCGCATAGTAATTCTCTATAATGGCCACATCGCCAGTAGTCCTAATCAATAAAATAAAAGGCGTTTATTTCAAATAATAAAACTATAAGAATGTTTGCAACTCAGAGTTAGAAACAGGTGCGTACCGTACTGGCCAGAGGAGTGTCGGTGAATCAATGCAGAACGACACAGGAATGTCAAGCAAAAAGTCCGTTAGCCGGGCTGGTCATGGTGCCAACAAGGCCATTGTCCCAGGCGTTACTTTACTGATATTTCCGATAGTTTCGACACTGGAATGATACATTAACACACACGTTTTTGGATTATGAATAGAGGGAGAACTCTGTCTGTTTACAGTTCGTTACGTATAACAGAAAACTACACGCCGCGTTTATCGACCTTATGACGCTGTAAGAACACCTCTGTACTGACAAAAACTCACGTTGACTAGCCACCTATATTATTCGAATCTTAAGAGGCTGTTTAAACTCCTCTCTACTGAAAAAACTCACTTTCGATAATAGATGCGATTTAGGTTTCGAAGTCTTGATTTTAAGCTACGAAGTTAGATAATTATTCATAAATAGTAGACTAACTGAATTTGTTTAGCGAGATAATCCAGTGCGTTTTAAAGTACACAGGGTGGTGGGGGTTAGGAAAAGACCGGTATATGGAAGTAGGAAAGTAGTTCAGTGTGACATCTATTAGCCTGCAGAACCATATGGGTAATGGGTTACTGTTTTACAGTTCATTCTATACAGGGCATTACGTAGACTAGAAATACTAAAAGAATTAAAGTCATATAGATTCCTCACTATAAGGTCGTAAACTAGAGCTCCACAGAGCCGCAGATGACAGAACGGATTCGCAGTAAAAGCAATGAGTGGAGTTCGACTTACAGTTATCAATGGAAGTCCGAACGTGATCAATGAATCAGACAGACGAGGAGAGGGACAGAAGAATGCGGAACTGGAGTGTCCGCATCTTGTCCGCGTCTCTTCTACTCACCTGTAACAGAAACATTAACAATATTACATTTGGTTTATTTCAATGCGCATTGAAAATATAATAATACAATAGTTACAAATGTATATTACTCTAACTTGATATTCCACTGAAGGTTAAAAAAAGTAATGTAAAAAATATTAAAGTTAATTCCTACTTAGGTAAACAAAGAAATATTCTATATTAGTTACTAATTTTAAAAATACGATATACGTATTCACTTAGTTAAGTATTTTTAAAATTAGTTTAATCAGTGAATTCAAGATTCCTCAAGCAACTTCTATTTAAGTTACTTTTTATTATATATTTGCAATAATTATAAATGAAGTAACATAATCCATGTGTTAAAACAGCTGTTATACCACTTAACCTATAACGTAAAATCAGCTGTTTTATGAAATCATATATATCACGTATTTTAACCCAAATGGGACGAAATTACTATATTGCATACTTTACCCCTTTTGTGAAAAGTTTCTCAATAAAACAGTACTGAACACTGTATGATTTTATTTTCTGATTTTTTTTTTAAATTTTACAACCACATACAACTCAAAGGAAGCTACATCTGTTAAGACTCGGGTATAAACATGTTCTATATGACCTCCGTTCAATGTGACGCAACACTCGTACCGTTCTTGTAGGTTTTGCATCATTTTTGCCAAGAGCTCGTTATAACCGGGGTTATTTTTCCTGTAGTAGGAAAATGATGATTGTTGGGTCTTCACGGAATATGAAGACCTAGGCGAGGCGGTTGCCAAGCGTTTCCTGAAGGAAAGCAATGTTTTCTAAGGCAGTGTGGCTGGTTGCGGCTTCTTGCTGGAGCCATTGTGAATTAAAAGGCAGGCTTCGGGGACAACAAAATCTCATAAGATCTATAAAACTACCAAGAATGACCCTACATTGGTCCGATTAAAATTGAGAGGATCTTCATTACTGTCTTTAACGAACGACGGACCAATTAATTAACTTCCTGACACAGCACACCAAATGGTTACACGCCTACTATGCTATGGTCTCTGCAACAATCAAAAGTCGGCACAGCTGATCGAGAAGGCAACTCCAGCTGATTCAGCTTCAGAACTGTTAATATTGGCGCTTCTAAAGCTAGTTTCACGGGTGCTGATTGTTAATGCAATTCACAAGTAATTAAAGTATTGAGGCTAATTTAAAATTTCTAAGTTGAATTTTAATCGAATTTTACTGTCCTTCGATAAAGATGGTCAATCTTTATTACATTTTCAGTACACGAATTGTTCAACCTACGTTGCAATAAAAGACAAAAAACTCCACTCGCCAATACGTCAGTCTGCCCAGTAGTCCTGCTTGTTGCGTAACGGCGCGCATACTTACCCGACACTGACTACCAGGAGACACGCTGCTTGACCCAACTAACTACCTGCAAAATGTCTCTGAAGAAGC
The DNA here is from genome assembly GCA_036971475.1 of Prosapia bicincta. Classification (NCBI taxonomy): domain Eukaryota; kingdom Metazoa; phylum Arthropoda; class Insecta; order Hemiptera; family Cercopidae; genus Prosapia; species Prosapia bicincta. The sequence goes on from JBAIZL010000006.1 coordinate 138,609,752, forward strand.
TACTCGCTGGTTCCGGCAGTGTCACCGACGCCGGATGTGACGTCACCGTGAAATCCCCATTGTAACCGTTGCAACCATGGTGCGGATGCACTAATATCGGTTATTAACGGCCTTCAGGATATACGGCCAGTTCTAATTGAAACTCTGTATTTCTTGTAGTCATTAAGCATTATAAAAACTGTAATGAACAGTTATCCATCGCAGCGATTCAACCTTTATTAATATAACGTTAAAACGGAACGGCTATTCAAGCTGGTAGGTGGATTTTATATTTCTTCGAGCGCATATGTATATGTACAGGCTCACGTACTTCATCTAATACTTGATATAACTTAACATGCACAGTTTCCGAACTGTACAAATATTCGAAATGTCCTCGAGGATAACCATCACGTGGGTAAACAGTCGTTTTTATGAACGGAATCACCCGTTTCTTTTTACTTACCGCATCTTCATGGAATTTAATACCTGTCAACTGTTCATATTAGCTCCCACTCTCAATTTGTCTTTATCTAGAGTAGTGGGTGAAAAAGACTGCAAATTTTGTCATTGAAGAATGTCAGTATAAACCTTACATAATTATTCCGATATGACTTTCCTATTTTCCCCTCCTACACTTATAAGGGAAAGGCATACGCGTATCACCGACGCTTTAGGTCACGTTCCTGTGTGCACATAATATTTGGATAAAGGTATTTGCAGAGTAACATTTCCATAAGGCAGTTAAGATGTATCGCATTCATGCTCTCCATATGCAAGTGTCTCATAATGTGTCAGGACATTGACTTGCGGCTACCAAGTCGGCTATTTTTCCTTGCGTCCATTTTTTGTCCAAAGCGTGTGTATTTTACATGTGATTCCTTAAGCAATTTATTCTTTTTTTTCCTAATACAAGTTATAGCAGTTTGATACATTTTTAATCGGAATACTGCTCGGATACTAATACTAATCGGATACTCAGAATATAGGCGTGAAAGAAAGTCTAAAATGGTACTTTAGAAAAAAAATAATGATCCCAAGAACAGAAGGAACTGAAAAGAAGGTGCAAAATTGTATTTTAGAAAGAAAACAATGATCCTAAGAACAGGAGGAAATGAAAAGAAGGTGTAAAATGGTATTTTAGAAAGAGAATAATGATCCCTAAGAAAAAAAGAGAAAGAAAAGAAGATGTAAAATGGAATTTTAGAAAGAAAATAATAACCATGGGAAAAGGAAGGAATAAAAAAAGGTGTAAAATGGTATTTTAAAAAGAAAATAAATATCCTAAGAAAAGGAGGGAATAGAAAAAGGTGTAAAATGGTATTTTAGAAAGAAAATAACGACTCTAAGAACAGGAGGGAATAAAAAGAAAGTGTAAAACTGTATTTTAGAAAGAAAATAATGATCCTAAGAAAAAGAGGGAATGAAAAAAGTGTGAAATAGTATTTTAGAAATAACAATGATTCTGAGAACAGGAGGAAATGGAAAGGAGGTGTAAAATGGTATTTTAGAAAGAGAATAAGGACTTTAAGAAAAGGAGGGAATGAAACAAGGTGTAAAATGATATTTTAGAATGCAAATAACTCTAAAAACAGGAGAGAATGAAAAAAGTGTTAAGTGGCATTTTAGAAAGAAAATATTGATCGTAATAAAAAAAAGGGAATGAAAAAAGTGTAAAATAGTATTTTGGAAAGAAAATAATGATCCTAAGAGCAGGAGGGAATAAAAAGACAGTGTAAAATGGTATTTTAGAAAGAAAATAGCGACTCTAAGAACAGGAGGGAATGAATAGAAAGTGTAAAACGGTATTTTAAAAAGAAAATAATGACCATAAGAAAAAGAGGGAATGAAAAGAGTTTAAAATAGTATTTTCGAAAGAATATAATGACTCTAAGGAAAGGAGGAAATAAAAAGAAAGAGTAAAATGGTATTTTAAAAAAATTAACGGGAAATATATTATGATTAATAATGATTGCATGTCGTAAACAGGGTCTGTTACATGAAGTAAACCTATTCTCTACCAGGGTGGAGCAGGATGCCCGCTACCAGCGTGTTCTTTTAGGATCTCACCTTGACCTTGCGTTTTCATCAAAAACACATCTCAGGTACGTAGTATACATCTGTTCAAAATGACAATAAAAATGTTTATTCTCGCTTTTTTCAGACAAGCAATGTTGTCCGTTATTTAATCAAGGCCTTCCTGGCATTTCATCTTCGCCTCGTACAATTAGCACTTGTTATTTACCTTTCGACAGGCGTTTATTTACATGACCTTTAAATGCGAACCACAGTAAATAGTTTGCTTAACCAGACGCCGTTATGGGAAACGACACGAGAACATATTAAACGAACTTATTTAGTTTTCTACATGAGAGACGCGAAGGAGCTGGCAAATATACAAACTGAATGAAACCCTGTTGCCACCAGAGATATCAGTTTTAATATTTGAGATGCAGAAATGTCAAAACGCTCGATACGAAAGGTCAGAGGTGAGAAGGCGGCTTCGTCATTGCCGTTTGCCGAGCACTTGCAAACAAAGCTTCCAGTTGTCGCAAAGAGCCTACCATAACTTCATTAAATGCAAGCAAATTATTATTTGTAGCAAAGTGACGCGAAGTATCCGCCTTTAAAGGAAAACAAACACTGCATGGGGTAATTACAGTCCTCTGCGACCTAATGACAGGATGTACGTCATTCAGGAGGCGATAATCTGTCACACCTTAGCTAGACCAACTTTCTACACGAGCAGGAGTTTATCTTATTGCTTATCTGTTATTTGTTTTGTACCTAAAATCGATTTTTACGTTTGTTTAGTTCCTTTGTTTTTACGGCGAACAAAAATATTTCAAAAAATTATTAAAGTCAACTTCTACCTAAGCCAGAAAAATAAAGAGTTATTGTAGACTTTTTTTATAAAATAATTACAACCAAACCCCTACTATTGATTATATATATATATATATATATATATATATACAACCCCACCACTGACACACCCCCGGCCAGTGATGCTCGATAATGGAAATACTATCAATCTGTGAAAGTTAACTGGCATACATACGAAGTAAGATTCTCGTTTAAGTACGTATAGTGAAAGTGATAAGTGAATAAAAAAAAACAGTGTTGCAAAGTTATATATATATATAGAGTGTGTGTGTGTGTGTGTGTGCGCGCGCGCGCGCGTGTGTGTGTGTGTGTGTGTGTGTGTGTGTGCGCGCGCGCGCGCGCGTGTGTGTGTGTGTGTGTGTGTGTCTGTATTTAAAATCCAGCAGCCTATATAACCCCTATATATGACGGAAAAAAATAATATATAAAAGTTGGAAGAATGCATAACTAATAGAAGAGAAAGAGGAAAAGATAAAACAATACAATGAATGAAAAATAAAAGATAAATTAAGAATATTGGATAGATAGTGAGTAAAAGATATATATAGAGAAGTACAACTCCTGGGCTGGGAATTAGCAAAAATTCACATACCCCGCGAAGGCAACTTTTTAAGACGTATCAATTCTAACAAGCTGGTCAATCTGGAGTTATAGGCAGTAATTGTTAAAATAATTTGAAAATTAAACAATATTAATTTTTTTGCCTATATTAGGCATAGTTATAGTCAAAACTATGTCTTAATAGCGTGTATCTTGAAGAAAGCTAACCCTTAAAGAATATTTAAAAAAATTATAGTCAATTTCTACTGAGATCGACAAAAGAGTAATTTTATTTTATATACTTATTATTTTTTAATTAAAAATAATATAAATATGTTTACGTATGACAGAAACACAATATTAAGTGGCAATTTAGAAAACGAGTTTCCTTACAATTTTCCATTTCCCTCTCTATACAATAAATAATGTTGGACTATTTAACTTTTGTTTGTTACTATTTATTCGCTTTTTTTCGTTTCCAATTTATGAAGCTGATGGTATTTACAATTTCTCTTTTAACCATCTCTTTTAATCCTTCACTATTCCAAGGAACCTTTCTCTAATAATTTCATACACATTTTCAAGTAATTGATTTCTAGCTATGGGAAAATTGGCTCAGTGCCGAAGTGCTGGATTTTAAACCTGTAATTCCTCAGTTCAAATCCGAGTGGACACCAAATTTTTAAATTTAAATTAATGAATAAATATTTGAAAAAGCTGTCATCAATTGTCATCTACTAGGCCTATAGGTTGAAAAAAATATTTGAATTTGAGTGGATGAATAAAAACGTATTTTATTAACGATTGAAAATGTATACAAGATATGTGTGTGTGTGTGTGTGTGTGTGTGTGTATATATATATGCGAGTTAACTTTCGAAGACTAATTACAGTGTCTTCACTATCGAGCATCAAGTTTCAATTCGGTTCGATAATGAAGACACCGTAATTGGTCTTCGAAAGTTAACTCGCATATATACCAAGTAAGATTCTTGTTTCATAAATTAACGATTTGCCATGAATAATAAAATCCAAAGGTTTAACTTTAATAGTTAAACAATGACGTCAAACACAACCAACTAGGATTAGTAGTTAATATATCCCTAGATGTGTCGTCGCTATCTACTCGAAGCAAATTAATCCGCTCATTCATAAAACATAGGCAGGGATCGGTTATGCATGTATGACGTCAGAAACTTCGACAAGTCACCGGTATGGTGACGCAATTCACCTGCCACACGTCAGTCACTGAGCCAAATATCAGTGATAGAGTGCGCCGCCGTGTGACGCAGTTCCATCTGTCGAGCCCAATAAATCATGGCCTTTATTGGCGCACTACACGTATTATGCATTTACGAGCTTCCAACTTTGGAATTTATTTACATAATGTACTTTTATTTATAGAACGATTGTAAATTATTAACACCGTCTCGTACACCTTTATAGAAAACTGCATAAATAGATTTTTCAAAGATGTGCGTATGGTACAACAGTAACATCTGTGTAATTCTTATTTGTGGGCTATTACGTAAATACTGATAAACTGAGTAAACATTAACTTAATAACAAAAGTCCTAAAGATTTCAATCGTCAACTGACAACTGTTCCCTCTCACCAGGTTTCGGTTGTATGCATGTGCGTGCGTGCGTACATGCGTGATTTTTAAAATTACAGTATTTTCAAGTAAATATATTACTAAATTTCACTGAAAATATACAATAGTTCAGCACATCGCATATATAGGAAAAGAAATACATAGTTCAGGAAACAGCACAAAATACACAGAAACTTGTAGCTCAGGGCAGAGATAATTAATGTATCTCAGGAGATGAAGATATAGCTAGAGAGGTAGACGTGTATCTCAGGACAGTAACGTATAGCTCAGAAGAGAAACACGTAGCTTAGGAAATCAATGTGTAGTTCAGGGCAGATACGAATAGATCAGGACAGAAACGTGTAGCTTAGAGCAGAGACGGGTAGTTTAAGACAAAAACGGGAAGGTCGAGACAGAAACGTGTAGCTTAGAGCAGAGACGGGTAGTTTAAGACAAAAACGGGAAGGTCGAGACAGAAACGTGTAGCTCAGGGGATAAACGTCTAGCTCAAGACCGACACGTGTAGCTAAGGACAGATATGTGTAGCTCAAGAGGTCAATGTGTAACACGTGTAGCCAAGGACAGATATGAGTAGTGCATGAGATAAACGAGTAGCTGAAGACAGACACGTGTTGCAAAGGACAGATATGCGTAGCTCAGGGGATAAACGTGTAGCTCAGGACAGACACGTGTAGCCAAGGACAGATATGTGTAGCTCAAGAGGTCAATGTGTAACACGTGTAGCCAAGGACAGATATGTGTAGCTCAAGAGGTCAATGTGTAACACGTGTAGCCAAGGACAGATATGAGTAGTTCATGAGATAAACGAGTAGCTGAAGACAGACACGTGTTGCCAAGGACAGATATGCGTAGCTCAGGGGATAAACGTGTAGCTCAGGACAGACACGTGTAGCCAAGGACAGATATGTGTAGTTCAAGAGGTCAATGTGTAACACGTGTAGCCATGGACAGATATGTGTAGCTCAAGAGGTCAATGTGTAACACGTGTAGCCAAGGACAGATATGAGTAGTTCATGAGATAAACGAGTAGCTGAAGACAGACACGTGTTGACAAGGACAGATATGCGTAGCTCAGGGGATAAACGTGTAGCTCAGGACAGACACGTGTAACCAATAACATAAAAGAGTAGCTAAAGGAAAATATATTTGAGAATTTTGAAGCTCAGGAGCAAAGCAGATCAGAAGTAGCTGAGGCAAAATATGAGCCAGAAATGTGCATCATATATTGAAGCTTATGCGGCAAATGTATTGGCGCAATGGTTATTCTGTTATTAATCTGACCCTTACATTAGTATCACTTATGTTTCTAAAACAATTCGGTTGTTTCTAAAGTTGATAACGTTGTCAATGATAAATAAAATAAACTCAAATCAATTCAACAGAAACTATTTAAGCAAAATGCAATTGTTGGACACAACTAAACTGCACAGTTAATTCGCTTCAAATCAAAGCGACAAGAATACAGACACCCGAAGGTCAGGCTATTGACAAAAACCTGAAATTATCGCAATTACACCTCGTGCTGAAGGTCGCTGGATGATTACTCTCCAATGGCAATTCCTTCTTTATAAATTCAGATTTTCCCGGTTTAGAAACACTTGCTGCGGCGTCCGACTATTACGTAACCGCAAAGGAGAAATTCGTCAATTAGTCACACAAGTAACCTTTATGAAAGCAAGCTGGAGGCGAGGATGAGGCAAGACAGAAATAAACGTTTACCGCAATGGTTTCGAAATGATATTTTTAAATATGTTTGACAACAGATATTATCACATAATCCACTTATGCCTCTCCAATCCCTTTCGTCAACTCTTCATGAAAGATATCTACCATTCATAGCTACCCTTATCCTCTCGTTCCAGTATCGTATCCCTCCAGAAACTAATCACTCCCAGCCATCTTTCCTGAAGTACTAGCATATTAAATACTAATACGCAGGCTCCCCAATTACACAATCACAGTAGAGCGCAGTTCCATCATTACCCAACCGTCAGCAGGGAGCAGGGCTCCGCAATTATGCAATCACAGTAGAGCGCAGTTAAATTATTACCCAATCGTCAGCAGGGCGCAGGCTCCTCAATTACGCAAACACAGTAGAGCGCAGCTCCATCATTACCCAACCGCCAGAGGGCGCAGGCTCCGAAATTATGCAACCACAGTAGAGCGGTGCTTCATCATTACCCAATCGCCAGCCAGGGAGCAGGCACCGCCTTTATACAACCACAGTAGAGCGCAGCTCCATCATTACCCAACCTCAGTAAAGCACAGGCTCTGCAATTAAGCAATCGCAGCAGAGCGCAGGCAAGTAAATGTAATAAAACTTTTAAAATGACAAAAGAAAGGAACCTGATAAAAGACATGCAATTCTAGCTTTATAAGAATCGTATTGTGCCTACAATCTGTTGGATATGCAACGGGAAGTGCGAAATGATTTAACTTCAACGATTCAAACAATGGTCCATTAAAGCACGAATTCTCTTTCACAGCCTGAGGGATTAAATTCCTGTTTAATCTACACCGTACAGTCCCGCGGATTAACTTTTGTATATATTCTGTGCTTCGATCCGCCCATAAATTAAATACAAACAATATTCTAAAACAATAAACGCAGTAATTTTTTAAAATTCGAAACTCTATTCACAAACTTTGTTTCGATTGATACGAAGAGGTATCACAACCTTCTGCCTTTCCTCATATCGACATATATCTTGCTATATTTTTGCATCTACTCTCGACAATACTTGCTAAACAATAGTAAGCGGCAATATGCATAATTGATTGATACGAAGAAGTATCACGACCTTCTGCCTTTCCTCATATCGACATATATCTTGCTATATTTTTGCATCTACTCTCGACAATACTTGCTAAACAATAGTAAGCGGCAATATGCATAATTGATTGATACGAAGAAGTATCACGACCTTCTGCCTTTCCTCATATCGACATATATCTTGCTATATTTTTGCATCTACTCTCGACAATACTTGCTAAACAATGGTAAACGGCAATATGCATAATTGATTGATACGAAGAGGTATCACAACCTTCTGCCTTTCCCCATATCGACATATATCTTGCTATATTTTTGCATCTACTCTCGACAATACTTGCTAAACAATAGTAAGCGGCAATATGCATAATTGATTGATACGAAGAAGTATCACGACCTTCTGCCTTTCCTCATATCGACATATATCTTGCTATATTTTTGCATCTACTCTCGACAATACTTGCTAAACAATGGTAAACGGCAATATGCATAATTGATTGATACGAAGAGGTATCACAACCTTCTGCCTTTCCTCATATCGACATATATCTTGCTATATTTTTGCATCTACTCTCGACAATACTTGCTAAACAATAGTAAGCGGCAATATGCATAATTGATTGATACGAAGAAGTATCACGACCTTCTGCCTTTCCTCATATCGACATATATCTTGCTATATTTTTGCATCTACTCTCGACAATACTTGCTAAACAATAGTAAGCGGCAATATGCATAATTGATTGATACGAAGAAGTATCACGACCTTCTGCCTTTCCTCATATCGACATATATCTTGCTATATTTTTGCATCTACTCTCGACAATACTTGCTAAACAATAGTAAGCGGCAATATGCATAATTGATTGATACGAAGAAGTATCACGACCTTCTGCCTTTCCTCATATCGACATATATCTTGCTATATTTTTGCATCTACTCTCGACAATACTTGCTAAACAATGGTAAACGGCAATATGCATAATTGATTGATACGAAGAAGTATCACGACCTTCTGCCTTTCCTCATATCGACATATATCTTGCTATATTTTTGCATCTACTCTCGACAATACTTGCTAAACAATAGTAAGCGGCAATATGCATAATTGATTGATATGAAGAAGTATCACGACCTTCTGCCTTTCCTCATATCGACATATATCTTGCTATATTTTTGCATCTACTCTCGACAATACTTGCTAAACAATAGTAAGCGGCAATATGCATAATTGATTGATACGAAGAAGTATCACGACCTTCTGCCTTTCCTCATATCGACATATATCTTGCTATATTTTTGCATCTACTCTCGACAATACTTGCTAAACAATAGTAAGCGGCAATATGCATAATTGATTGATACGAAGAAGTATCACGACCTTCTGCCTTTCCTCATATCGACATATATCTTGCTATATTTTTGCATCTACTCTCGACAATACTTGCTAAACAATAGTAAGCGGCAATATGCATAATTGATTGATACGAAGAGGTATCACAACCTTCTGCCTTTCCTCATATCGACATATATCTTGCTATATTTTTGCATCTACTCTCGACAATACTTGCTAAACAATGGTAAACGGCAATATGCATAATTGATTGATACGAAGAGGTATCACAACCTTCTGCTTTTCCTCATATCGACATATATCTTGCTATATTTTTGCATCTACTCTCGACAATACTTGCTAAACAATGGTAAACGGCAATATGCATAATTGATTGATACGAAGAGGTATCACAACCTTCTGCCTTTCCTCCTATCGACATATATCTTGCTATATTTTTGCATCTACTCTCGATAATACTTGCTAAACAATGGTAAACGGCAATATGCATAATTGATTGATACGAAGAGGTATCACAACCTTCTGCCTTTCCTCCTATCGACATATATCTTGCTATATTTTTGCATCTACTCTCGATAATACTTGCTAAACAATGGTAAACGGCAATATGCATAATTGATTGATACGAAGAGGTATCACAACCTTCTGCCTTTCCTCCTATCGACATATATCTTGCTATATTTTTGCATCTACTCTCGACAATACTTGCTAAACAATGGTAAACGGCAATATGCATAATTGCAACAACCGAAATTTTTATGACACACACATTTGAAGCTCCATAGTAACACTTAGTTCCAGCGCCGAACGAGACCGGAGCTTCAGTGAATGAGGTTAAACAAAGGGCAAGGCTGCAAACAGACCTTTTGACTTTTGGGTAATTGAGGCGGCCGCATCTCAGCCTAGTTCTCGTACACCACAACCTACTCTAGCAACTTTCTACTTTAACCACTCATACTAATTTCACTATAAGCCAGTAAAATTCCGAAGGTTATTTTCGTAATAAATAACAAAAGGAAAATATTTTTGAGTTTTTAAAATTTGTGTTTAAATAATGAGTGTCTTTAAGTGTTAAAATTATACCCCAGGAGCTTTCAAACATTTATCGTCACTACTAACTATTATAGGCATTAATGGATTGACAACAATTTAAGCAACTGGAGCGTAATATTTTAATTTAAACAGAGAAAACCTTTTAACAGCAAATAACACCTTTTATTTATACAAATATAAACCCTTTATTTAATTGCAAAGCAATTCACTTCAAAGGAAATTGAAGAGATGATAGGAAGTTATTTTTTAAATAATTTCCTTTGAAGATGATTCCTTGAGTACTTGAAATGTACACAAGGCTTTGAATGAAGTTGTTTTTATTGTTAGAAAAATGTATTTATTTAAATAAAATTCTAATTTTTTAAAATTGTTTAATACGTAGATTTCATTTAAACCACAGAAAATTACATTTAAACAATACTAAATTGTTTCAACTTTTACTTTCATTAGTAATTGTACTTCGAAAGCTTCTCTTGAACGCATCCTTTGTGCTGTATTTTTAAAACTATAAAAGAGTTTAAAAATGGCTCCAGTTGCATATTTTCACGTTTGCATTGTTAACATATTTTAAATTATTTTAACTCAATTTCATTGTCGGTTCACGCTTCCTTGTTTACCCCTGCCTTTGAACTGCCTAATCAGCGCCGTGTACACAAGTCTGCAAAGTACACACGCATGAGCGCGCCTGTCCGAAGCAAACACGCACACACACACACACACAATTTATTTCCTCCGATGTGCGTTTATGAGAGAGATAGAGGAGGGCAGGTGATATTCTCCAAAGCACATGGATAACAATATACTTTGTGTAAGAATCATAAAGCACAGAAATTTACAACAGTAAAATGCTCTATTAATATTCAGACGTACAAGTATAGCGTATTCCAAGCAACGCCGATACAAGTTTTTATTGCTTCCAATGGCAGGCATTAGTTAGCGATCCACGACTGGTGGAAACAAGTTTCAATTCTTTGCGAGTGTTATAAAAAAATTTCCAGTTACACGCCAAGAGAGATATAAACGTGTAGCGGGTCTCTTCCCGCAGGAATGCACTACGTGTGCATAGCTAATGCGCTAATCCCTCGGCAAAAACCACCTCCTCGAAGCACGTCTCCCAGGACAGCTCTGCCCGTATAACTGTTATGTTATTAAATTAATGCAATCACTTGGAGAAGCTATTCCCACAACAAGTTTGTACCATACACCAAGTGTGATGTTAGTTGAACGGAAACAGAGGTATTTACCATATCTCTGGCCACTAACTCTTGGCACAAGTTTAGTCACATAAGTATATCTTACATTCAAGTTCTCAATGAACAGTGAACATTGTGATTGTTGCTTCACAATGAACTGCAAATTAGAATCTCGTGTTTATCAGATATTAGTTTTTTTTTAATTCAATCGCGGAATATATTTTTAAATTTTCTGCGGCAGAGGAGGTTTGTGTATGATAGGCAGGATTAAGACGTTATATATCTAAACTTGGATAAAGAGAAAAGCCATAACTCACGAATACAAGGTAGCATATCTAAAGTCAGCCTACTGTCTATCAGAGACATTGTAACACTCTTAAAAATAAGGCGTTACCTATAAATTCATTTATATATATTTAATTTTTATTTAATAATTATATCGTCCCAATATAAAAGAAAATTTTTGTTTTCTTGGTGCACATTGTGAATCTAGCGGAGGTAGTAAGCGCTCCTAGCGGGCGAAATTGAAAAATATCATACGAGTTAGTAACTTAAGGTAATTAAGCACATCACGCCATGTGACGTAAGCATGAGGTGATACCTGAGAACCAATCAGAATATTCGTATGTATAAATAAGGGTGGGAGTTTGTTTGAAAATTTCGGTTAGCGCGTCCTTGCAACGGCCCACTTCTCTAAAAGTCTTCGAACGAGACGGACGTGATGGCATTTTCGGACATAACTTAAAAAATGTGTAAGCTTCCAGTATTTAAAATTTAAGATTCCAAGGCCGGTACCAAATTTTATTAACGCAACTAAAGAAGAAGTCAGAAGCGATTATTTATGTGTTTCAAATAAGTAAAAGTTTATATCATTTTTGTTTAAGAGCGCTGATTGCAAAAGCGATGTGCAGTGATTAGTATACATAAGCGATGTGCAATGTATAATGATATATGTTATAGTGTTTTACAAGTAATGTGCACAACCAGGTACGTTTTAGAGAATAATAAAGAAAATGTGTTTTAATGTTAACTAATTTGAATTTCAAATGATAAACTGTTCTACCTTCTCGATATATATATAAATTTGAAAAGTTAACAAGTAATTAAAATATGTATGGAATAGTTAGCAATAATAAAAGGTTATTTAGTCGACACATTGGTGTCATTTGTTCTTTTGTAATTTGTCATTGATTAATAAATTGCATAACTTTGTATTTTAAAACTCTCAAATCTTATTTCATAAGTAACCTAGTTCTAGCTTCAAGAATGAAGACCTATGCAGACATACAGTACTTGCTTGAGCTGTAACGATAGAACTAGAAGCCCTGGGAAGTAAAATTAATTATGTTGGTAATTAACAATTAATAATAACACATTTCAAATAAAAGTAACACTTACCCGAGGTAAAAAGGGCTAGTACGTAACATGGATAGGAAGGAGGGTAAAAAATAAATTCAAGACCTGGGTGGAGAGACAGGTTGGGATAGCGTCAATAAAGAGTCAACCTGTTTAAGAAGAGAGATGCGGGAAGCATGGGGGAATATTGGGCCAGTGAGAGAAGAAGACTAAAGGGCAGGAATAATAAAAACACGACCTGTGTAGAAGGAAAGATAAGACTTCATATGTGGAAAAGATAGTGCCTACTGTAACGTGTTTCTGTATTACCGCCAAAGAGCCGATAAAATTTAATGAGGCAAAGTAGTTGGTAATTTCAATTGTCGCCGCGCGAGAGCAGTACCTTGCAGTCCCCCGCTTATAAGCAACTGATTACCACAAATGTGATCTTTCTGGAGTTTTAAAAATTAAAATCAACTCGAGTTGAGTAGATTAGCGAGATTCGAACAGAAAGTGTCGTGAACGTACCAGTTCAAGCTGGTAACTTCGGAGGATCATCATCTGCTCGATCGGATGTCTCCCAAGGAAACCAGTGAACACAACTGAAGTAACCTTCATAATTTACAAGACTACGGCACAAAGTAATTCTTTTAAATGTATAATATATATTCAGAATGCACACCGTCCACGGCCCCAAGAGGGTCACTTGTCGAAATTCTTTTTAAGGAGGGGGACACTCTAAATTCTATTCTGGGGAACAATAACTTACCCATTTACTCCTCCTATGGCGGTAAGTAATACTGTGAAGAAAGAAGGATGAAGAACAGGATGAAAGAGAGACAAGAATGGTAGGTAGGAAAGAGTAAGTCCTGCGTGGGGACATAGAAATTGACGGATATTTGAAATAAGAAAATTAACTATAACAGAAAGGAAGAAACAGAGATAAAACAGATTAGTGTAACACAAGAAACCTACATCCCAACATCCTAAAGATTCAAGTTTAGTGCGGATCACGTAACCATGCACTTGGCTTTGAGAGATTGCAGTAGGCGATACGGGAGGTAGAGGGTCAGTATAAATACTTTCCTACAAACATAATGATGTCAAATACTTACTTCTTGCATAAAATGGTCGATATTAGAATAAATTCAATGATAATTACACGTAAATTACCTTCGGTATGAAATAACAATCTTAAAACATGTGTAGACATATTGAATGCAAAAGATGTTAATGTGTAGAGCATTCTGAATATGTAATGTGTTTCAAGAAGTGGTAGTACACGAGATATCTCGTGCGATCTCTCAAGGACGAGTGCACGGTTACGTAGTCCGCACTATACTGTACTATCTATGGTTTAGGAGGTGAAATCCGGGAGAACTCCTTACGAAGTGTTCCAGAATCTTTTTGTTCCAAATTTATTTCGCCCCAAGTATGAACCTTTCTCCCCAAAACCCTTTGTTCAAAACATGTATGTTTACACATTCATATAGGATTCGAAACAACTAATATTTGTAGATAACAAACATAAAAAGTATTATTTCAAGGCGATATTTCAGAAACTAAAACAATGAAAGCGTTCCAACTCTTAGCGTTGTCACAATGGCAGGTTGTGCAGACCTGTTATTGCAAGGCAAACCAGATGTTTGGTGCTGCATTCTAACAGACAGATTTGCAACTCATTATAATACTGCATTTATAATTAGTGTTCTCACGTACTGCGTGGAAAATAATTGTTATGTAGTCCGTAAGAAATACATAAACTTACCGACTCAGAAAGTAAGTTGATTACCCAACCTGCGGTTGAGATTCTATTCTCCAAACAAACCATCAACCCTTGTTACACTTTCTTTTTAAACCTCGTCAAAATCAAAATTTCTCTCTCATCAATTCTCAGTACGAAGCAATCGTCAAGTTGCGTAAATCTTCTAGCCGGACGTCAGTGCAGAACCCATTCCTGACGCTGCCCGATACTAGCCACTTGTTGCAGAGGGCTGTCGTCAGTCCTGCACCATCTCGTTCTACCATAACAGGGGTCCGCGACCCCCGACTTGTTTTTTGCGGCCCGCAGACCACTCTAAAATGTAGCTCTTGAATTTAGAGAAACGTAATACTAATTCAAAGGGAATAGACATAAGCCACACAATATTGCTGTACTAGCAGTATTTGTGACTATTCAAATGGACCTTATTGGTCTGTAGCACATGAATCAGTTAAAGTAAAAACTGTGTGAAGTTTCATTAATGGATTTCTACAAAAACATTTTACCTCTATAAATGGTTAATCTGCGATGATGTTTTTAAAAATTTCGTGATTTTTCGCTAGTAGCCTACTCTTATTTCTGAGGATGCCTTTTCGTTAACGAGACCTATCAAATCTAAAGCTCGTACGCGTTTATCTGACCGTCACTTGGAATAACCCTAAAGTAGAACTTTACTTTCACAGATCTACGTTGGCAACACATCAGAAGTACACTCTCATGTTATTACACCTTGCAGACATATGAACAAATGATGAGAAGTTCCACAATTATTATAATTTCCAATCTGCTCTTTGCTTACTTCATTGTGTCCCCATTTCCAACCCGTATTTCCAACACTTGCGTTGACGCAAGCAGCGTCTACGGTCGCCTGTTATCTCGTCTACGTGACAATCAAAAATCACGTTTTTAATTTGACCAAACATATTGTACAAGCGTGCGTAAAGCTAATTGTAGTAACAGTGAAAAAGTCAAGAAAGACACCGGTTTGTTTTACGTAACACAGCTGGCTGGCTGGACCGCCCGGCTCTCCCACGAAAGGATCTGGAGGTACTGTAATTTTACCCCTTTCAGTGGTACGTGCTGATTAAATCGGCTTTCGTATGTGTCCCAACTTTACCACGGCCTGGTTTTATCCGATTTTTATATCGTCAGCGAAAACACAACTTATGCAAGCTGAGAATTATATTATATAAAGTTTATCCAATTTTTAGGACTAAGTTACGACATTTTTTTAAGACTAAATCCGTCATATCTTTGCTCTATTTTTTGTCTGTAAACAAATACATTTTTTAATTCAATAATAACACCAAATCCTGTTTTACGAAAAACATTCAACAATTTATCTCGTATTTTAACTATGTCGTAACTATATTATTCACAATACACTGGCCTTCTTCTGCCCAGAGGAAAAACTTCTTAATTATACACACATCTCCCAAACGAGGATATTTCAAAGCGAACAATAAATGGAGCACGCATAAAGTGCCCCGAGTAGTTGGTGTCAGCTAACGAGGGCACAAAGATTGGCTTTCATTCACAGATCCATCACAGGTGCGCCGGTCCATGCGTCAGGGTCACCTTTGTTAGCTTTCAGTGTATTCGTGTTGAGTCAAGGTTAAGACATCGCGCAAGTAGTTGCCTGAACAAGCGCTAGCGTTGTTTATCCTTGCCCGCGAATGCCTGCGTCAATCACTTGTATTATGCGTTCTAAAGCCTTACAAAATATTATCAAAAATTGAAGACCAATGAATGTGGCCTTTACCAGACGAACAGAAGATAAGTTCCGGAAGGAGTGACAACATACTTAACGTCTTCTTGTCTTTCCTGGATCATAAAACATTAGAATTCCTGAACAATAAATCAAACAAATACCTCTAAATTCATCAAAACGTCAAGAACTTTCAGTAAAAGACATTTGTAATAATTCGAAATCATGCTTTAATTATGACATCATAACTAAACAAATCCTTGCGTCGATTTCAAGAAGGATTCACAATTACTAAATGTTTCTTAAAGAGAATGATCGATTTGTAAATCCCAATATAGGCCACAAAAACCAGTAATATAAACACAAATTTCTACCAATAAACAAAAGTGACATAACCTATGCGTTAAAAGAGCTGGTCTACTACATTACCTGTAACATGAAATCAGCTGTTTAATGAATTATGTTCACTTATTTTAAGTCAAATGAGACGAAATAACTGTAGGCATTCCCTTTAGTGAAGTTTTTCTACCATATAAAACTAAAATTAATTAATTGATATACACTTAACATAAATTAAATTAATATAAATTTAACTTTTAAATAGCTGTATTAACATCAAGAATCATCACCTACAAGTTTCAAAAAATGTATTTGAACTTGAGTGGACAAATAAAGTATTTTATAAAAGATTAAAGTTAATAGCAAGATATATATATATATATTTAAAACAACATAGGTTATTCAAATACAAGAATATTTATTAATTTATATCCAAAGCTTTTCGTTGGTAAACAGTACCAACATCATCTGGTACTGATGTTGTACTGTTGGTACATCATCAACTCATGTTGTCTTCCAATGATAATTTAATTTGTTTTGTTTAAGTTTTATAAAATGTAGTTCATTCAATATTTTGATATAAATTAAATCTTCATTTCTGAAACTTTAAGCGTGAAATATAATATAACCTATTTTTCAGAACGTTTTGGATAGACAGCCATACTGCTTAAGTCAAATCTTTATATACCAATTGCAAGCTAAACAACTGACTTGGTAAGTCTTTATATAAAGTACAAATAATAATTTGTAAGGGGATAAACGTATGGTTTAAATTAACTAATTACACATTGCAAAAAACCGGGGGGTTGCAATATAGCTACCCTCTTACCTTTTAGGAGAAAGCATTGTGGAGAACTAAAAACCATGCATGGAATTCAAGTAAATATATGTAAATTCTATGCGCGTGTCTTATAAGCATCCTTCGGTACTAATAGGAATATAGAATCCTATCACAAGTGAGCAAGATTTTAGTTTTTGCAATTATATATACAAACTGCCTTTAGGCCATAGAATGCGGCCTAGTATTCTGCGCTATACCTAAGCTGCTACAGGCTCCCTTGAGCTGCTAGACTCAGAGACAAAAGGCTCCCACAAGAATAATAAAAAAAATCAATACAAAGAAAATTTAAATAAAAATGTAACGATTTAAAAACCCATGTATACGGTTAGGTATTCAGAGCTTTCTCTGGAAAATGTACAAAATTACGGCTTCTGCGCCCAGTTTTCTCTAGAGGAATGAAAACATTTATACTAATGTTGATCCCCTTATTATGACCGATCGCGTAAGTTTCTTCGAATATTTTTATAATGGTTGAACATGCACAGATAAAACTGACTAAACGCTGCGCTATGCGATGACTCACATCCGCTACATGGACGTCAGTAAATGTTTGCTTTTATATTTAACAGGCCTACTTTTATCCGAACTCAGATTACACCCATCAAAAACATTTCGAATCAACGACGCGCGTGCGCGCGCGCGTGCGTGCGTGCGTGCGTGCGTGCGTGCGCGTGTGTGTGTGTGTGTGTTTGTGGAGAGTGCGCACATGCGTGTGGTTGTGTGTAGGTGAGAATAGCTAACACTAATTCTCAGAAGCAAATTTTCGTTTGCGATGATAGTTTACAAGTCACTTTAAATTCCATTAACACGTACAACTGTGGCCACTACTTGAGAACATACAGGTATATTTCAACAACCAAACTAACATCACGTAACGTTATTTTGGAAAATAATATTGG
Source organism: Prosapia bicincta (assembly GCA_036971475.1). Taxonomy (NCBI): domain Eukaryota; kingdom Metazoa; phylum Arthropoda; class Insecta; order Hemiptera; family Cercopidae; genus Prosapia; species Prosapia bicincta. The sequence continues at coordinate 138,628,028 of JBAIZL010000006.1, forward strand.
AAAAATAAACACACGACAAAAGAATAACAAAGAATCAGACACACTAACTCGTCGTATATCCGACAAAAGTCTAACCTTTATAGAGCCCTTATAGGAGCGTCAAGGGCTTATTAATGTCTCTTTGACTAGTTAATTTGTAGTTCCTGCTATAGATAATCCTCCATAGGATTTTCAGTTTATACCCAAGTATTCAAGTGTGCCAACGTTTAGGAAATGTATGTACAATACGACGGCTTATCTTTCATATAATTTAACTTTTTAATATTATTAGTAAATTAAAAACAATGAATTTTAGACAATTTCAAATTTTGAAAATGAGTAAATTTTGTGGTAATTTTTTTAAAGCAATATAAATTTTTATAAAGTGCAGGGTTTAGTTTTTGCCAAACAATTTTTGAAATTACAGAAAATAATTTGAAAAAATATTAATTGTTAAAATAACATTTGTTCCTTAAAATAGCAAAGAAACCGTTAACACCAGAAAACCCTACAAAATAATTAATGGATAATTCATATAATAATAAATATGAAATAGATAATTATATATATATATATATATAGAGAGAGAGCTACTGAAAATATATTATAATATGTAAATACAATTAGGTCTAAATTATGCAAAAACATAACCATTATGCTTTTTCTTTTTGAAACAAGTAATATACAAAAAAATAAATAAAGTCAATTTCTACATAGGTCAAAAAAATTTATTTTAATTATTAAATAATTATAATAAATACAGGTACATAAGCTATGCGTTGAAACAGTTGTTCTACCACATAACCTGTAAGATATAATCAGCTGTTTTATGAAATCGTATTTTATCACTTATTTTAAACTAAAATTAATTATATTTAAATAATAAATTAATATTAATGTTACTGTAACTTTAACATCACAGTGTCATCCACTACAAGTTTTAAAAAATGTATTTGAACTGGAACGTATAATAAAAAGTGTTTTAATAATGGTTGAAAATTTGTACAAGATATATATATATATATATATATATATATATATATATATATATATATATATATAAAAGGAGTGTGCGAGCTAATAGGAATTGAAAAGATTACAAATAAAACTTTCGTGTTGCGGAACATGGAAAATGTTATGTTAATCCCACTTCACATATTTAAGGATATCTATCGCGGAGAAAGTGTTGTAAAAATGCCAAAAAAATGCGCCATAACGTGGTACTTTTTCAGTCAACTCGTGCTCCCACCAAAATCCCTCGGCGCGGCAATGCCTAATAGTGTTCCAACATTCTTTACATATGAAAATATGGTTAATAAACATGAGCCAAGCTGGTAATAGATTCCGTTCTGAAGGTTAGCAACTGGCCTAGCCCACAGTCGCTTCTGTTACTCGAGATTTAAGTACAACGAATGGAAAATTAAATTCTTTCGCAATTCCATTGCTTCATCTCGACGGCCTTGGGAAATATTCCACCACGGATCTAACTAGCTTAACCCGGCTGGTTGATGTCGATTAGAGCGGAAATCATTTGTACTAAATTCATCAGTTAATATCCGTTGCACGCGACAATCGTCGCTAAGACTGTTCGCCATTGAAACCGGGAATGGCAATTTAGTTCGTCCCAGTTTCAAGCAACTACCACTTAGTCTTGTAACACACAATATAAACAATTTTTTTAAAATCAATTACTACTTAGGACAACAAAGACAAATTTTATCTTTGTTCCTTCTTATTAAATAACTACAATTAATATAAATAAAGTAATAAACTATCCGTTAAAACAGCGGTTTTACCACATAACCTATAACATAAAATCAGCTGTTTTAAGAAATCATGTTATCGCTCATTTTATTCAAAATGGAACGAAATAACTATATTGCATACCTTGTCCCTTTTGTGAAAAGCATTTCTCCCTTATCAAAACCAAAATTCATAAAATTTAATAATTGGATAATTATGTGGAAAAACTGTGTTAACATCAAATATCATCCACTACAAGTTTAAAGAAATGTATTTGAACTTTAGTGGATGGATGGATAGTATTTTATTAACGACAGAAAATTTTAACAATCCATATATAAGGAGAGTGTGAACTAATAGAAGGAATTTTATAATGATTTAAAACTGTTCGTTAACATAACATTCCGTAAAACAATTCCTTTAAATAATTAGGCCTATTGATAATAAACTTAAAACAAAGGTAAAAATCAAAATAGTGAACTCAAAATCTTACAAAAAATTAGTTTCTAATAAACACACACACAACAAACTAGTTTCGCCTTCCTCAGTGCTTGGCTACTCTCAATAGTTAGTACTGAGTAGTCTCTGAATATTTCTCACTAGCTAAGCTCTAATTAACTAAATAAACTTAAAGTTTAGGAAAGATAAGAGACAGAGATATAAGGCGAGAAGTTAATAGACAGTTGTGTTTATATAGAAATCGTTGTTCAAAATGTTTAAATTCTTCTTGAGCAATACTGACAAATGGTTGTGTCCTTTCACTTTGCACAAAGTGAAAGCTAGCAGTAATAAACTTCTTCAAATTAAGTTCTCCCGTTTCTTAGTTTTGCGTAATTTTTAAATAATTCTGTTGAAACAATTCAACAAGTAATACCAACAAAAAATTGTTAAAGTAATTTCCTACTTAGGTCAACAAATTGTGTATTTAATTTTAGTTACTTTTCCTTAAATAACTACAATTAATATAAATAAAGAAACATAACCTATGAGTTAAAACAGCTGTTCTACCACATAACCTATAACATAAAATCAGCTGTCTTATGGAATCATATGGTATCACTTATTTTAAGCTAGTAAACAAGACGAAGTAACTATACGTATTGCAAAACTTGTCCCTTTTGTGAAAAGTTTTTCTACCATATAAAACAAAAACTAATTCATTATTAAATTTAATTAATTAATTTTTATTTGAAAAAAAACTGTATTAAAATTCATATTTTTCCTTCTATTTACTTTTACGCTTATTTTAGCTTATACGTTAATTGACAGATAAACGTTTTAGTCTCATGCTACAAGGGGATGACCAATATGTTTGGGGTAGTATCATTATTTACAGCTCTAATAAAAATATTTCGTTATGTAATGGAGTGTTCTTCTTATGCGATCACTATCTGTCCATTTGCCCATCTTGGAGTATTCAAGTGCTCACATATCATACCTTTATTAACTAAAACAATAATCATAACCTACAGTAACGCACGTGAATATTCTACTTGTCATGTCTCGTATAGTTTAATAAGAAATTGCGCCACAACACAATAAGCGAGAAGGCCCACGTTGCCAATGCGTCACTTAAATTAAAGCTGTAACTCTCGCTCGTTACAAGTTCCCAGAGAGGACGCCGATTCTCTCGCTTCATTAGGTCCAAATGTCAAGCTTGAGTATTCTCTCAGGGCATTAGGCTTTAGGAAGCTCTCTTAACAAGTGTTGTCAGATATAACACTACGTTGCACAACTAAATGGCAATGTTGGACCGTCAAGTATTCGTCGATACGGTACAGTATATTAATCTATATATAGGCCATTACAGTACTTACGTTTTTCAATATTATAATCATTGTTTATTTCCGTATATATCATCTGATAGTTCTGATTTTTTTTTACCTCATATTATTTTATAATTCTTTCAATACATATTCTTTTATAACTACTTTATATCATTTATAACTACTGTGTGTTAATACTCTTTTTCAAAAAGATTATGGATATTGCTAGAATCGTTCCTAAACAAATTTCGTTCCTTATTATAAGCCTACGCTTAAAATTGCCCTATTTAATAGAAAAATATCCTTTGTTAGCTTCAATTAAACATTCTTAATTATAATATATTTTGTTGTTGTTATGTTGGTAGTTGTGTTGATTGGTGGGCGTAGCAAGATTTAAATATGACCGTAACCTTGCTGTCATTTTAATTTCAGTTTAATGAAAAGACAGTTTGCAACCTATCAGTTAGAATAGGTTGCATTACCTATTCTCAATGATGATGATGACTTTGTCATTAAAACGCGTTTGAGTAATAAACGCTGAGTTAGTGTTCGTTATTACTAATTATTACCTGTGCTTACATAGGAGTAACAAATATATAAATCACTTTACGGTTATTACCTCATACGTTTAAACTTTTTCAAGTTAATTAAATAATTTCCTTTATTGGGCTCAATATAAAACTTTTAATTATATTATATTTCATTATTGTTATGTTGGTAGTTGTGTTGATTGATGGGCGTGGCCACGTCCACAATACGAATGTAACCTTGCTGTCATTTTAATTACAGTTTAGACGTTGCATTACCTACTCTCATTGATGGAAATTACTTTGTCATTGAAACGCGTTTAAGGAATTAATTATTGAGTGAGTTATTATTTAATTAATACATGTTCTCACAAACTAAACTCAAAGATACAAATCCTTTTACTCTTATTACCTGAACTCATTAAATTTTTCAGCACGTAACTGTTATCTCATTAAAGTAAAATATCGGAAATATTGTATACTGTTTTCGACTAGTTCACAACTTAACCTGTCTCCTGCAGACGTCATGTAGTAGCGCCAGGCTAGTTCACAGGTATCTCTGTAAATGCTTTCTGTGAACCTGGCGGGCTACAGACACAACGCGCATTCATCACGCGAGCTGTCGAATATTGGCTAGTTCCTTCAGGAGGGACGACTGTGTAAGCGGGGACAAACTCTATAAACACTCGCTGAACAGAGTATAGCATACACGTTTGCTAATACATTCAATCTGGCAGCGATTAGATACCTAAAATCGTCTAGTCAGCAGGTCTACTTCGGGTATGAGATCCTGCGCCCGTAATTCCACGAGACTTTCTTATTTTAGTAATGGCTATTTTACATCCCCACTCTATCCCTATACTGCCCACAATAATTTCCTTACCTCTTTACAGGCAATAAAGGAAAGACTGATCTATCGCCTTTTGACGGCATTATATCTCCCTAAAGCTGTCATTGAGGTTAGGCTAGAATCATAATCCTGCACACGTAAGCTTTACTCTCCCCCATCAGAAGCGTTTACGATCCTACACCACAACTGTATATCATCAAAACAATGGCTGTAATGGCTATAGATCTACCTAAGGCCCTCATAGAGCCCACGCCAGAATCACTACCCTGCAAACGTAAGCTTTACTCTCCCCCATCTCCCACACCAGAAGCGTTTACGATCCTACAATAAAACTGTATATCATCAAAACAATGGCTGTAATGGCTATACATCTCTCTAAGGCCCTTATAGAGCCTACGCCAGAATCACTCCCCTGCAAACGTTAGCTATGACTCTCCTCCATCTCCCACACCAGAAGCGTTTACGATCCTACACCACAACTGTATATCATCAAAACAATGGCTGTAATGGCTATACATCTCTCTAAGGGCCTTATAGAGCCCACGCCAGAATCACTCCCCTGCAAACGTTAGCTATGACTCTCCTCCATCTCCCACACCAGAAGCGTTTGCGATCCTACACCACAACTGTATATCATCAAAACAATGGCTGTAATGGCTATACATCTCTCTAAGGCCCTTATAGAGCCCACGCCAAAATCACTACTCTGCATACTTAAGCTAAGACTCTCCCACATCTCCCACACCAGAAGCGTTTACGATCCTACATCACAACTGTATATCATCAAAACAATGGGTGTAATGGCTATAGATCTACCTAAGGCCCCCATAGAGCCCACGCCAGAATCACTACCCTGCAAACGTAAGCCATGACTCTCCCCCATCTCCCACGCCAGAAGCGTTACGCTCCACAACTTGTGTCGTCAAGATAAGCCACACATGTGATCTACACACAGCACATTGTAGACCCCTCATCGTCAAGGAACGCGTCTGCGCATACGTGCCGGAAGGTTGGTCGTGATCTTCCTTACGTAAATCTCAAAACGTGACTCCGACCAACACACCCACGCATGCGCTTACGTCACATATTGTCTGACAAGAGAATTGCTTTACCTGAGGGCAAAATCTCCCCTCACCCCACAAATACTGAACAACAACAGAGCCGCCTGTATTTATAGTCGTATAATCCAAACAACTTTCCAATGACTAAAATATTTTGCCGATCAAAGAACGCGTCCGCAATGTCTAAGGATATATAGTTCATATCACTGGCCATTGGGAAAACGTGTGGCAAACTTAATACAGTAATTAATTCATACAAGTGGTAGACGAAAAAATAAAGTAAACTACAATGTAAGTCGCAAAACGAGGACACCCGACAAACACTCCTCTGAGAACATTCCACATTTTTTGTTCTTGGGTAGAAATGTAAAAAATAAACTCTTATCAAAAACATAAATAGGCTATAGTAATAAAATAAAAATTGCGTTTTAATGTTTTAAACAACTAATAAAAAAAAAACACAATTAAGTCAATTCGTACTTAGGTCAGCACAGAAAGATTTTAGGTACTTAAGTATTATACGAAGGCCACTATTATACAGGGCGCTGCTGTGGTTAGGTTAGGTTATCATAAATATGTTCTGGGTTCAATATGTTCTTTTCATTTCAGTGGTCAAGTTTTCGCATGACGCTTCGGAACTTTGCCAGAAACCGCCCTGTTTCGCGTCACAAACCGCCGAATACACAAAGCTGAGGCAACAATCTCCCGGCATTTCTTTTCCATTTTAACAGAAAGTAAAACTCATCGGTTTCGTCCGATTACTATTGTAACAGGGAAGTAACAGCAACATATTTATGATAACCTAGCCTAACTTAACCACCGCATCGCTCTGTGTAGTAGTGGCTTTCGTAAGTATCTATAATACGTAAGTACCTAACTTTATTTTAGTTATTTTGTATCATATAATTACAGTTATTATAAATAAAGTAACATAACCTATGAGTTAAAACAGCTGTTCTACCACATAACCTACATAACCTAAAACATAAAAATCATCTGTTTTACGAAATCATGTTATCACTTATTTTAAGTCAAATGGTACGAAATAACTATATTGCATACCTAGTCCCTTTTATGAAAGGTTTTACTCTAATATAAAACTAAAATCAATTAATTGATATTAATTAATGATTCATTATTTTAAAAAACTGTATTAACATCACGTGCCATTCACTAAAGTTATTCAAAAATGTATTTGAAATTGAGTGGAGGAATAAAAAGTATTTTACTAACAATTAAAAATTTGCGCAATATATAGGCCTATATAGAGAGAGTGTAAACTTATAGAAGGGATTGAAAAACACAATAATATTGACAATAATCAGACCAAACAAATAAAGATATAGATTTAAGAAATTTATTTTGATCCATACTGTGCCCATGATATCTTGTAAAGGAAGGTAGGAGGTCTAGAATAGAAATTTTAAAATAGCAAACTAAACTAGAAGATTGATAAAAGGCGGGTTTGGAAAGAATGGTAACCGTAGTCCAATAAGTGACCTATACAAGATATGTTAATGAAAGAGACGAGAGGTCAAACGAGGTAGATGTTTCAAATTATTAACAATCATCAAAAAAACGAGAAATAAACAGAAAGTTTGTAACATATTACAAATTCATTATCTAAATTCAATTGAGAAATTTTTATTAGAGTTTATATACTCGTACTTGACAATTATTCGGTTGTCAAGGTACGCTCTCGAGTCACAGCAGGTTGCTACGTGAGGGATTCATGCAATACAATAGAATACCTAGCCCCAGGGAAGGTATGGCCTTTGCACGCCCTGAATCTGACCTCTCTCTATTATTAAAACTTCCTACTCCCAGTGCAATTTGCGAGAAACCAATATACGGGCAACTATTGCCCCGCATTTTATTTGGAGCGAAATTATTACACTAGGAAGCCAACATTTCTATTTTAGATTGATTTAACATAACGTCAAAGTTCAAAAGGTCACGATATAAAAAACAAGATCTGTCGTCATTTAAATAAGTACCTTATGGTAAACGGTTATAAACTGCTGTAGGACTTCTTCAGTTTATTATTATTAGTAGGGCTCTAGTTTAGTTTTGACAAGGGCTCTCTGAAAGTCTTAGTTTCCCACATTATGCGCTCTTTCTCTAGCCAAAACTTAAATGCTTTTTCTTGTTCGCCACGTAAATTGAGTGTGCACTTCACTTCTCCAAGCCCCGATAATGCGTAGATTTACTACAGTTCTGAGCGTGCACATTTGAACCCTGATTCCACGCTATTTCTTACACCCCCGAGGAACGAATGTCTCTACCACATCTTTCGCAAGCGATTACATCGTTAGCGTCATTAAAGGATGTGTCCTTCGAATATCCTTTAACCACCTTTAAAAGCACAAAGGATGTAGTTTGCGCGACCAAAATACATAAGTAATATTCGAAACTATATTAGTACCGTAGTTAACAATAAAAGAATGTAGTTGATAGAAGTTTTAATAGAATCTAGTTAATGTCGTTCATAATAAAATAACGACATAGAGGATCTTTATATAGATGTTGGAACATTTACTAATTAATGGTTCTTACAGTGTCAGTACCGTACAAGAATGTTTTCATCCTTTCGAAAATTTAATTCAAAACTTATACTGGATTCCCATTATATTGAAATATATAGATTAACTGTTAGAATGTTGAATAATAACATTTCAACGTAATAACGGTAAATTATTAAATAACGTTACACTATTACTTAATATTGTCTACATAAAGTAACAGAATACGTGTTGAACACCTGTTCTACAACATAACCTACAATATAGTACTAGTTGTTCTATAACATAACGCATATTAACTGATCTCAGAAGGCGAAGCATTCAAGACAACTACTGCCTTTTTATTGGTCTACAGGTTCTCCCACTCCACCACCAACAACTGTCAAATTCGTAGAGCCTTTAGAAAAAATTATTTCGGCCTGAGACATGCAAGCCTCAAAATAAATTACATGGGCCTCTTATAAATGAAATGTTTATATTATTATAGTTAAAAATTGGAGCATTTAATTCAAGCCAAAATATTATAATATGTATTTGTACGTAAACATCAAATGTTTATGATTTCAACTATATTATTAGGTAGAGTTATTAATATTTAGCTGACGGAGTTGGTATTTTATAAATTACTTTGGTAACTAAGATCTTCAAATGAAATAAGTACTTACCTACTTTACTCGGAAATTTAACTAAGTAATTAAACAATAACTAACATATCTATAATATAGGTACCTATGACATATTACAATATAACGTGAAACGTATATTTTACATTAATAAATACCAAAATTACCACTTTTCTCTAAAATAATAAAACTTGACTCCACCCCATTACAAAAACAAAATTATATATATATATAAATATATATATATATATATATATATATATATATTATATCTATATAAATATATATAATATAAATATATTATATATTATATAATAGGTAGCTCAAATTTTTTAAAAAAATCCTCCACACTTATTAAAGATAAAAACTAGGTGGTTTTGTATTTTCACTCAACCCAAAACCTGGAGTGCCAGGTTTCACAATGTTTCAACGATTTACAATGTTGACAGTTGTTGTTGGTGGAGTGGGAGGAGCTACAGACCAACCAAAATACTACTTACCAAAATTACCACTTTTCTCTAAAATAATAAAACTTGACTCCACCCCATTACAAAAACAAAATTATATATATATATATATATATATATATATATATATATATATATATATATATATATATTCTTGATATTTAACATTATCCATTGTTTATATATATATATATATATATATATATATATATATATATATATATATATATATGGAGTGCCAGGTTTCACAATGTTTCAACGATTTACAATGTTGACAGTTGTTGGTGGAATGGGAGGAGCTACAGACCAATCAAAATACAGTATTTGCTTTGCATTGCTTCTGGTATCAGTTAATATGCCAACATAAGCCACGGTATAATATCAGCTGGTCTACAACGCAGCCTAAAACAAAAAATCAGTTGTTGTATGAAGTCCACATATAACGACTTAATTTAAGCCACATTTGTCGCGCTTAAACATTAAATGCTAACTACAGGATTTTTCACAATTTCCAAAGTTATCAAGCGAGCCCAAAGATGTTTTCTTCACACATACAAGCATGTGATCGGATTAGTTTCTGCAGAATGCTACTGTAGTGGTATTGCTGCCTGCAACTACCAGACGGCCACGTAGCGTTATTACATTGCCAGCAAATCACTTCACTAAATGAATCATTTTACATGGAGCAGACAGCGAGTGGCAAACAGATAATTGTCACGGTTAATCCACTTACGTCCCTTCACGCTTCACTCCACGGATTAGGCAAATTAAATCATTCAAAGCATCCTCTTGCTAGACGTAAATTGTGCATCGTACACCTTGCAGCGGCCAGAATGTCCGATGCAAAGAATCAGGGTAATTGTACAGAATACCAGAATCAAACCTAGCCTGGTTAAATAATTGGCTAAATTTATATGTAAAAATTTTAAAGCATTATAATAATAATAATAATAGTAAAACTAGGGTAAATAATAGTAAAATGAAGAAAATTAGAAATAACTTTAGACTTAAAAAACATAAATTATAATCAATAAGAAAAATTATCACTTCAAAGTGGATAGCCTAAATTATGTATACAAAAAAGACGGTAATTGTGCAGTATAACAAACTCAGCCTAGATGCCGGCTATTAAAATAATTGTAATTAAATATAATCAGGAATAAAGAATGTAAATTTATAAGATGTGAGGAAAGTAAATTAGGCCTAGCTAGGGAAAATAGTATTTATGTAAAAGTAAAGATTAAATGTTAAAATGTAATAGCCTAGAAATTAGGTTATACTAGAAGCAGTCATATTTGATTCCGGAAAAATCCGCTTAGGGTATTGATTATAAATCTTGTCACTACGAAACGAAAGCGCTACAGTCGAACTTTGGAGTAGGAATTTTAAAAAATAAATTAAATTAAATAAGAAGAAATAAAGTCAAATACGTTATTAAATAAAAGGTAAAAATGGAAAGGACACATCAGAATACAGAAACGCCTTTTACAAAAAGTGAAATTAATCTTAGTTCAGAATTTCCGAACAAACAAAGTCAATTGCCATGGCAACGGCTTTCTGATTGGTCAAAAGTTGAAAAATGGATACTATGAAGTGGGGCCTCACAAAAGAGACGCTATCCAGAATTAGAATGCATTAGGCTCTCAAGGCGAGCAGACGTGTTTTTGTACCATGCGAACAGGACAAGAAAAAATGTGCTAGAAACAGAGTAAAAAGTGCTACGATGTGATCAGGGGAAGGAAGATATATATGAGCAAGGGCTCATATATAACCCAGAACAAAATTTCGACCACCAAAATGCAAAATTAAAGAAAATAAGAAGATTAACCGAAATTATGGAGAGACGCCTACCTACCAAGACCCTTGAAGCTGTAACGGGACCGACAGATGGCAACATTAATGAAGATAAAAAGATTTCTACAGTACAAGGTTATATAATCAATTTAATTATTCTTTTTAAATAACATTTTACTTCAAATTATATTAACTTAAATTCAAAATTAAATAAGATGGGAATAACCTAAGGGACTGATTAGTCAACTCTCTTAGGTTATCCAAATTTAAGTAACAAAGATTCAAAATTGACTTTCCATTCCCATCGCTGTGGGAATGTATGGATTAAGTATAAAGATGTATATCTTATATGGCTTTTTCTAAGTGAATTTCTAATGAATAATTTCTAAAGAAGTTAATTGTTCAAGGCCTAGCCTAAAGGCATTAAATAGTAATATTAGTGTTTGAAAAAGAATCAGATTTTAAAATATGTTAAATTTAACTGTAACAATCAAAACTATATACAAAATTAATTATGGTAACTTTGATAATTTAAATTATATATAAAATTAATGATAATAAGAAAATTTAAAAACATAGAATGAGATAATAATGTATAATTCAATGGCAAGTTGTATGAAATTTTGAAAAAGTAATTAGTCAAGAAAATCCTGTTAAATTAAATAAAAACAATAATAATTAATTTGAACCGTGGAACAAATAAATAAAAAGGTATATTTTCCAATTAGCTGTGTTTTCATTCTAAATAAGATAAGTTCACTAGGTATCCAGGTATAGTCTTTAAATCACAAGTGTCTCTCAAAGATTCCACTACCCAAAAAGGAGCTTGAACAGGGCTTATCGGAGGCTAATTGGTTTTATCAAAAATTCAGGGGTTGGTTCATCTGAGAGGTTTATTCCTTGAGGCACAGGTCTATGAAATTAGGTTCGTAGTCAATGGATAAACCATTACTTTCTTACTGACTTAGCAATTGATGAAAAGAAAGAAACAAAGTAAGGCAGGAGAAAAAGGTCGGTAAGAACCTGTACACAGGGATTCACTTAAGCACGGACGGACAAAACAACATTCACTGTGGAATTTCGAACAAATTTTTCGAATTCAATTGAATATTAACGTCATGATAGAATATTCCACCATTTCGATGGAAATGTTCGTTAAATAATTTATTAAATGCACAAAAAAGCGTCGGTGGTATAGACACTGCATACAAGCTTGTGAAGGTTTTCAAAAAACTTTCGAGAGGAGTTGAAATTTGGAGGAGGGTAGTGAATAGCTGGCGGGTCGAATAAAATCAATACGGTTCGCTTCCTTTCTGCATTGTCTCGCCGACTGACGTCCTGGCCAGGGCTCAGGCTGAGTGTACTCCACTGTCCAACATACCTACTGGACCACAAGAGGCAATGAACTATTGACGGATAGGTTCGTTTATATGGCACTATAGAGTATTCCAGCGATTCTAATCTACGCACTGGAGTCACGAATCTTCCTAACCTTTAGTTCCTTTATAATATAAAACTAAATCTTTTCCTTGACACTACCCAAATTTCACATAAACCCAAAATGCGCTTAGGCCTTATAAAACCAAATATAATTTAAAAAATACTAATCAAACAAAGAATTAAACAAAGAAATTATGTTGCTGAAATATAATCACAAACACCTGCTATCATGATTGGCAGAGCTTAGCGCGCTCTATGGAAACTACAGAAACCAAACGACCGAAAAACTAGAACAAGTATTATAATTCTTGACACGAACATATTTTGTATGTTTTTACATAGTACATTCAGCGATGATTAGATAATATAATACACGCCACCGAGTGAGGTTCTTTTTAAGGTGAAAAAGTTTAGCTATAATTTACCTAAAATAAATTACATCCATTAATTTTAAATTGAAACACTGACTTTAAATTTGGTAATCGAAAAATATAACAACTCCTTTATCAAACGAACTGGGTACACAACATATGATAGCATCGCGATTAATAAACAAGAAATATAACAACTCCTTTAACAAACGAACTGGGTACACAACATAGCATCGCGATTAATAAACAAGAAATATAACAACTCCTTTAACAAACGAACTGGGTACACAACACATGATAGCAACGCGATTAATAAACAAGAAATATAACAACTCCTTTATCAAACGAACTGGGTACACAACACATGATAGCAACGCGATTAATAAACAAGAAATATAACAACTCCTTTATCAAACGAACTGGGTACACAACACATGATAGCAACGCGATTAATAAACAAGAAATATAACAACTCCTTTATCAAACGAACTGGGTACACAACATATGATAGCAACGCGATTAATAAACAAGAAATATAACAACTCCTTTATCAAACGAACTGGGTACACAACATATGATAGCAACGCGATTAATAAACAAGAAATATAACAACTCCTTTATCAAACGAACTGGGTACACAACATATGATAGCATCGCGATTAATAAACAAGAAATATAACAACTCCTTTATCAAACGAACTGGGTACACAACATATGATAGCATCGCGATTAATAAACAAGAAATATAACAACTTCTTTATCAAACGAACTGGGTACACAACATAGCATCGCGATTAATAAACAAGAAATATAACAACTCCTTTATCAAACGAACTGGGTACACAACATATGATAGCAACGCGATTAATAAACAAGAAATATAACAACTCCTTTATCAAACGAACTGGGTACACAACATATGATAGCATCGCGATTAATAAACAAGAAATATAACAACTCCTTTATCAAACGAACTGGGTACACAACATATGATAGCATCGCGATTATTAAACAAGAAATATAACAACTCCTTTATCAAACGAACTGGGTACACAACATATGATAGCATCGCGATTAATAAACAAGAAATATAACAACTCCTTTATCAAACGAACTGGGTACACAACATATGATAGCATCGCGATTAATAAACAAGAAATATAACAACTCCTTTATCAAACGAACTGGGTACACAACATATGATAGCATCGCGATTAATAAACAAGAAATATAACAACTCCTTTATCAAACGAACTGGTTACACAACATATGATAGCATCGCGATTAATAAACAAGAAATATAACAACTCCTTTATCAAACGAACTGGGTACACAACACATGATAGCAACGCGATCAATAAACAAGAAATATAACAACTCCTTTATCAAACGAACTGGGTATACAACATATGATAGCAACGCGATTAATAAACAAGAAATATAACAACTCCTTTATCAAACGAACTGGGTACACAACATATGATAGCATCGCGATTAATAAACAAGAAATATAACAACTCCTTTATCAAACGAACTGGGTACACAACATATGATAGCATCGCGATTAATAAACAAGAAATATAACAACTCCTTTATCAAACGAACTGGTTACACAACATATGATAGCATCGCGATTAATAAACAAGAAATATAACAACTCCTTTATCAAACGAACTGGGTACACAACACATGATAGCAACGCGATCAATAAACAAGAAATATAACAACTCCTTTATCAAACGAACTGGGTATACAACATATGATAGCAACGCGATTAATAAACAAGAAATATAACAACTCCTTTATCAAACGAACTGGGTACACAACATATGATAGCATCGCGATTAATAAACAAGAAATATAACAACTCCTTTATCAAACGAACTGGGTACACAACATATGATAGCATCGCGATTAATAAACAAGAAATATAACAACTTCTTTATCAAACGAACTGGGTACACAACATATGATAGCATCGCGATTAATAAACAAGAAATATAACAACTCCTTTATCAAACGAACTGGGTACACAACATATGATAGCATCGCGATTAATAAACAAGAAATATAACAACTCCTTTATCAAACGAACTGGGTACACAACATATGATAGCATCGCGATTAATAAACAAGAAATATAACAACTTCTTTATCAAACGAACTGGGTACACAACATATGATAGCATCGCGATTAATAAACAAGAAATATAACAACTCCTTTATCAAACGAACTGGGTACACAACATATGATAGCATCGCGATTAATAAACAAGAAATATAACAACTTCTTTATCAAACGAACTGGGTACACAACATAGCATCGCGATTAATAAACAAGAAATATAACAACTCCTTTATCAAACGAACTGGGTACACAACATATGATAGCATCGCGATTAATAAACAAGAAATATAACAACTTCTTTATCAAACGAACTGGGTACACAACATATGATAGCATCGCGATTAATAAACAAGAAATATAACAACTCCTTTATCAAACGAACTGGGTACACAACATATGATAGCATCGCGATTAATAAACAAGAAATATAACAACTCCTTTATCAAACGAACTGGGTACACAACATATGATAGCATCGCGATTAATAAACAAGAAATAAAACAACTCCTTTATCAAACGAACTGGGTACACAACATATGATAGCATCGCGATTAATAAACAAGAAATAAAACAACTCCTTTATCAAACGAACTGGGTACACAACATATGATAGCATCGCGATTAATAAACAAGAAATATAACAACTCCTTTATCAAACGAACTGGGTACACAACATATGATAGCATCGCGATTAATAAACAAGAAATATAACAACTCCTTTATCAAACGAACTGGGTACACAACACATGATAGCAACGCGATTAATAAACAAGAAATATAACAACTCCTTTATCAAACGAACTGGGTACACAACATATGATAGCAACGCGATTAATAAACAAGAAATATAACAACTCCTTTATCAAACGAACTGGGTACACAACATATGATAGCAACGCGATTAATAAACAAGAAATATAACAACTCCTTTATCAAACGAACTGGGTACACAACATATGATAGCATCGCGATTAATAAACAAGAAATATAACAACTCCTTTATCAAACGAACTGGGTACACAACATATGATAGCATCGCGATTAATAAACAAGAAATATAACAACTTCTTTATCAAACGAACTGGGTACACAACATAGCATCGCGATTAATAAACAAGAAATATAACAACTCCTTTATCAAACGAACTGGGTACACAACATATGATAGCAACGCGATTAATAAACAAGAAATATAACAACTCCTTTATCAAACGAACTGGGTACACAACATATGATAGCATCGCGATCAATAAACAAGAAATATAACAACTCCTTTATCAAACGAACTGGGTACACAACATATGATAGCATCGCGATTATTAAACAAGAAATATAACAACTCCTTTATCAAACGAACTGGGTACACAACATATGATAGCATCGCGATTAATAAACAAGAAATATAACAACTCCTTTATCAAACGAACTGGGTACACAACATATGATAGCATCGCGATTAATAAACAAGAAATATAACAACTCCTATATCAAACGAACTGGGTACACAACATATGATAGCATCGCGATTAATAAACAAGAAATATAACAACTCCTTTATCAAACGAACTGGGTACACAACATATGATAGCATCGCGATTAATAAACAAGAAATATAACAACTTCTTTATCAAACGAACTGGGTACACAACATAGCATCGCGATTAATAAACAAGAAATATAACAACTCCTTTATCAAACGAACTGGGTACACAACATATGATAGCATCGCGATTAATAAACAAGAAATATAACAACTCCTTTATCAAACGAACTGGGTACACAACATATGATAGCATCGCGATTAATAAACAAGAAATATAACAACTCCTTTATCAAACGAACTGGGTACACAACACATGATAGCAACGCGATTAATAAACAAGAAATATAACAACTCCTTTATCAAACGAACTGGGTACACAACATATGATAGCATCGCGATTAATAAACAAGAAATATAACAACTTCTTTATCAAACGAACTGGGTACACAACATAGCATCGCGATTAATAAACAAGAAATATAACAACTCCTTTATCAAACGAACTGGGTACACAACATATGATAGCATCGCGATTAATAAACAAGAAATATAACAACTCCTTTATCAAACGAACTGGGTACACAACATATGATAGCATCGCGATTAATAAACAAGAAATATAACAACTTCTTTATCAAACGAACTGGGTACACAACATAGCATCGCGATTAATAAACAAGAAATATAACAACTCCTTTATTAAACGAACTGGGTACACAACATATGATAGCATCGCGATTAATAAACAAGAAATATAACAACTCCTTTATCAAACGAACTGGGTACACAACATATGATAGCATCGCGATTAATAAACAAGAAATATAACAACTCCTTTATCAAACGAACTGGGTACACAACATATGATAGCATCGCGATTAATAAACAAGAAATATAACAACTCCTTTATCAAACGAACTGGGTACACAACATATGATAGCATCGCGATTAATAAACAAGAAATATAACAACTCCTTTATCAAACGAACTGGGTACACAACATATGATAGCATCGCGATTAATAAACAAGAAATATAACAACTCCTTTATCAAACAAACTGGGTACACAACATATGATAGCATCGCGATTAATAAACAAGCAATATAAACAAAACGTTTTTAAATAATATTCGAGCTGGCTTGTGAGTGAAAGTTATAATTAAAGAATAAAAAAATGGTACAACTCACAAATATACAATTTTTTATTTCATAAGCGTTTCAACGACTAATTTGTCGTCATCCTCAGTGAAGATACACAAATGAAATTAACTAAATAAATATATATATATTAAACATAACCTATAAAGTTTTAACAAAAATAAAAACAAAAGTTTAAAAACGACTTTTGTTTTTATTTTTGTTAAAACTTTATAGGTTATGTTTAATATATATATATTTTTTGAGTTAATATCATTTGTGTATCTTCACTGAGAATTAGTCGTTGAAACGCGTATGAAATAAAAAATTGTATATTTGTGAGTTGTACCATTTTTTTATTCTTTAATTAAAACGTTTGTAGTTAGATTCTACTTAGATCAACAAAGAAAAATTTTAATAACATTTTATTACATGATTACAATTATTATAAATAAAGCACCATAACCTAAGCGTTGGAACAGCTGTTCTTACCACATAACCTATAATATAAAATCAACTTTTTTATGAAATCATCTTATCCCTTATTTTAAGCCAAATGGGACGAAATAACGATACTGCATACATTGTCCATTTTGTGAAACGTTTTTTTTCCACATAAAACTAAAATTAATTCAGTTTAAATATAATGAATTAATAAATGAAAAAAACTGTGTGATCATCAAGTGCCATCACTACAAGTTTAAATTTAATTAATGAATTAAAATTTGAAAAACTGTATTAACATCAAGAGTCTCCACGATTAGTTTTAGAAAATGTATTTGGACTTGAGTGGACGAATAAAAAGTATTTTATTAACGGTTGATAATTTGATTAATATAACGATTATTAATATATATGATGATATGTGAACTAATTGTAAGAATTGAAAACGAAAGTGTAAGCCATATGAGGAAACATAGGCCTCGCGTTGCTGCTCCTAGGTAAATATAATTTTCTAGTTACTTATACAAACTGCAACGAATCATTCACTAAGGAAAACTGTGCGGATTATCTTTACAAAAATATCAAATAATCTTCTAGCGTTCGCAATAGAAAGACACAGATCCGGAACAGTTCGCACACGGATGCTTTATATCCGCGAAGAGAGTCTAAGGTTACACGCCGCCATGTGTTACGTGCAACATTTGTTACATAAACCACCAGTGTGTGCTAAACTCAACACCAAACTAAACAGAAGGGGACGCATTTTAACGTTCTGCCGAGTTAACAGTTTCGCGGAGTGCCTAGTTTGTGCAAATATTTACAAACAAAACATGTATACTTACACGACGAGCTCAGACATACAGATTTCTGTATAACTCAACTCACGAAGTGTGACTATTAACAAGTAATATGGACAAAACCTTTTAAAGTTAATTCCTACTCTGGTCAACAAAGAAAAGTTTTATTTTAGTAAGTCTTTGTTAAATAATTACAGTTAATATAAATAAGTTAATATAACCAATGCGTTAAAACAGTTGTTCTACCATATAACCTATAACATAAAATCAGCTGTTTTATGAAATCATATGTTATCAATTAAGCAAAATGTAACGAAATAACTACATTGCATAACTTGCCCCTTTTGTGAAAGGTTTTTCTCTCATATATAAATAAAACTAATTCATTTTAAATTTAATTATTGAATTATTGTTTGAAAAAATTGTATTAACATCAAAGGTTATCCAGAACAAGTTTAAAAAAATGTATTTGACTACATTCGTACAAAATGCAGACCAAACAGTTCGTCTACAACAGAAATATGACCCAGAAATATGACGTCACAACTGAGCCATGACGTCCGGTGTCATCCAATAAAACATACTTACTTCGATCAAATAACAACAAAAGCATTCCCACATACACGATAAGACATTTTGTAAGTAAGCCCACGCATAAAAAGCCGCCGCCACGCCGTGGAGGCAAACAAAACGTCTGTTTATATGTAACTCGCTCGAGACGTGATTAGAGTAAATGTGAAAGGAATGTTGTGCACCACTCTAGAGACCGAATGCTGTTGATATTTGGCAACCAAAACCTTTCCGTTACCATGGCAACCTTTATACGAATCATCGCATATGACGTCGGTTCTAGATGTAAAGCACTCATCCAAGACGAATAAAGGACTCGATATTCGCGACAGATTTCCAAGACAGCTTTACACTCACGTTGAAATATATAAATATTACAGTTCTAAGATGTACTAATATATATACTAGGAGGCTTGTGGGGGAAACGCCCCTATTCATATTGCAACAAATATTAAACATTTGTATAGTAATTTTATTTTTTAATACTAATTAAATTTAATATAGCCTAATTTAAGTTTTTCATAACAACATTTACTTATAAACTATATTATATATAGTTTAAAAACAAATAAAAATTTGTGTATACATAACAAATCATGATCATCTGTTTTTCTTTGCAATGTATACACATAACCTGCTTTCATATTGTTAAAATATTTGTTTGTTTACAAATCATACTCAGGTGTTTTCATTGCAATGTATTTTTTACGGAGAATTTTTAGTAACTTTAAGTTCCTCAAAACCCTATAAATGTTGTAAATTTAGAAAAATCTATATTTCCCCTCTTCTTCATCTCAATACCTTTAATTTGAGTAATCTCCCAGCTCTGTACGATCTTCCAAGATCCCACGATTTTTCTCTCGAAATTCGACTTACGAAATTATGTATTAAGATAAATATATAAAGCTATAATTAGAATACCTAACTTTCAGATATGGGTTTCCATTGTTTAGCTTTCCCATGTTTCCCCTTTACTTTTAATACCATGCCCACTCACTACGTCACGTCCAAGACTAGCTACCCTATATTCTCTCCGCATAAACAGATGATTTATAATCTTTCTTATATCTTTCCTCGTTTATATATAAGCACTGGAATTAAGTATTAAACAAATGAGAAAACTGATATCATCGAGTCAAAGATATTTACTTTAATGCAACGTTTCGGCAACTAGTTTGTTGTCCTTATCAAGCCTGTAAACAATATTACATTGCTTTTAATAGAGACTAAGAGACAAGTTGGTGTTCGAGTTCGTGAACATGAGAATAATAGTAAGAAGGATAAACACTCTTCCTCCCGTGTTTTCTTTAGGCATAGTGAAAGGTTTGGGCATAAATTTGATTTTGACATTTTCATTATACAGGATAATGAGTGCAACTGGAGGGAGAGGACTTATTCTGAAGTTGTTCATATTAACTTAGAAAAGAATGGTATCACCATTAAATGTGATTTTGATAAGTTATATAGTATGTATAAACCACTGTTGTAAAAGTTAGAAAAACATCTAAAGCATTAGTTAGTGTTTTATTTGTGTTAGTTTGTATGGTTAATCTTTTTTGTTATTTGTGTTAGTTTTATTTTGTTATTTCTGTGTGTGTTTTATATGTAAATATTGTTGTTCCCTCAGTGTTGTTACTGTTTTTTAATTTTTTTAGATGATTTTATGACTTTCACTACTTTGGTGGGTTAATGTAATATTTTCTCAAAATGTGTAAGGAGAACAAACATTAAAATAAATACCTTTTTCTCAACGAACAACCGTTTTCTCATTTGTTTAATAAACCCTTTGTATTAGACTTTATTTCAGTCTTAAAATTTTCACTTGCATAACATTTTTATTTAGACAAAATCATGAGTATTAAATTACAAAATGAAAAACGTAAGTGCCAACTCAAAGAACTACCTAAAGTATAGAAATGAAAAATAAGCATAGTGTATACATAATACTTATACAACATTTTTCTAAACACGCTTTTTAAAAAACAAGGCACCTTTTGAAAAAAAGGCTAGAATATTTATAACGACAAATAAAACTGCACAAGTTACTAATTAACCTGTGGAAACGCGTGCAAATCCCAAATATTATTAACTAACACAACTAACTCACGTTAATACTGAAACCATATCTAATATAGCCGCACTTACCACTTCCATTGTTCAATAAGAAAAACTGAAATTACCTGCAACAAAAAAAAAACACGTTATTGAGCGAATGGAAAATAACATTTTGTGAGATAACAATTAATATATACAACAAGATTTTAAAGTCAATTCCTACTTGGGTCAACAAAAAAATTTTTTTTATTTTAGTTACTTTTTATTAAATAAATACAATTAATATAAATAAAGTAACATGACCTATACATTAAAACAGCTGTTTTATGAAATCATATGTTTCAAACCAAAAAGAATTGAAAACCTGCATTGCATGCCTTGCCCCTTTTGTGAAAAGTTTTTCTCGCATTTAAAACTAAAATTAGGTTATTATTAAATTTAATTATTGAAATAATATTTGGAAAAACTGAATTAACATCAAGTACCGTCCACTACAAGCTTTAAAAAAATGTATTTGTAGTTGAGTGGATGAACAATAAAATATTTTATTAACGATTGAAAACTTGAGCAAGATATATATATAAGGAGAGCGTGAACTGATAGAAGGAATAGAAAAAGAAAAAGCTGAATATTACAAAATAGAGTGGATACAATAGAGTAAAATATTGAAATAAAGACTTTTTGAATACTGTAATTATTTCTTCGTTTTAAAATGATTAGGAGAAAATATATACTCCTGGAGAGCAGTTATGGACTACATAACTCTTTGAAAAGCAAATGAATTTTTAGGGGTAAATGCCTTGAGAGGGGATTACCAGCCTCGTACCCTCATTTCTCCCTCCAATTTGTCGTATTTCAATTGGTTTAAGTTTAAATAATATTTAGAGAATAAACAATATACAGGCCTCCTTTTAGAATGGTTGTAATGCCTAGTATTTCCCATTGCACTCTTGAGTCTTGACTGCTATAGCCTACGCCATTATAAATGTATTAACGTTGTCTAAGCATGCTTTTAGCCTAACAATTTACAAATACGAGATTTATTTATCTTATAGAAGTTTTATAATATGCTAATTCAGTCGATTTTTTGTAATTACAAAACTAATTTTGAAACAGATTTGATATTCTATGTTTATGCCAGGTGTTGTCGAATATGTAATTATATTTTGTCCCAACGTAAGTATTTTAAAACAATTTGTGTTTTCCTATTGCAGCAGGAAGTGGCTTTTCTGTTGGAAATGTGGTACTGGAGGATATCAGCCCTCTCAAGGTCTGATCAAGGTTCTTAGCATCTGGAGTGTATCGCACCGTTAGGACCGAGTGGCGATCCTAAATGACAGGTGGGATTAGGGTAAAGATAAAAAGAGCAGTGGCGGATTCAAGAGGGGCTTTGGGGCTCAAACCCCTCAAAATATGAAAAAGTGAACATTTTTAAACTATAAATGTAAAATAAAATTCTATATCCGATGTTTGCGCTCAACCGTTCCCTCCCGATTTAATCTACTTATTAATTAGTAGAATATGTTTACAAACCCATATTAATCACTATAATCATTAATAAATAGGTGGTTTGTATTGCAAATATGTGGTAAATGTGTGTAATTAATGATTGTGTAATGTCACAGAGTAGGCCTGTAACTATTTCCCCTAAGACCGTTAGAGTTTACACTAAGCTACCATATTTCCGGGGCACGGGGGCCCCTTCTACCCCAACCCACCGGCTTCCCCCAAAATATTTATCTGGATCCGCCACTGGCCTAGGGTATGATCTCACCTAAACTAACATTAGAAACAAAATTAATTCTCGTGAGAACGCCATTGCTTAACGGTCAGTCTGTGTAAGTTTTAGTAAGCATGTGTGTTCTTCTTCAAACATAGCACACAAAGCGCTAAGCCCTGAAGATTCCTTCAAGCCATGCATTACCGTTCCCGCACACAGATTAGCTCTAATTACAGCCTACTCACTGATGCCCATAATAAGGATAAACCGGTAATACAAAACGACGGTGATCAGAGCGGCGTAGTGGAGGAAAATATGAGGCAGTACAGTTAGATAAACCACAGTGATCTTCCTATGCGAGTATCAGAGTCTACCTACCGTTAATGTCTTCCAAATCACTTTTACAGTGTTCTACAACAATATTATAAGTGTCACATTTATCTTCCACTCCTAGCATTGAATAACGACTTTTGTTGACGTTTCTGAGAATCTCCATCAATCAAAACCTTCTATTAATTCTTAATACAGTATTTTGGAAGACACAGTTATCAGCCATTCCTAGCATTGACACATCAACCTTAGTTGAGGCGTTTCTGAGAATCTCCATCAATCAAAACTTTCTAAGAGTTCTTAATACAGTGTTTTGAAAGACACAGTTATCAGCCATTACTAGCATTGACACATCAACTTTTGTTGACGAGTTATTCATAACCGCCATCAATCAGATCACCTAATGAACTCTTAATACTTTTCAAGTGACACAGTTATCTGCCGTTCGTAATACATCGTGAAGCGTCAACTTTTGTTGACAAGTTTCGGAGAACCTATATCAACCAGAGCTTTCCATGAGCTAATCCATGTACAGATATAAAACCATAAGATTTAGTTCAAGGAAATGTAAGAGAGGAAACACTGAAACCGTTGATAAAGGGTGTAGGAGCGTGGAAGAACAATATTTAGGGATAGAAGACGTTAGGTGATATCAAGACACATGGACCGAATGCAGAGGTAATGTGGAAGAAGATGAGGAAGAATAGTGATAGACCAGACTTTGGTCAGAAATAAAGACTACATAAAGCTACCTTACTTGGTCAGCACTGCGCTTTAAACATTCACTTTTGACCCATGTTTCATTCTAGGTACTCGTTTTCACAGCTGAATCAACCCGGCCGCAGAAAAAAATACTTAGAAACTCTTTAGTATGTATCTAATCTAAATTCAGGCCTTTATGTTAGTATGGCCCATATATAAAATGGTTTAATATGGAGGTAAACATACTGCTCCAAAACCACCAAAAACAAATAACTATTTTGGAATTTTGGATTTAAATGGAACCAGTATAGTTTTACGGTCAGTAAATCTTCAAAAGTTGGTGGCTTACGAAAAATGCAGGAGAATAATTCTGGCCGTTTGTTTCTGAGGCTCAAGAGAGTTCAACGGAGTGGATTCGTAGTGGAGGGTTGTTAACAGTCTGGAGCAGGCTGCAAGTCAAGATAACACTACGCCCCCTATTCAGATAGGTGCAATCAATTCAGAGACAATATAATTAGCAATAATACAGCTAGAGACAATTGCCTTAATGTCAAACTACAATCTGGCGATGGAATGGGGAGGAGGGGATCTACTGCTTATCTTATCTTTGGCAGGCATTATCTCGTATTGAACAGCGTATATCAGGTTTCTACTTCCTTTACAGAAGAATAAATTTAAAAATTAAAGGTAGGGATTAAACACGGGAATTAGCCCTTTGCCCTGACTACACAGCGCAGTCTCGCCTTAATCCAACATCAGAATAGAAAATAATATTTTTATTTTGGAAAAATAACGACACACCTTGAAAATATTCCCCATTTATGGTTCCTAAGTTTGAGATTGTAGCCACAGCCAACTCACAAATCGCCATATCAAACCAGACAATTGTGTAACTCTCAAGTAAAATACTGTCTGCCGCTGTAAACGTTGCCTCCGGCACTATCATTAGGGAAATCATAATTGTGACGTTTCTAGATGCCAAGTAATATCTTCGTTGCTATAGTCAGTTTTCTAGGCCATCTATAAGCTGTTGTGGTAGTGCCATCATAGTTATCCTTTTGTTCCTCGTCACTTCCACCAGACACAAAGTTACCAGTGGAAAATTGCATGTGTTTCTTTCAGAGTCAATAACTGCATGATTTCTATTCCTGCCACAATAAATGAGAAATTTAATTTACTAACCGTGTTATGATAAATCACATTCCACTCACAAATCGCCATATCAAACCAGACAGTTGTGTAACTCTCAAGTAAAATACTGTCTGCCGCTGTAAACGTTGCCTCTGGCACTATCATTAGGGAAAACATAATTGTGACGTTTCTAGATGCCAAGTGATATCTTCGTTGCTATAGTCAGTTTTCTAGGCCATCTATAAGCTGTTGTGGTAGTGCCATCATAGTTATCCTTTTGTTCCTCGTCACTTCCACCAGACACAAAGTTACCAGTGGAAAATTGCATGTGTTTCTTTCAGAGTCAATAACTGCATGATTTCTATTCCTGCCACAATAAATGAGAAATTTAATTTACTAAATCACATTCAAAACAAATAACAAGGGTACGATTAAGTTTTTGTAGGGATAAGAATCCCATGGTAGGCTACAGAATATAATATATGTGTAGATCCAATTAGTTACTATCGGCATTATAAAGAAGTATGGGCTTGTTATGCATATGTGAATGAAGAAAACGGAGGTTAGACGGATCGTTTACCTGAAGTAAACAAAGGTGTCTTTTCGGGATAGGGTGAAACTGCGAAAGGTTATTAAGTGGTTAAGGGTATTATTTCTGGGTACCATCGTGGAGCTGCCCAGGTAGACCCTAGGTTAATTATGCACGGTCGATCACACCTTTTAGCGTAGCCGTCCTTTAGTCGACTCCAAGGAAGAGAGTATTAGAGTGTAAATGGTAAGATCTGCAAGGATTTTTATTTCACACATTAACAACAAGTTTACTATCATCCGACAGTTTAAGCTATTTATTATGACGAGAAGGAAATTGTTCATAAATTGTACATATTACACTTTGTTGAGAATTACTTTGGAAATTGCTCGCAATTATAACAACTCTCTATTCATTAATACGTATAAAACATTTATCCTGAATAACCGTACCTAAATTTGTAGACTATTAAATACAAGATGATTTATGTTTTGAAGTTATGTTTTAAGAAAATATTTATTATAATTTTAAAACTGTATTCGAATTTTCATTGACCGCTTTTCTTTTCAAGTATTTTTATGTTCAATGTAATGTTGATTGTAAGTTATAACTTTTACTTCACATTTTTACTTTTACTCTACATTTTCGCCATACTGTAGATTTGTAGATTATGGTGGTTCTTGGCTTCTGACAACGACATTGCGCAGTTCGACCGCACCAGGAGGAAACATTGGGCTAGCTACATCAGTGTAGTGGAGGTTTCACGCCCGTTGAAAGCTTACCACACTACCAGCCGTTTACTAGGGCACGGCAGTTTCACATTAAAATTCTTTCTAAAGTTTGTCTCATGCCTACTTCGTCCGCTAATTTATCTCATTGAACCATAATTGTTTGGACGCCATTAATTTCCCAGCCCACTAGTTGTGCCCACGATACGGTACACCAGATGTGTTGTCGGCTGTCATGGCCGTAGGAGTTCTGCTCGGCACCGAATTAGGTCGTGCTAATTGCGTTCGGAGGCGCGACGTCCACGTTCGGAGGGGAAGACAAAATCTCACCAACAGAATAATAACAATACCAACAAGACTATGAAAACGTACACATAAATCTTACTAAACGGCATCT
Organism: Prosapia bicincta; assembly: GCA_036971475.1. Lineage (NCBI taxonomy): Eukaryota > Metazoa > Arthropoda > Insecta > Hemiptera > Cercopidae > Prosapia > Prosapia bicincta. The sequence goes on from JBAIZL010000006.1 coordinate 138,655,382, forward strand.
AGTTTACTAGAGCACAAAGCTTTACACAGTCACGAAAAAGTTTCAGAATAAAATTACGCTCGAGATAAGGAAAAAAACATTACGCACAAGATAAGAACATAATAAGATTTGATAACCGAAGAATTCGACTATAACGCTTATTACATTCTAAAAGTATATAATCGAAAGAAACCTCTTTACGTTTCTGTAAGATGTAAAACATCATATCTTTATAATGATACGAAAAAAATATTAAAAAAAAAATACAATCAGAGTAAAAAATAAAATAGCTATATAAAATAAAGTAATACAAAGAATAGGAAACATAATATGTAATTAAGAAAAAACAAAAACGAAAAAAATAGATGATTTAAAAAATAAAAATTATGTAAAATTACCTAACTAAAATGGAAATCAATACAAAAACATAAAGACTCTGAAGATGACGAACAAAGATGAAACCAAGACAACGCCATAAAAACCGAACTGATATTACATACAACCGTAAGATTCTGCATAGTTATATTTTTATAATGAGTTTATAATTCGTTAAAATTGGTAGGAGGCCCACTTGAAACGAAAAGTATTTTATTAGAATTAAAATCCCGCCAGCAATATAAGAGAATAAAAAAGCTATAGTTTTTAAACAATTTTCTTGAACATGGGCTAATTTGTTTTGTTCAGGCTCCAGGTAAAGCGTAATGGCGCCATAGAACAAATTATTGTGCTATAACGATAACAACAAGAAAAGAAAAGTATATTAGAACGAATGAAGAAACGGATGCAGGCGAAGCAATGACTACTTCCGCCTACAATAAAGCAACCCTAAACAGCTGACATGATACCGGATGTATTTAACAAAGATAGTACTTTATCTTTACGTGACGTCATTGTGAAGCTTTATAAATATTGCCTACACAGAGAATTATATCACTTTAACGGCGTCGGGCTAACCTAACCATTTAGTGTCACTTAAAAAGACAGTCAATGTTACTTTAAAAAAAGGTACAATTTTATAAACATTAGATTCTTTTAGTAAAATGTTATGGTTTTCTCTAATTCCCTCTCAACTGTTATAGTGTTATCTTTCAACTGTTATGGTTTTGCCTCTCAACTACTTTGCCTAGTTGCATACCTTTCAAAAAGTTTTAAACAATTGCATCAAAAAAGGAAACCCCCTAACCCAGTCCTCTTAATTCTCTCAACCGGGTGTCGCCTAATTGCAAACCTTTCAGCAAAATTATAACGACTGCATCAGAAAAGGCGATCACCTAACCCAGTCCTCTTAATTCTCTCAACCGGGTGTCGCCTAATTGCAAACCTTTCAGCAAAATTATAACGACTGCATCAGAAAAGGCCATCACCTAACCCAGTCCTCTTAATTCTAGCAACTGTTTCATGCCTAACTGCAACATCTTTAACATAATTATAACAACTGCACCAGAAAAGGCGATCACCTAACCCAGTCCTCTTAATTCTCTCACTTGGGTGTCGCCTATTATCAAACCTTTCAACAAAATAATAACGTCTGCATCAGAAAAGGCGATCACCTAACCAAGTCCTCTTAATTCTAGCAACTGTTTCATGCCTAACTGCAACATCTTTAACATAATTATAACAACTGCACCAGAAAAGGCGATCACCTAACCTCAGTCCTCTTAATTCTCTTAAATGTTTCGTGCCTAATTGCAAACCTTTAAACATAATTATAACGATTGCATCAGAAAAGGCGATCATCTAACCAAGTCCTCTTAGTTCTCTTAAATGTTTCCTGCTTAGTTGCAAACCTTTTAACATAATTATAACGATTGCATCAGAAAAGGCGATCATCTAACCAAGTCCTCTTAGTTCTCTTAAATGTTTCCTGCTTAGTTGCAAACCTTTTAACATAATTATAACGATTGCATCAGAAAAGGCGATCACCTAACCCAGTCCTCTTAATTCTCTCAACCGGGTGTCGCCTAATATCAAACCTTTCAACAAAATAATAACGACTGCATCAGAAAAGGCGATCACCTAACCAAGCCCTCTTAATTCTCTTAAATGTTTCCTGCTTAGTTGCAAACCTTTTAACATAATTATAACGACTGCATCAGAAAAGGCGATCACCTAACCAAGTCCCTCCAATTCTCGCAACTGTTTCATGCCTAACTGCAACACCTTTAACATAATTATAACAACTGCACCAGAAAAGGCGATCACCTAACCAAGTCCTCTTAATTCTCTTAAATGTTTCGTGCCTAATTGCAAACCTTTTAACATAATTATAACGACTGCATCAGAAAAGTCGATCACCTAACCAAGTCCCTCTAATTCTCTCAACTGTTTCGTGCCTAACTACAAACATTTCAGCAAAATTATAAAGACTGCACCAAAAAAGGCGATCACCTAACCAAGTCCTCTTAATTAACTCAACCGTGTGTCGCCTAGTTGCAAAATAATATTCCAACCACGCATGGTAGAGCGCGTCATAGATAGGTGTTCTTTCACAATGAAAACAAGGATAATTAAACAATACACGGTCTTATCACAGTTGTTACATTTTTATTGCCAAAACAGCTGATAAGATAACGCCGGTAGCAAAATGTTTAAGTAATGCTGTAAATTTCACGCGATTTTAAAACGTTTCTCATATTCTTACATATATTGTTCGTATCTACAAACACACTTTTTGTACGGTTGCTACCTATTGGTGCTCTATGACGTAATAAGATCATTATCACCTCTTACGCATTTGTCAGTGTATTTGATCTACAATAAACACGAATGTTATCATCGCCTTAACCAACTTAAGAATCAAAAATAAATTTAAAAAATGAAAGAAAATTAGAACTGTCGTAACACATTCATTCTCGAATCACAATATTTTTTAAAATAACCTTATGAATGTTTCGGTTGCAAAGTAACCATCTTCACAAAAAGTTTGTATAATACTGTATGTACTTTTTTTAGTTAATTAATTCCGTTGTTATTCAATTTTGTAGGTTTGTTGCTAGTTTTACCTATTTTTTGTTTTTAGGTTTACTTCAACCATAATTTACTCCATGTAGCCTACTTTGCACATTTACTACTTCCAACAGAGAGCAATAAAAAATTAATTATTTTAGTTACTTTTTATTTTAAAATGTCAATTAATATAAATATGTATATACATATAACAGAATCACAATATTAAGTGGCAAAATAGACAGCGAATTTCCTTCCAATCTTCCATTTCCCCCTCTATACAGTATATAGTGTTGGACTATTATTTTTGTTTGTTACTACTTATTGGCATTTTTCGATTCTATTTTATAAAGCCGATGGTGGTCTAATTTTTCTCATTCTATCCATCTCTTTTGTTTCATCATTGTAGGGAACCTTTCTCCTATAATTTCATATACATATTTAAGTAAAAGATTTCTTGCAATGAAGAAGTTTACTTAGTGCCAAAGTGCTGAATATTAAACGAACAGTCATTCAGTTCGAATCAGACAGACATCACCTTTTCCATTATTTATTAATGAATACATATATCAAAATAAAAACTTTGTTAACCTGAATTGTCATCCACTACAGGTTGAAAAATATGTATTTGAACTTGATTAGATGAAGAAAAGTATTTTATTAACGACTGAAAATCTGTATATATATATATATGCTGATACGTATTCCTTCACGGATGGAAAATATGATGAATAGTTACTATCTGGAGTACATCCGTTCATTCTGCAGTCCATAAATTCACAGTTCCGACGTTTCGCTAGAATCTCATCCAGCATTGACGAGGTGAACCCAACAACAGTAGAAGAGCGATTTTTATGGACTGCAGAATGAACGGATGTACTCCAGATAGTGAACTAACAGAAGGAATTCCAAAATAGCCAAACTGTGAGGTAAATTATACCAGCTCAACAGAGTAAAAGCCTTATATATATATATATATATATATATATATATATATATATATATATATATATATATATATATATATATAAATATATATATATATATATATATATATATATATATATCCCAACCACATTAACGTCTTCAGTTAAAATTGAACGTTTACATTTTTAATGGCTGCTAAACCCCCAGTATCTGCTGCTTTCTCCACTCTGTGGCCAATTGCGAGATAGGGGTAGCCAGGCACTGGCGTTCCACCCCCCCCCCCCAGCCGGCGAACGTCATTCTTGGGCATCTCCAAGTCCCTTGCTATGACTCGCGGGTCCTCAGTCACTGCGTCTTTCCCACCACTGTGCGTAGTTGCGAGTGCGGAGTAGCCAGGAGCTGACCTTCCACCCATGCAAGGCGGCGAGCGTCCTTCTTGTGCATCTCCAAGTCCCTTGCTATGACTCGCGGGTTATACTATGGCCCTTCTTGTGGTGAACGCTTCAAAATTTACGACGGATAATAATGTGTCCATATAACTCCACCTAATCTTAGGAAAAGAACGCTGCGAATATCTCACAAAAATATGTGTTCCTGACCCTATATATATTTAATTTCTTCTATTGGCTCACACTCTCCTTATATACGTTCAAATTTTCAAATCATTAATATAATACTTTGTATTCATCCACTCAAGTTCAAATAAATTCGTTTTCTTGTAGTGGCTAACACTTGATGTTAATACAGTTTTTTTTCAAATATGAATTCAGTAATTAAATTAAATGAATAAATTTAAGTTTAAACTGCGAGAAAACTTTTCACAAAAGGGGCAAGGTATGCAATATAATTATTTCGTCCAATTTGGCTTTAGTAATAAGTGACAACATGATTTCATAACACATGCATATGTTATGTTGCAGGTTATGTGGTAGAGCAGATATTTAACGCATAGGTTATGTTTCTTTCTTTATATTAATTGTAATTATTTATTAAAAAGTAGCTCAAATAACATTTGTCTACGTTGACCTAGAAATCGACTTTAAACAAATGTTTATTTATATTACTTGTCTACAGTTCAATTATCTCAAGAATAACAATGCAAATTGCAAACTAAGTGAACCAATAGTAGATATTATTCTTTGTTACTGTATGAGCCACTTCTGCTTTGGGGTTATGTAACAGACATACAATACAAAGATCAAGTGTCCAGTGATACTCTGGGCGCAACGTCTGTAAGGGACTTATAAATGAAATGTCGATAATGTAATCAAGCTCAGAATCATAAATGTCATTATAAACATTGCGAAGCTCATGCACAGTGGTAGTTTAATGAGAAGGCTGAAAAGGGTATCTTTTGAATTAATATTGTGAACAATCCACTGAATAAGATTCACCAGTGAACTACGTCGCCCAGGGGATGTGTGGAAACTAATTTTACCTTCTTAATAAATTAGGCTAGAATGAAATTATTTATAAGTTGACAAACTTAATTGTAATTTTAGAAAAATCAAATTGCAGTAAACGTATTTCTAAATAATATAATTGCTTCAAAAGCTTTCCTTATTTAAAAAATAATAATTTTAAGTATGAAGAAATTCCCTTTATTGAATTTGTTTTGTCTAATTTTGACTCTCATATTATGACTATGCTTTAGTAATCTATATAACTAATCCATTAGATTCATTTTAGAATGTGATCATAAAATCAGTTGCTTTTCAAAACGCAATCATTTTCTTTATCAACTCAAATGGTTACATAATTTAATTTTGTTTTTTTCCAAAATTTTAACTCTATTAGAAATTATATTCCTAGAATCTGTCTATTTGCTATTAGAAACCACTGAAAATGCCATAATCTTTTTTGCATAAAAGATCTTTTATGATCTTCTTTTTACATAAAAACTTTTACAAGTACCTTTGTAAAACATTTTTAAATAACGCTGATTTAAACTATTAACCGTTATACACACATTCTGTAAACTACCGTTAATGTACACACAATATTAAGTTCATCAGCACTCGGACAGATGGACCTAGTGTCGCGACGCTGCCGTTAATTCCGAACGTCCCCGTCAGCAGCACTTGCAGGTAGTCCCACACGTGTTTTGACACAAGCGTTATCGACATCCTCAACCCTCTGCGGTAAGTAAGAATATGTTCCATATAATCCACTCTGCAATCAGATTAGCTGCTTCATTTAGCCTTTGAAATACATTACTTCAAACAATTTTAAAATCGAAGTTCATATAGTTTTTATCGGTATAATTTTTCACCCTAAAACTTCTTAAAAATAGTAAACTTTAATTTTTTTTAAATGATATAAACGTTTTAATGCTTGTACACTTGTTAAGCATTATAAAATAAAAGGTCTAACAAATTGCTGATAAAAATTCTACTAGACTAAATTATTTAGAGAATATGAGTCATATAATAAGGACGACAGTTGACCGTACGACAGGGAACTTCACTACTAACTTACTGGTTCCGGATTCGAATCTACGTAGGGTAAAAGATTTTTAAGATGCGATTCTGTAGGTTAAACAAGTCTAGGAAAATATATACCCTAGGTGATCAAACCTAGGGGTAATAGTGATGTGTCCAGGCCAGATTAGGTCTTTCAATGCTGCCTTGATACACAGACAAGTTTGCTACTCTAATATAACTACTAAACACGTACGATTTATGTCAAGTTTTCGGAAACCCCTTGTTGGTCATGTGGTAGAAAGCATAACGGGTTAGGTTAAAATACGTTACCTGTCTTTAACCTGATAAACCAGCGGCAGAGATCAGTCTATACAATGAACGGCTCGATGTGGCCAAAGTGGGACAAAACACAGCTGCTATTGGTCATCGGATTAGTGCATAGAGATCAGTCTATACAATGAACGGCTCGATGTGGCCAAAGTGGGACAAAACACAGCTGCTGCTGGTCATCGGATTAGTGCATAGAGATCAGTCTATACAATGAACGGCTCGATGTGGCCAAAGTGGGACAAAACACAGCTGCTGCTGGTCATCGGATTAGTGCAGAGATCAGTCTATACAATGAACGGCTCGATGTGGCCAAAGTGGGACAAAACACAGCTGCTGCTGGTCATCGGATTAGTGCAGAGATCAGTCTATACAATGAACGGCTCGATGTGGCCAAAGTGGGACAAAACACAGCTGCTATTGGTCATCGGATTAGTGCATAGAGATCAGTCTATACAATGAACGGCTCGATGTGGCCAAAGTGGGACAAAACACAGCTGCTGCTGGTCATCGGATTAGTGCATAGAGATCAGTCTATACAATGAACGGCTCGATGTGGCCAAAGTGGGACAAAACACAGCTGCTGCTGGTCATCGGATTAGTGCAGAGATCAGTCTATACAATGAACGGCTCGATGTGGCCAAAGTGGGACAAAACACAGCTGCTGCTGGTCATCGGATTAGTGCAGAGATCAGTCTATACAATGAACGGCTCGATGTGGCCAAAGTGGGACAAAACACAGCTGCTGCTGGTCATCGGATTAGTGCATAGAGATCAGTCTATACAATGAACGGCTCGATGTGGCCAAAGTGGGACAAAACACAGCTGCTGCTGGTCATCGGATTAGTGCATAGAGATCAGTCTATACAATGAACGGCTCGATGTGGCCAAAGTGGGACAAAACACAGCTGCTGCTGGTCATCGGATTAGTGCAGAGATCAGTCTATACAATGAACGGCTCGATGTGGCCAAAGTGGGACAAAACAAAGCTGCTGCTGGTCATCGGATTAGTGCATAGAGATCAGTCTATACAATGAACGGCTCGATGTGGCCAAAGTGGGACAAAACACAGCTGCTGCTGGTCATCGGATTAGTGCATAGAGATCAGTCTATACAATGAACGGCTCGATGTGGCCAAAGTGGGACAAAACACAGCTGCCACTGGTCATCGGATTAGTGCATAGAGATCAGTCTATACAATGAACGGCTCGATGTGGCCAAAGTGGGACAAAACACAGCTGCTATTGGTCATCGGATTAGTGCATAGAGATCAGTCTATACAATGAACGGCTCGATGTGGCCAAAGTGGGACAAAACACAGCTGCTGCTGGTCATCGGATTAGTGCATAGAGATCAGTCTATACAATGAACGGCTCGATGTGGCCAAAGTGGGACAAAACACAGCTGCTGCTGGTCATCGGATTAGTGCAGAGATCAGTCTATACAATGAACGGCTCGATGTGGCCAAAGTGGGACAAAACACAGCTGCTGCTGGTCATCGGATTAGTGCATAGAGATCAGTCTATACAATGAACGGCTCGATGTGGCCAAAGTGGGACAAAACACAGCTGCTGCTGGTCATCGGATTAGTGCATAGAGATCAGTCTATACAATGAACGGCTCGATGTGGCCAAAGTGGGACAAAACACAGCTGCCACTGGTCATCGGATTAGTGCATAGAGATCAGTCTATACAATGAACGGCTCGATGTGGCCAAAGTGGGACAAAACACAGCTGCTATTGGTCATCGGATTAGTGCATAGAGATCAGTCTATACAATGAACGGCTCGATGTGGCCAAAGTGGGACAAAACACAGCTGCTGCTGGTCATCGGATTAGTGCATAGAGATCAGTCTATACAATGAACGGCTCGATGTGGCCAAAGTGGGACAAAACACAGCTGCCACTGGTCATCGGATTAGTGCATAGAGATCAGTCTATACAATGAACGGCTCGATGTGGCCAAAGTGGGACAAAACACAGCTGCCACTGGTCATCGGATTAGTGCATAGAGATCAGTCTATACAATGAACGGCTCGATGTGGCCAAAGTGGGACAAAACACAGCTGCTATTGGTCATCGGATTAGTGCATAGAGATCAGTCTATACAATGAACGGCTCGATGTGGCCAAAGTGGGACAAAACACAGCTGCTGCTGGTCATCGGATTAGTGCATAGAGATCAGTCTATACAATGAACGGCTCGATGTGGCCAAAGTGGGACAAAACACAGCTGCTGCTGGTCATCGGATTAGTGCAGAGATCAGTCTATACAATGAACGGCTCGATGTGGCCAAAGTGGGACAAAACACAGCTGCTATTGGTCATCGGATTAGTGCATAGAGATCAGTCTATACAATGAACGGCTCGATGTGGCCAAAGTGGGACAAAACACAGCTGCTGCTGGTCATCGGATTAGTGCATAGAGATCAGTCTATACAATGAACGGCTCGATGTGGCCAAAGTGGGACAAAACACAGCTGCTGCTGGTCATCGGATTAGTGCAGAGATCAGTCTATACAATGAACGGCTCGATGTGGCCAAAGTGGGACAAAACACAGCTGCTGCTGGTCATCGGATTAGTGCAGAGATCAGTCTATACAATGAACGGCTCGATGTGGCCAAAGTGGGTCAAAACACAGCTGCTATTGGTCATCGGATTAGTGCATAGAGATCAGTCTATACAATGAACGGCTCGATGTGGCCAAAGTGGGACAAAACACAGCTGCTGCTGGTCATCGGATTAGTGCATAGAGATCAGTCTATACAATGAACGGCTCGATGTGGCCAAAGTGGGACAAAACACAGCTGCTGCTGGTCATCGGATTAGTGCAGAGATCAGTCTATACAATGAACGGCTCGATGTGGCCAAAGTGGGACAAAACACAGCTGCTGCTGGTCATCGGATTAGTGCAGAGATCAGTCTATACAATGAACGGCTCGATGTGGCCAAAGTGGGACAAAACACAGCTGCTGCTGGTCATCGGATTAGTGCATAGAGATCAGTCTATACAATGAACGGCTCGATGTGGCCAAAGTGGGACAAAACACAGCTGCTGCTGGTCATCGGATTAGTGCATAGAGATCAGTCTATACAATGAACGGCTCGATGTGGCCAAAGTGGGACAAAACACAGCTGCTGCTGGTCATCGGATTAGTGCAGAGATCAGTCTATACAATGAACGGCTCGATGTGGCCAAAGTGGGACAAAACACAGCTGCTGCTGGTCATCGGATTAGTGCATAGAGATCAGTCTATACAATGAACGGCTCGATGTGGCCAAAGTGGGACAAAACACAGCTGCTGCTGGTCATCGGATTAGTGCATAGAGATCAGTCTATACAATGAACGGCTCGATGTGGCCAAAGTGGGACAAAACACAGCTGCCACTGGTCATCGGATTAGTGCATAGAGATCAGTCTATACAATGAACGGCTCGATGTGGCCAAAGTGGGACAAAACACAGCTGCCACTGGTCATCGGATTAGTGCATAGAGATCAGTCTATACAATGAACGGCTCGATGTGGCCAAAGTGGGACAAAACACAGCTGCTGCTGGTCATCGGATTAGTGCATAGAGATCAGTCTATACAATGAACGGCTCGATGTGGCCAAAGTGGGACAAAACACAGCTGCCACTGGTCATCGGATTAGTGCAGAGATCAGTCTATACAATGAACGGCTCGATGTGGCCAAAGTGGGACAAAACACAGCTGCCACTGGTCATCGGATTAGTGCATAGAGATCAGTCTATACAATGAACGGCTCGATGTGGCCAAAGTGGGACAAAACACAGCTGCTGCTGGTCATCGGATTAGTGCATAGAGATCAGTCTATACAATGAACGGCTCGATGTGGCCAAAGTGGGACAAAACACAGCTGCTACTGGTCATCGGATTAGTGCATAGAGATCAGTCTATACAATGAACGGCTCGATGTGGCCAAAGTGGGACAAAACACAGCTGCTGCTGGTCATCGGATTAATGCATAGAGATCAGTCTATACAATGAACGGCTCGATGTGGCCAAAGTGGGACAAAACACAGCTGCTGCTGGTCATCGGATTAGTGCATAGAGATCAGTCTATACAATGAACGGCTCGATGTGGCCAAAGTGGGACAAAACACAGCTGCTGCTGGTCATCGGATTAGTGCATAGAGATCAGTCTATACAATGAACGGCTCGATGTGGCCAAAGTGGGACAAAACACAGCTGCTACTGGTCATCGAATTAGTGCATAGAGATCAGTCTATACAATGAACGGCACGATGTGGCCAAAGTGGGACAAAACACAGCTGCTGCTGGTCATCGGATTAGTGCATAGAGATCAGTCTATACAATGAACGGCTCGATGTGGCCAAAGTGGGACAAAACACAGCTGCTGCTGGTCATCGGATTATTGCATAGAGATCAGTCTATACAATGAACGGCTCGATGTGGCCAAAGTGGGACAAAACACAGCTGCTACTGGTCATCGGATTAGTGCAGAGATCAGTCCATACAATGAACGGCTCGATGTGGCCAAAGTGGGACAAAACACAGCTGCTACTGGTCATCGGATTAGTGCAGAGATCAGTCCATACAATGAACGGCTCGATGTGGCCAAAGTGGGACAAAACACAGCTGCTACTGGTCATCGGTTTAGTGCAGAGATCAGTCTATACAATGAACGGCTCGATGTGGCCAAAGTGGGACAAAACACAGCTGCTACTGGTCATCGCATTAGTGCAGAGATCAGTCTATACAATGAACGGCTCGATGTGGCCAAAGTGGGACAAAACACAGCTGCTACTGGTCATCGCATTAGTGCAGAGATCAGTCTATACAATGAACGGCTCGATGTGGCCAAAGTGGGACAAAACACAGCTGCCAATGGCCATCGGATTAGTGTAGAGTAGTAAAGTCACACTTAAGAAAAAAGCCATAAAATGCAAATTGTAAGAAATGTGTGTGTACGGTTTGACAGGGTTTAACCATTACGTTCTCAATAAGGTGCATAACACCAAAGAATATATTGAAGACATGAGCAGCAGTTACAGTAAATTACCCAACGCGACCTACATACAAGAGATGTTGTTTGTCAAATGTAGGCCATCAAAACATTAATGGGCGCATGTTAAAATAATTTAACAACATAAAGATAACGCCAACAGTGATGAAATGCTGGCCATAATGACGGTGAAGTAATGTCAAGTGTACAACGAAAACAATGAAACTGTCATAACGCTCTCTCATTCGTTGCTTGGGCTATGAACACTAACTGTGATGTAATTAGGTTATCAAATGATAAGTTCGAGTGCGTGATCAGTAAGACCAGTCTCTCTGGAGCGGCAAACAAAACTATTGGCATCCTACCATCTAGTTAGCATTTGCTTGATATTGTTCCATCCCAAACATTGTTTGGTTACGTTGTTGTCCCAGTATTCTTCGTCTAAATCTTATTTCTAATCCTCTACTTTATACAACTGATTAAGCAAACTCTACAATCGACCTGTTTGTAGGCTGCCATTTTATCATAAAAGGATCTATATTCCTTACTCCACTCCAGAGACACCTCTCGTTAGCCCAACGCTTAGTAGAGAATAGCGATGTTAGTTTGTTGTAGAGCCAACAATTAGCTTGGAAACAGAGCTTGTATTATAGTTGGATTTAAAGCAGAATAGGAAAGGTCTGTGGAGAGGTAGGGAAGCAGTGATGTCAGTCTGAACGCTGTGACACTGAACGACGAACGTAAGTTTAACGTAAAATTGGCAACAAGCCTCACCGCCCAGGCAAGACGCGGATTTCCCATTCGCCAAGATGGCTTTATCCCCCAACTCTTCTGGCCGATTTCACTTTCGTACAGCCCTGTTCTGTTTTAAATCTAACTCTAGTGCCCAGGTAACCTATTAGGCAGCCTTATGGAAAGCCAGGAACACAAAATTACTATAGACGTGAGTGATCATTGGTACTTACACAACTTTCGCAGATTATCGGATGTAAAATGATTGTGTGTGAGTGTGAGTGTGAGTGTGTGTGTGTTCATAGATGTCCCGAATCTGTCCCTTTGCGTAGCTAATCTGTTAACAATGTGCATGACGCGGGACATAGAATGGCATCACTACACAGCACACAGGAAGTGATTGGTTAAGGTTCGGGGACACAGCATTCTCTTTAATCTTGATAAGGAAAGCCGTTTTTAATGTTAAACGAACTTGATTTAATGAATAAAAACGTATTTTATTAACGATTGAAAATTTATACAAGATATGTATCAGGAGAGCGAGAGCTAATAGAAGGAATTTAATTATGTTACACAAACAACACAAAATGTCAAAAATAGTCTAGGAACGATTACGTTTGGTTACATTTTAATTATCAAGTTATCATAAACGTTAGGTCATGTATTTAATTATCAATAAACGTTCAAGTTATCATAAATGTTAGGTCATGTATTTAATCATCAATAAACGTTCAAGTTATCATAAACGTTAGGTCATGTATTTAATTATCAATAAACGTTCAAGTTATCATGAATGTTAGGTCATGTATTTAATTATCAATAAACGTTCAAGTTATCATGAACGTTAGGTCATGTATTTAATTATCAATAAACGTTCAAGTTATCATGAACGTTAGGTCATGTATTTAATTATCAATGAACGTTCAAGTTATCATGAACGTTAGGTCAAGTATTTAATTATCAATGAACGTTCAAGTTATCATGAACGTTAGGTCATGTATTTAATTATCAATAAACGTTCAAGTTATCATGAACGTTAGGTCATGTATTTAATTATCAATAAACGTTCAAGTTATCATGAATGTTAGGTCATGTATTTAATTATCAATAAACGTTCAAGTTATCATGAACGTTAGGTCATGTATTTAATTATAAATAAACGTTCAAGTTATCATGAACGTTAGGTCACGTATTTAATTATCAATAAACGTTCAAGTTATCATGAATGTTAGGTCATGTATTTAATTATCAATAAACGTTCAAGTTATCATGATCGTTAGGTCATGTATTTAATTATCAATAAACGTACAAGTTATCATGAATGTTAGGTCATGTATTTAATTATCAATAAACGTTCAAGTTATCATGAACGTTAGGTCAAGTATTTAATTATCAATAAACGTTCAAGTTATCATGAACGTTAGGTCAAGTATTTAATTATCAACAAACGTTCAAGTTATCATGAACGTTAGGTCGTGTATTTAATTATCAATGAATGTTCAAGTTATCATGAATGTTAGGTCAAGTATTTAATTATCAATGAATGTTCAAGTTATCATGAACGTTAGGTCAAGTATTTAATTATCAATAAACGTTCAAGTTATCATGAACGTTAGGTCAAGTATTTAATTATCAATAAACGTTCAAGTTATCATGAACGTTAGGGCGTGTATTTAATTTATCAATAAACGTTCAAGTTATCATGAACGTTAGGTCGTGTATTTAATTTATCAATGAACGTTCAAGTTATCATGAACGTTAGGTCAAGTATTTAATTATCAATAAACGTTCAAGTTATCATGAACGTTAGGTCAAGTATTTAATTATCAATAAAAGTTCAAGTTATCATGAATGTTAGGTCAAGTATTTAATTATCAATGAATGTTCAAGTTATCATGAACGTTAGGTCATGTATTTAATTATCAATAAACGTTCAAGTTATCATGAACGTTAGGTCAAGTATTTAATTATCAATAAACGTTCAAGTTATCATGAACGTTAGGTCGTGTATTTAATTATCAAAGAACGTTCAAGTTATCATGAACGTTAGGTCGTGTATTTAATTATCAATAAACGTTCAAGTTATCATGAACGTTAGGTCGTGTATTTAATTATCAATAAACGTTCAAGTTATCATGAATGTTAGGTCATGTATTTAATTATCAATAAACGATCAAGTTATCATGAACGTTAGGTCATGTATTTAATTATAAATAAACGTTCAAGTTATCATGAACGTTAGGTCATGTATTTAATTATCAATAAACGTTCAAGTTATCATGAATGTTAGGTCATGTATTTAATTATCAATAAACGTTCAAGTTATCATGATCGTTAGGTCATGTATTGAATTATCAATAAACGTACAAGTTATCATGAATGTTAGGTCATGTATTTAATTATCAATAAACGTTCAAGTTATCATGAACGTTAGGTCATGTATTTAATTATCAATAAACGTCCAAGTTATCATGAATGTTAGGTCATGTATTTAATTATCAATAAACGTTCAAGTTATCATGAACGTTAGGTCAAGTATTTAATTATCAATAAACGTTCAAGTTATCATGAACGTTAGGTCAAGTATTTAATTATCAACAAACGTTCAAGTTATCATGAACGTTAGGTCGTGTATTTAATTATCAATGAATGTTCAAGTTATCATGAATGTTAGGTCAAGTATTTAATTATCAATGAATGTTCAAGTTATCATGAACGTTAGGTCAAGTATTTAATTATCAATAAACGTTCAAGTTATCATGAACGTTAGGTCAAGTATTTAATTATCAATAAACGTTCAAGTTATCATGAACGTTAGGTCGTGTATTTAATTTATCAATAAACGTTCAAGTTATCATGAACGTTAGGTCGTGTATTTAATTTATCAATGAACGTTCAAGTTATCATGAACGTTAGGTCAAGTATTTAATTATCAATAAACGTTCAAGTTATCATGAACGTTAGGTCAAGTATTTAATTATCAATAAAAGTTCAAGTTATCATGAATGTTAGGTCAAGTATTTAATTATCAATGAATGTTCAAGTTATCATGAACGTTAGGTCATGTATTTAATTATCAATAAACGTTCAAGTTATCATGAACGTTAGGTCAAGTATTTAATTATCAATAAACGTTCAAGTTATCATGAACGTTAGGTCAAGTATTTAATTATCAACAAACGTTCAAGTTATCATGAACGTTAGGTCGTGTATTTAATTATCAATGAATGTTCAAGTTATCATGAATGTTAGGTCAAGTATTTAATTATCAATGAATGTTCAAGTTATCATGAACGTTAGGTCAAGTATTTAATTATCAATAAACGTTCAAGTTATCATGAACGTTAGGTCAAGTATTTAATTATCAATAAACGTTCAAGTTATCATGAACGTTAGGGCGTGTATTTAATTTATCAATAAACGTTCAAGTTATCATGAACGTTAGGTCGTGTATTTAATTTATCAATGAACGTTCAAGTTATCATGAACGTTAGGTCAAGTATTTAATTATCAATAAACGTTCAAGTTATCATGAACGTTAGGTCAAGTATTTAATTATCAATAAAAGTTCAAGTTATCATGAATGTTAGGTCAAGTATTAAATTATCAATGAATGTTCAAGTTATCATGAACGTTAGGTCATGTATTTAATTATCAATAAACGTTCAAGTTATCATGAACGTTAGGTCAAGTATTTAATTATCAATAAACGTTCAAGTTATCATGAACGTTAGGTCGTGTATTTAATTATCAAAGAACGTTCAAGTTATCATGAACGTTAGGTCGTGTATTTAATTATCAATAAACGTTCAAGTTATCATGAATGTTAGGTCATGTATTTAATTATCAATAAACGTTCAAGTTATCATGAACGTTAGGTCATGTATTTAATTATAAATAAACGTTCAAGTTATCATGAACGTTAGGTCATGTATTTAATTATCAATAAACGTTCAAGTTATCATGAATTTTAGGTCATGTATTTAATTATCAATAAACGTTCAAGTTATCATGATCGTTAGGTCATGTATTTAATTATCAATAAACGTACAAGTTATCATGAATGTTAGGTCATGTATTTAATTATCAATAAACGTTCAAGTTATCATGAACGTTAGGTCATGTATTTAATTATCAATAAACGTCCAAGTTATCATGAATGTTAGGTCATGTATTTAATTATCAATAAACGTTCAAGTTATCATGAACGTTAGGTCAAGTATTTAATTATCAATAAACGTTCAAGTTATCATGAACGTTAGGTCAAGTATTTAATTATCAACAAACGTTCAAGTTATCATAAACGTTAGGTCATGTATTTAATTATCAATAAACGTTCAAGTTATCATGAATGTTAGGTCATGTATTTAATTATCAATAATCGTTCAAGTTATCATGAACGTTAGGTCATGTATTTAATTATCAATGAACGTTCAAGTTATCATGAACGTTAGGTCAAGTATTTAATTATCAATGAACGTTCAAGTTATCATGAACGTTAGGTCATGTATTTAATTATCAATAAACGTTCAAGTTATCATGAACGTTAGGTCATGTATTTAATTATCAATAAACGTTCAAGTTATCATGAATGTTAGGTCATGTATTTAATTATCAATAAACGTTCAAGTTATCATGAACGTTAGGTCATGTATTTAATTATAAATAAACGTTCAAGTTATCATGAACGTTAGGTCACGTATTTAGTTATCAATAAACGTTCAAGTTATCATGAATGTTAGGTCATGTATTTAATTATCAATAAACGTTCAAGTTATCATGATCGTTAGGTCATGTATTTAATTATCAATAAACGTACAAGTTATCATGAATGTTAGGTCATGTATTTAATTATCAATAAACGTTCAAGTTATCATGAACGTTAGGTCAAGTATTTAATTATCAATAAACGTTCAAGTTATCATGAACGTTAGGTCAAGTATTTAATTATCAATAAACGTTCAAGTTATCATGAACGTTAGGTCGTGTATTTAATTATCAATGAATGTTCAAGTTATCATGAATGTTAGGTCAAGTATTTAATTATCAATGAATGTTCAAGTTATCATGAACGTTAGGTCAAGTATTTAATTATCAATAAACGTTCAAGTTATCATGAACGTTAGGTCAAGTATTTAATTATCAATAAACGTTCAAGTTATCATGAACGTTAGGGCGTGTATTTAATTTATCAATAAACGTTCAAGTTATCATGAACGTTAGGTCGTGTATTTAATTTATCAATGAACGTTCAAGTTATCATGAACGTTAGGTCAAGTATTTAATTATCAATAAACGTTCAAGTTATCATGAATGTTAGGTCATGTATTTAATTATCAATAAACGTTCAAGTTATCATGAACGTTAGGTCATGTATTTAATTATAAATAAACGTTCAAGTTATCATGAATGTTAGGTCATGTATTTAATTATCAATAAACGTTCAAGTTATCATGAACGTTAGGTCATGTATTTAATTATAAATAAACGTTCAAGTTATCATGAACGTTAGGTCATGTATTTAATTATCAATAAACGTTCAAGTTATCATGAATGTTAGGTCATGTATTTAATTATCAATAAACGTTCAAGTTATCATGATCGTTAGGTCATGTATTGAATTATCAATAAACGTACAAGTTATCATGAATGTTAGGTCATGTATTTAATTATCAATAAACGTTCAAGTTATCATGAACGTTAGGTCATGTATTTAATTATCAATAAACGTCCAAGTTATCATGAATGTTAGGTCATGTATTTAATTATCAATAAACGTTCAAGTTATCATGAACGTTAGGTCAAGTATTTAATTATCAATAAACGTTCAAGTTATCATGAACGTTAGGTCAAGTATTTAATTATCAACAAACGTTCAAGTTATCATGAACGTTAGGTCGTGTATTTAATTATCAATGAATGTTCAAGTTATCATGAATGTTAGGTCAAGTATTTAATTATCAATGAATGTTCAAGTTATCATGAACGTTAGGTCAAGTATTTAATTATCAATAAACGTTCAAGTTACCATGAACGTTAGGTCAAGTATTTAATTATCAATAAACGTTCAAGTTATCATGAACGTTAGGTCGTGTATTTAATTTATCAATAAACGTTCAAGTTATCATGAACGTTAGGTCGTGTATTTAATTTATCAATGAACGTTCAAGTTATCATGAACGTTAGGTCAAGTATTTAATTATCAATAAACGTTCAAGTTATCATGAACGTTAGGTCAAGTATTTAATTATCAATAAACGTTCAAGTTATCATGAACGTTAGGTCAAGTATTTAATTATCAATAAACGTTCAAGTTATCATGAACGTTAGGGCGTGTATTTAATTTATCAATAAACGTTCAAGTTATCATGAACGTTAGGTCGTGTATTTAATTTATCAATGAACGTTCAAGTTATCATGAACGTTAGGTCAAGTATTTAATTATCAATAAACGTTCAAGTTATCATGAACGTTAGGTCAAGTATTTAATTATCAATAAAAGTTCAAGTTATCATGAATGTTAGGTCAAGTATTAAATTATCAATGAATGTTCAAGTTATCATGAACGTTAGGTCATGTATTTAATTATCAATAAACGTTCAAGTTATCATGAACGTTAGGTCAAGTATTTAATTATCAATAAACGTTCAAGTTATCATGAACGTTAGGTCGTGTATTTAATTATCAAAGAACGTTCAAGTTATCATGAACGTTAGGTCGTGTATTTAATTATCAATAAACGTTCAAGTTATAATGAACGTTAGGTCGTGTATTTAATTATCAATAAACGTTCAAGTTATCATGAATGTTAGGTCATGTATTTAATTATCAATAAACGTTCAAGTTATCATGAACGTTAGGTCATGTATTTAATTATAAATAAACGTTCAAGTTATCATGAACGTTAGGTCATGTATTTAATTATCAATAAACGTTCAAGTTATCATGAATGTTAGGTCATGTATTTAATTATCAATAAACGTTCAAGTTATCATGATCGTTAGGTCATGTATTTAATTATCAATAAACGTACAAGTTATCATGAATGTTAGGTCATGTATTTAATTATCAATAAACGTTCAAGTTATCATGAACGTTAGGTCATGTATTTAATTATCAATAAACGTCCAAGTTATCATGAACGTTAGGTCGTGTATTTAATTATCAAAGAACGTTCAAGTTATCATGAACGTTAGGTCATGTATTTAATTATCAATAAACGTTCAAGTTATCATGAACGTTAGGTCATGTATTTAATTATCAATGAACGTTCAAGTTATCATGAACGTTAGGTCAAGTATTTAATTATCAATGAACGTTCAAGTTATCATGAACGTTAGGTCATGTATTTAATTATCAATAAACGTTCAAGTTATCATGAACGTTAGGTCAAGTATTTAATTATCAATAAACGTTCAAGTTATCATGAACGTTAGGTCAAGTATTTAATTATCAACAAACGTTCAAGTTATCATGAACGTTAGGTCGTGTATTTAATTATCAATGAATGTTCAAGTTATCATGAATGTTAGGTCAAGTATTTAATTATCAATGAACGTTCAAGTTATCATGAACGTTAGGTCAAGTATTTAATTATCAATAAACGTTCAAGTTATCATGAACGTTAGGTCGTGTATTTAATTTATCAATAAACGTTCAAGTTATCATGAACGTTAGGTCGTGTATTTAATTTATCAATGAACGTTCAAGTTATCATGAACGTTAGGTCAAGTATTTAATTATCAATAAACGTTCAAGTTATCATGAACGTTAGGTCAAGTATTTAATTATCAATAAAAGTTCAAGTTATCATGAATGTTAGGTCAAGTATTTAATTATCAATGAATGTTCAAGTTATCATGAACGTTAGGTCATGTATTTAATTATCAATAAACGTTCAAGTTATCATGAACGTTAGGTCAAGTATTTAATTATCAATAAACGTTCAAGTTATCATGAACGTTAGGTCGTGTATTTAATTATCAAAGAACGTTCAAGTTATCATGAACGTTAGGTCATGTATTTAATTATCAATAAACGTTCAAGTTATCATGAACGTTAGGTCATGTATTTAATTATCAATGAACGTTCAAGTTATCATGAACGTTAGGTCAAGTATTTAATTATCAATGAACGTTCAAGTTATCATGAACGTTAGGTCGTGTATTTAATTATCAATAAACGTTCAAGTTATCATGAACGTTAGGTCGTGTATTTAATTATCAATAAACGTTCAAGTTATCATGAACGTTAGGTCAAGTATTTAATTATCAATGAACGTTCAAGTTATCATGAACGTTAGGTCAAGTATTTAATTATCAATGAACGTTCAAGTTATCATGAACGTTAGATCGTGTATTTAATTATCAATAAACGTTCAAGTTATCATGAACGTTAGGTCGTGTATTTAATTATCAATAAACGTTCAAGTTATCATGAACGTTAGGTCAAGTATTTAATTATCAATGAACGTCCAAGTTATCATGAACGTTAGGTCAAGTATTTAATTATCAATAAACGTTCAAGTTATCATGAACGTCAGGTCAAGTATTTAATTATCAATAAACGTTCAAGTTATCATGAACGTTAGGTCATGTACTTAATTATCAATGAACGTTAGGTCATGTACTTAATTATCAATAAACGTTCAAGTTATCATGAACGTTAGGTCATGTATTTAATTATCAATGATGATCTGCAAAACGTTTACATTCCAACTTAACAAATCAACGACTTGCCCAACTTACAACTGCATTTAGAAAATTTGCAGAGACAAAATGTTTTCATTGCAAGCGATCTTTGGATGTTAAAGTTTATTATAAATTCAATTAAGCTAATTTATTAAGATCAAACGTGTTACGTAAATAAGGCACCTGAACTGCATATAACCGCGTCCCCCTGGTTAACTATAACGTTTACTGGCAGGGTTAGGTATATTAAATCAGTCTTACAAAAGCAACAGAACGGGTCATGGTAGTATAATTTAGACAACATTAACTCTGAGGTTTAATTTTATTTTCTAATTGACTCCTAACATCACAATAAAGGTATATTCAATAACGTTAAGGTTAGGAAGAGTTATTTTGCCTAAATAAAACGGAATTTTCTGCATTAATTTCAAAGTTCTGTTAGTTATGTTTCATAAATAAATCCCTGCATGAAGTATGGAAAGCTAGCGAAAATTCATTTTAATAATTCATACAATACTCAAGAGAACATAATCGTCTAAGAAATTCTGTTCTGTAGGTAAAGTAAGGTTAAATTATAGTAAAATGAATTCCTCATAACTTAGTGGAAATAAATGCATTCTAAACTAACCTCTCTGAAGTATGGAAAACTAGCGACAATTCATTTTAATAATTCATACAATACTCAAGAGAACATAATCGTCTAAGAAATTCTGTTCTGTAGGTAAAGTAAGGTTAAATTATAGTAAAATGAATTCCTCATAACTTAGTGGAAATAAATGCATTCTAAACTAACCTCTCTGAAGTATGGAAAACTAGCGACAATTCATTTTAATAATTCATACAACACTCAAGAGAAAATAATTGTGTAAGAAATTCTGTTCTGTTGGTAAAGTAAAGTTAAATTATAGTAACATAAATTCCTCATAACTTGAGTGGGAATAAATTCATAGTAAACTAACCTCTCTAGTCACTATGGTACATTAAAAAAAGGTGTGGTAAAAGTAACAACTGGTAGTTGGGAGGGTTATTTACATGGTTTTAATGTTCGGTTAGGTTCGTTTCATTTTGTTACCTGGTTTTCCAACTAGTATGTACATATTTCTAATTTGAGGTGTTTGAATTTATTTATATTTGAAAGAACTTAATTCCCTATAACCAACCTGTATATTCGATACTTATCATGAACTTTAAAAAAACCTACTGTGCTAGGCATATTGTTATTCATATTATAATGTAATATAGGAAAATGCTCAACAAAAAAAAATTATAGATATATTAGTTTTGTTGAGAACATTTTTTCGATTACGATTAGTTCACACTTTCTTTATATACCCACTTTTTATTCAGCCAATCAACTTCAAATACATTTTTTTAAACTTGTGGTGGGTGATACTTGAAGTTAAAAGAAAAGAGTTTTTCAAATAATAATGTATTAATTACATTTAATGAATTAATTTTAGCTTTATATGGGAAAACACTTTTCACAAAAGGGTCAAGGCATGCAATATAGTTATTTCGTCCCATTTGGCTTAAAATAATTGATAACATAAAATTTCATAAATCAGCTGATTTTATGTTATAGGTTATGTGGTAGAACAGCTGTTTTAACGCAAAAGGTATGTAACACTAATTATATTAATTGTAATTATTTAATAAAAAATTACTAAAATAAAATTTTCTCAGTTGACAACAATTAGGATTTGACTTTTTAATACATTACTTGTTTATTACTTAGACATGTTAAGAATATTGATTCTTTCAAAACAAAAAAAACAACTTTGTGTTCGTCCTGTAAAAACAAAACTGGTAGGCCTAAATACACTGTGGGCGCGGAGCTTAGCCGATGAGCTAAATGAGCTGTTTAGTTGTGCTTCTCACGCTACGTTGTTACGCCTCTGAAGGCTGCCAATGAATAACGGGACCAATCCTCTGCCATTGTTTCATTCCGCCAATTATACACACATAAAACTGCCAAGGCTCTAGAGTGCAATGGGAAATGCCAAGCGATACAGCCATTATAAAACGAGACCTGTATATTCTATATTGTGGAAACAATATTTAAAGTTTTAAAAATTTTAATAGGATGTTTACTAAGAAAATAAATTCTTTAATAAACTTCTGTTAACTATTTCCCAGGGTACTATTCGGAGAAGAATTCTTGTATTTCGATTTCACGTTTGTTACGCAACAAATAATATAAACAAGATTTTTTGAAGACTATTCCTACTTAGGTCAACACAAATCAATTTTATTTTAGTTACTTTTAATTAAATAATTGCAACTAAAATAAATAAAGTAACATCACATATGCGTTAAACAGCTGTTCTACATAACCGTAACATAAAATCAGCTGTTTTGTAAAATAATATGTTAACAATTTAATTAAGCTAAATAGGCCAAAATAACTATATTGCATACCTTGCCCCTTTTGTGAAACATTTTTTATCACATTTAAATAATTATTAAATTTGAAGTAAGGAATTAATATTTGAAAAAAAACTATATTAACATGAAGTGCCATCACTACAAGTTTTAAAAAATGTAATTGAACTTGATTGGATGAACAACATACATAATATAGTTATTTTGACCCAATTAAATAACGATAATTTTGGCTTAAAATAAGTGATAATATATGATTTCATAAAACAGCTGATTTTATCTTATAGGTTATGTGGTATAGCAGCTGTTTTAAAGCATAGGTTATGCTACTTTATTTATTTTAGTTGTAATTATTTAATAAAAAGTAACAAAAATGAAATTTTTTGTTTGTTGACCTAAAAAGAACTAACTTAACATTTTTTTTATATAACTTGTTTTTTACAATATCTCTATATTACTAGAAATAAATAATAGGATAGCGTGTTTTATTTTAACGAAACTAAACTTAAAAAGCTTCTCTATAATTAATTACGCGTTCCTAGACAAAGATTAAAAGCCTAAAGATTCCATTCGAACACCTAAAATATAATAAGTAACAGTTTCGCAGTAATTGGCATAGTTGAAAGTATTCCTTAATGAAAGGTGATTGCCACGATAAAAGCTCAATGGATTGTAGCTCACACACACTACAAAACCCCAAAAGAGGCAACAATCTCATCCAAAGCCCACTGAATGTAAGGCGTACACCATATGATGATGTGATCCCCAAATCAGCCACCGCATCATTCCATTAAATACCGCCGAGGGTGTTCAAGATAAAAGCTCAATGGATTGTAGCTCGCACACACTACTAAACCCCAAAAGAGGCAACAATCTCATCCAAAGTCCACTGAATGTAAGGCGTACACCATATGATGATGTGATCCCCAAATCAGCCACCGCATCATTCCATTAAATACCGCGGAGGGTGCTCAAGATAAAAGCTCAATGGATTGTAGCTCGCACACACTACTAAACCCCAAAAGAGGCAACAATCTCATCCAAAGTCCACTGAATGTAAGGCGTACACCATATGATGATGTGATCCCCAAATCAGCCACCGCATCATTCCATTAAATACCGCGGAGGGTGCTCAAGATAAAAGCTCAATGGATTGTAGCTCGCACACACTACAAAACCCCAAAAGAGGCAACAATATCATCTAAAAATCTAATTATAGACCGCCGTTGATTTACATTCGCGCTCCACCAACATCCTAAACAATATACAGCTTGTTTGAACCTAGTTGGAATGTGTATAACAAACAGTGGAGGTTGTGAGGCCACAATGTTTTGGCACAGATTATCCGGTTACACAAGTGTACAACCGGATGTAGGTTTGCTAAGCATTCCTGATTAAGTTTGCTACAGTGTACTATAAGTCTGGTAACTGAAGATTTGCTAACAATCTCTGAACAGCTACGCATTTTCCTTTCTCCAAAAAATAAGAGATGCCTGATATATTTTCTTAAAGAACATACATCTAACGCGTTAATTATATTTTATGGTCACATTGTCAATTCCTTCAATGTAAAAAGTATAAACTCAAATTTGTAGGCCTACCAGCTCCTTCATTGCAAAGAGCGAAGACGCATTTTTCACTCAAATAAATAATCATTTCTTTAATTGCAAAGAGATTATATCCATTTTTCACTAAAACTGTTATTTATTTCATTGCAAAAAGCGATGGAACATTTTTCACTCTAATTGTAATTTTTCTTTGCAAAGACCGTATATGCACCTTTCTCTAAAAAAAAACTGTTATTTATTTCACTGCAAAGAGCGAAGACCACTGAAACTGTCGCAAAGAGTGTAGATTTTACCTCTCCCTTCCTGCTTCTTTGTCTCTGCTTGACGAATATAATCTTCTTATCACGTGATCACAGCAATGCTCGATTAATCTTAGTGGCATTTATC